>OX336343.1:10723360-11272395 GCA_946902875.1 Nematopogon swammerdamellus
ACGCATAATTCACTTCGTACCCAGCATATTAACTCAATTTTCACCCACAAATGAACACAATTTTCATCAGAGGACTCAATACATGTGTGTTGTACATAACGTAAACAAACGCAACGTCTCTAGTAGTCTCGCGTCTTCGTCATCAGGCCGGCACGTCATATGAAACCCCCACAAACACACATAAAATTACATTTTCAAACGTTTTAAGAGTATCTTTCTTAACCTATTCTGTTTCCGGTTTCCGCACCACAAAGAAAAAACCCGTTGAAAAAACACGTTTCTTGTACGGGCACCGCCCTTTTTTTTTCACTTTATTTTTTCATTTGTTGTTTTATTCGCCCAAATAACACGTATTCTGTGAAAATTTCAACCGGCTAGCTATTACGGTTCCAAAGATACAGCCATCGGACGGACGGACTGACCGACGACGGACTGACGGACGGACGGACGGACAGACAGACAGACAGATAGACAGACGTTGTAGGCTTAGTATAGGCTTACGTTGGAGGCTGGAGGAAAATTGGAGAGGCCTATGTTCAGCAGTGGACACATACACGCTGACTGACAATGTCAGCCTCGATAGCTCAGTGGTGCAGACAGTCGACTGTCGCTATTGATTGTTAAGCAACGCTGGGTGCGTTCAGTATTTGGATGGGTGACCGCTCGACCGTTGGAGGCTGACCGTGGTTCGGATTTAAATTATAACTGTTAGGTCCGTTCCCTTCTTACCTTTTTTTTATGTAAACCAGCATGGGTGGCTGTGCCGAGAGACCAATGGTGCAGTCGACAGAGCCAAAATCACCCCTCCTCGCGAAACCACGCTCAGTTAGGTGCCATGCCAGCAGATTTGAGGACTGTTGCTAGGCTGTCTAACCCATCGAACAAACACGTCTAACCCGTTAATACGACGCTTGAAGACACTACTACGACTTACTAGGTGGTAGGGTTCAACCACCCGGGTTGGTACCACCGCACTGATTGAAACGTCGGTTGAAACGGCTATGTAAATAGTTTGTGTTTTCCGTCAAGTTCATTGTAGCCGGCACGACCGAAGGGAAGCACTGATATGGCACCTAGTTCACGCGTGATGTAGCCAACCGTGTCAGTTTGGATAAAAAAAAATGTTGGAGGCTGGCCGTGGTTCGGACACAGGTTAGAATTCCAAGAAAAACTGCAGGTAACTTCCTTACTAGTTGATAGGGTTTAACCCGTCCGGGTTGACACCACTAACGATTTTAATTCTTTGAATAACTTCTTTGAATAAGGTAAGTAAGGTAGTAAGGAATAATTATTTGAATAAGGTATGACTGGCAGATAATGCCCTTAGGCTTTAAGTTCGCCTTTTGTCACTTTTTGTGCAATAAAGGATATTTTCATTTCATTTCATTTCATTTCATTTCAATAACGTTTTCCTTCAACTGAACAATATCGACTCCACATTTACAGCTCGTGCCAAGAGCAATAATCACGTATTTGCTATAAAATTGAGTTTGAAGAAAGAGTTAGCAGCTGTTCACTGTTCAGAATGTGTTAGTATTCTCGAAGTAAAACTCTTTAAAATAGTATGCATTATTCAAGATGGCTCCAATACGAACTTTGACTGCAGTCTGGCCAATGCGGAATATTGTTTCTTTATTTTTAGTTGCAACTTTTTTCGTTACGTGCAGTTGGCAGAGCTGGCAATACTGCAGGTAGATCTGCGGTTGTAGTCATGTATGATGCTATACTTAGTTCACTGAAAATTTCTACTATTATTGTGTTTTTCCTGAACTAAAGGCTTCCTGGGGCCGATGGAAGGAGCTACCCGATCCGTGTCATCCGTGGTTTCTATTTTATTATAAAGTTAGTTTAGTTTTATTTTATATAAGTGAGCCTCGGTAGCTCAGTGGTGCGGTCGGTCGACTGTTGGTCGGATCATAAGCACACCTGAGCGCGGTCAGTGGATGGATGGGTGACCGCTCGACCGTTGGAGGCTGACCTTGGTTCGGATTCCACGTAAAACTGTAGGTCCCTTCCCTCCTAATCTTACTAGGTGGTAGTGTTTAACCCGCCCGGGTTGGTTCGTGTTTTCCGTCCAGTTCAGTGTAGCCGGCACGAACGAAGGTAAGTACTGATGTGGCACCTGGTTCACTAAGGTGCTATGGTGTGCTTTCGCGGGTGCTGTAGTTGATGTGGCCAACTGTGTCAGTTTCCATGAAAAAATACAAACGTCATGCTGACTTCCCAAATAACTATCTTTAGACCTTTATCTCTTGTCTATCTCTATCTTCTCTAATCTCTAATTCTTATAAAAGGAAACATCTGTCTGTATGTATGTATGTTTGAGGTAAACTCCAGAACCACTGAACTGATTTTGATACGGTTTGCACCAATGTAAAAAGTAGTTGTTGAGGCTTACTATAGGCTAGGTATATCACGTCATCACGCGTAATAGCAATAGGGCTAAGCCACAGAGCATCAAATACCTACCGCGCGCGCCCCCTACTAGAGACACCCTAAGCGATAATATTTGAAACCCAAAAACTACACGCAGTGCTGCTAGCGCTTCGTATGTGTGTGTGCTAGTATCGACACTAAACACAAAGAGGAGCAAGTTAGGCACACGCACAAAACAAATGCACACGCACAACACACATTATGTAAGTCATAGGCCACGCCCACAGGCTTCAACGTCATTGTAGAGAAATCGCGCTCAGGGCGCCTCTAGGAGGGGCGCGCGCATTTGATGCTCTGTGGGGCTAAGCAATATGGTCAAAGGTATACTTTGAACGGAATTTAGTGTCGAATGACAGTGCCGGATGTAGAGGGGAAAGAAGGACAGAGGGAAAAGGGTAGGAGGAGGGGAGACGAGGGTGGAAGGGGAAGGAAGGGGGGGGGGGAGACTAGTGGGGAGCGAGGGAGGGAGAGAGGATATAAGATAAACGATCGTTTATATCATATTTGCTTTTAAATCGGATTTTCTATTAAACCGAGTCTACCGCGAGCGAAGCCGCGGTCAAAAGCTAGTCTCTTATATAACACCATCCACGTCTTACTTGCGGAAAACAACATCGAGTTTGGCAGGGAGTGGCTTCTATATTGTATTAAACTTCTAGACAACAATCTTACCAATTGGACAACATTTCTACCAAATTAAGGGCTAATTAATCTAGATAGCGATGCGGAGGTCTCTAAATGCGGTGAAGCTCCCTCGCTCCAGCTTGTGATTTAAAAGCGATTGATGTTCTCGGGTATACGAGGCACTATCGTCGTCTCGGTTCGCGGATTTAAGAGAAATCAGATTTCTATATCTTCCTTAAAATTAAACAATGCAACGTTTGTCTTTTCGTAACGAGTAAACGCGAAAACGGTTGAACCGATTTACATGCAGTTTTCGCTAATAGAATTTAATATCTAATAGGTAGAGTCTCGCGTCGCGTCGTCTCGGAGATCTCCGTAGCCACGGCCTGCACCGGCGCGCTTGTAGGCTTGTCTCCCGCCGCCGAGACGTCAGTAACTGTTTTTTTTATATTGTGTTGTATTGTATTTTGTATATTTTCAATTGAAATATGTACTTATATAATATGAATAATATGTACATATAAAAAAGGTGAAATAAAGATATAAAATAATAATAATACACTTTATACACTTAATATATAACATAATTCCTTGTAAACATTTAGATCCACCGGGTTGACTAGAGAAAATTTCCTAAGGCACTAAGCCTGCCCTCTCCACGCATTAAGTGGCATAAAGTGTATTAAATAAATAAATAATTTGAACCTAAATGTGTAAACTTGTAATTGGTGTCCTGTAGTTATAATTGTATGTTTATTCAATATGTATCTGCACTGTAAGTTTACCGAAATAAATAAAATAAAATAAAATAAATAAAAATAAATAAATAATAATAATATACATTTTTGCCTTAGGCCATTTCCTCCAGTCACCACCGGGTTGACATTTTCACATGGAATGCGAACCATGGTGAGTTGGTGAAGGTAAGCACGTACACTTTTCAAATTAGAAAAAACTTATTAGTACACGCCGGATGGATTCAAACCTCGGACCTCTCTCGCAAGAGAAACCGACGCCCAGACCACTCGGCTACCCGCCGCCTACATCAATACATAGATCGTGGTTACTTTTGGAAGCTAATAAAACAAAAATAGATTAAAACTTCTGAATCACACGAACAGGCCAACTCGACGTCTCGTTATCGGGGAATGTATGCATTTGGTCCGAGTTCTCTAGCACGTAGTTTGTGCTCGCACTTGCGGGGATGAGCGTATTAAATGAATGTTATTATACTTGCTAATATTTCTGGAAATTGCGATAGTTAAGGATTAAAGTTCGCCGATTAATTAGGAGCCTACGCCATTTGCCCTCAACTAAGAGAGTTTATGGAAATAAATACGTAGAGAGGTGTTGGTGTCGAAGAAAGTGCACACAGACGAAGTTACAATTAAATATACACGGTGCTACATTTTAGCTAGCACTTTTCTGGATTTCACCGAAAACAGATTCTGTGCATGAAGCTGAAAAAGTTTTTTTACTATAATTTTTTTTTATATCAAAATTTAAAATTTACCGACACGTTTCTGTAAAGAGGTGGAAAAAAAATCGCAGTCGTAGAACAGAAATGGTTCAGTTTTAGATGTATTTTTATTAACCCCTTTCGGGAACTACCACCTATTAACGGTGTTACCGTTTACACCACTATCATCTTTTCGAGATCACTATCAGCCCATGACACACCTCTCCCAAGGCACGCCACCATACGCGGTCTTCCGCTATTCTCATCCATCCACCCTCGACTACGGTTTTCAGGCTGTCTGTCTACCTAGTCGGAGGGGCGTCCCACGCTACATTTGCTTATACGTGACTTCCATTCAAGCACCCGTCTATACCCCAGCAGTAGTCGGATCTGCGACATATGTGCCCGTCCACTGCCATTTCAGATTGCTAATTTTCTTAGCAATGTCGACTACCTTAGTTGTTTGTCGTATTTCGTTATTACGGATTTTATCGATCCAATAAATGCCGAGAATTGCTCAAGCACAATCAATCACGCATGCGCATCTGCTGGAAATGTAGTGCATGCCGACCAAATGTTGGAAACAACGTGAAACACAATGGCGTGTCTGGGTATTTATTTCCTTGGTTTAAAGGATAATGAGGGGTTGAGCGGGTGCGTTGTGTGTAGAATTATTTCGGAATTTCAACCTTTAAAAGTTGGTGAAACTGGCTTAGGCAACTGTAATGGATTATGCTAGTTACTTACTGTACGAGCTGGAAATATTATTAGCTTTAGAAGAATTAGAATTAGAAGTATTTTCTTACTATTTTTTTATAGGAATCGCTACATTTGGCACCGAGCCACCCATAAGGTGTCTAAAGACGCCCATGGTCGCACGCGGGGTTTGCGAATGCCGTGCCGATGTGGTTATAAAGATTATGTCTATATTCTATGTTCTATGTCTCATAAGGTACATATTATGTTCAGAGATAATAAATATTTATGTAAATAGTAGGTATACATATTTAGTCTACCTATACTTATGGATATATCTGGTATATAGGATAGTTGTCATATTTACATCGTACCTAACTATTATAGTTAAGTATATTTTAACATTTGTATAACAATTTTTATTTCGCGTTGTTTTTTTTTCCGCTCTTCTCATCCATCCACTCCCGGCTACCTTTTTAGGTCATCTGTCCACCTAGCCTTAGCGTGTGGTGGCGTGCCTTGGGAGAGGCTATGTCCAGCAGTGGACCGATACAGGCTGATGATGTTGTTTTTTTATGGAATATGACACGCTTGGCTACGTCACCTACAACATCCGTGATGTCAGCCCATAACACCGGGTGTTTTTGGTAGGCACTGTACCTACCTATAATATGTATATTTTATTCTGGTAGAAAATGCCTAGAGGCATTAAGTGTTACCTTTTCTTATCTTTATTTGAGTGCAATAAATATATACAATACAATACGAAGTATTACCAAGGAACAATAAAAAGTATACAATTTGCTCATTCCTGAATGAAATGTGAAGGTGTATGTCACCTATTACTCTAAATGTTCCATCCACCCCACTTCTGGCGCTGAAAATTTTGAATGACGGTAGCTAATATGTCGACGTACTTAATATGATAAGTAGGTATATATTTTGAATTTGCGGACAAATGTTAGTAATATATTATAAATATTATAATAATACACTAAGTATACATGTCATGAATTCGGCATGAGGAAACAAAGTATACAATCTTTCTCGTTCTCTAAGGAAACAACTAACAAAAGTTCAAGGGAAAAGTTATTATGTAGCACATGTTTTCAATTTACTCTCATTCGTGAAACTTTTCCGTTTCCGTAAAACTTTTCTCACGTATGCAAAACTTCCGCGAGTTGAATGTACAAATTTCACCTAAGTAGTTCCAGTTTTAAGTTATACTTAAAACTGGAACTATTTTAAAGCTCTTTTAAGTATTCCTCATCAGAAAATTCTGTCACTTAACACATTATTTTTAACTGTGTTTCCGAATGTTTTATATTAGCACTCGTAATTTCCCCGTTAAGATATTTTAAATAAAGACAATAAAAATACATACAGTTCAAATTTAGAATAACCGCATTTTTCAGTTCGAGATCCCAATTCCTAAGCCCCTTGGCGATTAATTTTACCACGATATGAACACCGAATACGCCGAAAAATTATACATCGAAAACAGCGACGCAGAATAAATATTACTTAATTCCGATTCAAATTCGTAATATGCGTGCCTATTCCCGTTTCTCGGTAAAGTTCGCATAGAAATTTTTTCACCTTTAGAGATTTTCTTGTTTCGTTCATTTTTAGTTTTTTTTCGTTTTTTCTTAGTATCAATACGGAAGCCTATTTACAAAGCCTACGCCGCCGTCTGTCTGTCTGTCTGTCTGTCTATCTGTCTATCTGTCTATCTGTTTATCTGTCTGTCTGTCTGTGTGTCTGCCTGTCTGTCTGTCTCTCCGTCCATAATAAGTATTCGGTTGAAATTTTCACAGAATATACGTTATTGTATAGGTAATTAAAAAGGAAAAAGTAAAAAATTTAATGGGGCCCCCATACAAGTATCATAATTTGTGGAAAAACGCCATCTACCGAATGATCATTTAACTAACATTTTAAGTAAAAAGCATGAACCGAAAGTTATGAAAATAGTCACCGTTAGATGGCGTGAGGGATACGAAGGACTCAATATTTTTACTCCATTGTAAAAACTGTAATACATACAAGCATCGATGTATATTTAAAATTAGACATCGATGCATACAAGCATTAAACTTGGTGGAATTGTAGTGCAAACTCCAAAGTAAAACAACAAAATAAAAATCTTCCAATGGTTGGTGGTACGGAACCCTCCGTCCGCGAGTTCGACTCGCATTTGGCCGTTTTTATTTTGCACTTCTGTTCAGGATTATGGAATGTTATATTATTTTATTATACTAAGCCTATAATTATATTGTGAATATTATATTATAACATTTAGAAAATACAACATCAGCCCTCTGCATGTACGTATACATATACATAGGTTCGATTATGTGTCGAGAACGACTCATTTATTTACATATTGTAGTGTAGGTATATTTCACCTATGCATTCCGAAATACCTATACGAAAGATTGTTGATGGATTGGACGTACCCACGAAAGGATTATTGGTAGATTGGATTAAACTCAACGCTATTTTAAATAGTGACTGAGCAGTACGAGTGAAAATGATAGAAATCGGAGAAAAATCCAAGTTAGATTTGCAGAGTTCAACTATAACGCGTGTGGTTATAGCTAGGTGTTTATATTGCCACAAGTTTAGATATTCAAGCCATAAACGCTCTCCTTCATTAGCTTACACATTTAGCGAGTATTTTCTAGAAAACGAACAGAAAAGTCCAACTCGTGCAAGTTTTATTGCCTGGACACTTTAAGATTCCAAGTCGTACCTTCCATACGGTTCACCGTCCGTTTCACGAGTCCCGTACCGTCCGGTCCGCTTTCCTAAGTACCGGCTTCGCGTTAAGTAGCACTTAGTGAACTAGTCACGACACACGCCAAGGCGGAAGTAGCAAGATCTCGAACTTTATCCGCTTCTACGCAAAGTTGGAGAACTTATACTGTAAAAACAGAGAATGTTTTTCAGGTATATACAGGTGATACAGCAATGTGTTAATTTAGAAGGTTATGATGTGGAACTTTCATCTCAATTAATAATTTTGAATAATTGTCTTTTATACTATTTTTAAGATTATGTAGATTTCCTTCTTGTTTTTTTTTTTCACAAAATCTCAAGGACAAAATTGGTCTTAATTTAGATAATTAAGGCAAATTTTGTCTTTGAGTTATAATTAATTATCTTAAAAAGTGGACCCATTTGCACGTGGATTTTTTAAAAGCTTGAAATAAAAGTTAAATTGCAAATTTAAAAAATTCCCGACCCTGTAAAAGTCAAAAATAATTTCCATTTACTTACTTAAAGGAGTAGGTGGACCGCTAAGTAAATAAAATTTAAAAGCTCAGAGCTGCGCGTGTATTTACTTAGCGGTCCGCGACTCCTTTCAGTAATGAAACAGAAATTATTTTTGACTTTTTAAGGGTCGGGGTTTTTATTTAAGTTGCTTATTTGTTTATTTTAAGATAGTTTTCATTATACTAAATCTTCATTTTATCTTAGGAATATCTAATAATATACCTATGTTTGTCCAGTTGAAGAATTATTAATTTAAACTAAATGGAGAGTAGATAATAATTTGACGTTGCTTTGCTGCAGCCCCTAAATAGGACTGACAACCCTTGTCTCGTTTTCAGGCCTATATAAACCAACCTATATTTATTTGCACACCTATTTACAATTTTTTCTCATGGACTCATCTCATGGCGCATCCGTGTCGTCAGTCAATCCTTGTGCATGTCACAACTAGGTGCCAGTTCCTTACGGGCGACCGACCGCGCGATCGTGTAACGTATGTTAATATATGAATATCCTTATAAAACGAGAAACGGTTTTCACTGTTACATTTTCAAGATTAGGCTATAAAATTATAACGCTGCATCATCGGTGGCCTGAGCTGTGAGCAAAAAGTCAAGCGAGCCAAGCCGTGGGCAAAAGCCAGTGTTACATAAATTAAAAAAGTGTGCAACTCTCCAAACACTGGCTTCATTATTACGCAACCTCAATATACAAGTTATATAATAATATACACCCAGCCCATATACTAGTTGCCCGGAGCACACTGCTGCCAGCTCTGAGAACTGTCGGAGTAGTTTGAACCCACACAACTTGTAGTTCACCTCCTGTTATATTTTACAATCTTCAGTATCCAACACTTAGAATTCTAGCGTTTTGTTAGTTAAGGTCATGCTCGGTTTAGACTTTATTAGTTAGACAATGAGCACATGATCGCAAGAACGAGTGAAGGCAATCTGAGAGTCGTAAGAGTGCATGAAGCATTTTGGTTGTAGGTATTTACCTCCGACTAGTTGAGTCTTACTTAAAATCAGCGTCCCTCTCACCTTTTTAAACTTTCGCTCAAAATAATTAGTATTGCTAGTGTAGGTAGCAATACATAGCGAGGGTTCGCGATCCGTAGGTATATCGGTCACTGATACGCCTATAAAACATCAGGGCATTCATCCGCTAATCCATGTAAGGATATATATATGTATAACATTATATTATACATATATGCATACATAGCGTCACGTCTGTTTCGCAGTGGGGTAGGCAGAAACAATGGATCTCCACGGTAATTGTAATGGTCAATTGTGTGGCAATATTAATGGTCTTTCTGACTACACTACGCTTTCACTGGCCTTTTTGACCAGAAACATAAATTCAGTTCGATGTAATAAAATACAAAAAAATCCAGTCCAAAAAAACATATGCAAAACTCTGAACTTTCCACCGAGGTCGGCAATAAACCAGCAAATTGTTACAATTTATTCCTCTAGAACCTTCGACGTTTAGCACCAAATATATGTGACTGGGGTAGCTTAGCTTTCATTTTATCGACCACTCACGAAATACTCTAATTTATGCAACGCGCACGCCGCGCCGGTAGTACCAATGAACGCGAAAGCTTTCTCAGTTTTCCTATCTAGAAACTTCAGAAGCCCACATAAATTTACTTTGTATAACGCTCGATTCGACCAATAAATAAAGTATGAACTGAGTCAACTCGCTAAACTCCACTCTATCATAGAGATAATATCGCGTAATATGTAGAGGAGCTATTTTAAAATGTCGTAAAATTGGTTTCTCAAATTAATAAATGTTGATGTGAGCATTTAATTTACTTTCTCGATCGCTTCAGAATTAAACGCTTCAGATCTACGATTTTATTAATCGCTAAGGCTTTTCAGTGTTTCTATATGACGTGTAGGTAAGTCCTTCAGGCGATCACATAATATCATAAAATTATAACGCAATTCAGCAATTCAGGGGGCAATTTTTTATTTATTTTATTAAGTGGTAAACTTTCACATAAAGGTTTTCTAATATAAGAGCCGATATTGCAACTCATACTCACACACACACACAGTATTAGAAGGAACGTCACATAACGTTCCTCCTAATACTAAGTGAATGTTGTTAAGGTCTATAATTAATTAAGGTCGATAATATATTAAAATAGTTATGTAATATATGAGCGGGTTGCCGGGCGGTCTGGGCGTCGGGTTCTCATCCGAGAGGTCCAAGGTTCAAATCCGGTCAATTATACCAATGAGTTTTTTTTTCATCATAAAATCATAAATAAAAAATTACGTGCATACCTACATCGGCTTGTGCATGGTTCGGAATCGGATTCCATGGAAAACTGTAGGCCCACTGGGTTGGCTGTAAGAAATTGCCTAAGACAATAAGTCCGCTCTTGCAATTCATTAAGTGGCATAAAGTGTAATATTATTATTATTAGAAAATTCAAAGACATTTTCAAATATTTCAGCGTTATGTAGGTTTCAATTTAATAATTTTATTTTAAACATACATGGTGACGCGGCGGTAGGTCGCTGGAATTTTGCCCTTTTTAGGGTTCCGTATTTTTCTAAATATCGAACAAATTTTACCTATATAGGCTAGCGTTGCAAATTACAGTCGCGGTGAACACCACACCAGGGAAGGAAAGGAACTTGTGCAGGACTCACCCCCTGATGGATATCCTCGGCGCGGCGAAGCGGGTGGCCACCACGCGAAGAGGATCGTCTCCAGCAGCAGCCTTGCGAGATGGACGACACTCGCGGCGATGAATTGTGTGCGAGCGGGTTAGTATGGACAACGTAGGTCCAGCGGCGAAGATTGAATAATAATTATATATTTTTTGATATTGCGGGTAAAAACTAGAGGTCCGATACCAATTTCGCGCGTGTGCAGACTCCAAGCGTATCGAGAGCTCACTGACTGCGTTCAGCTGCTCGGCCGCAGCGCGGCGTGACAGCGCGGAGCAGGCAGCGCGGTGCTCATCTCTTCAGGCGGTGAGGTAGGCATATTGGAGAGACAAGGAAGGGACTAGGTGAAATGTCACCACGACTGATCTGCAACGCATCGGCCCAACCATGCCCCCCAGCTTGACAGGACCAAGTCCTTTCAAAGTACATAGGACAAAGAAAAAAAAAAATAAAATAAAATTATTACAGAGAAAATACCTACCCAAGATTGTGCGAGCGAAGCAAAGCGCATTCAAAGTAATGCAATTATTTAAACCATTTTGTCGGTATATACCTACAGCGGATCGAAAAACAATTCGAAACAAGAAAAGAAATTAAAAATTTGTGGACTGTATAATTTGCGAAAGTAGGACTAGACAGTGTGAAAATATTCACCACTGTGCGCTTACTACGCGCCTACACTTTTCGGACCCAGCACGGCCGTTCACGATCTCACGAACGCCGTGACTTCCGGTGAGCAAATACAATATCAGGTATTTGCAGCGGTCATGATATTAGTTGATAAAAATATGATTGCGGTGAAATAATAATAAAGGGGAGAAGTCTATAGCTAAGCAAATTAGTATTACTCAAACTACAAAGACAAAAAAAACAAAAAAAACAAACAAATAAATTTAATGTTTAAATGTGAAAGTTATTGATTTGGCAACGGACAAATCTTTACTACAGGACGCCTATACGTCCCGGTCTTAGTCCGGACATCGACCACTCTCACCACGCCGTCACTTCCGGGGAAAGTGTCCTCTACCACACCGAGCGGCCAGTTCAATGGAGCAGCGTCTCCCGATTTTAGTACGACTACGGTGCCCTTTTGAATAGTGTCTGTGGAAGAATTCCATTTTTGGCGTGTTTGTAAAGTGTTAAGATATTCCAATTTCCATCTTTTCCAAAAGGATTGTACGATTTGATCGACATTGCGCTTCCTGTGGAGGAGATTAGTGCATTCCCGCGAAACATCTTCAGAAGGAAGCGATTTAAGTGGAGTTAAGGTGAGAAAATGCGCCGGCGTGAGAGCGAGAGGTTCCGAAGGATCGGAACTCAGCATCGAAAGCGGTCGCGAATTAAGTATTGCCTCGATTTGTACGAGTACGGTTAACATTTCTTCAAATGTGAGGAGTTGATTGCCAACTACTTTAAAGAGATGCAATTTAACACTGCGAACGTTACTCTCCCACATTCCACCGAAGTGAGGAGCGGAAGGAGGATTGAACTTCCATTCAATATTATTATCGCGAAGTTCATTAGCAAACTTATCCTGATACTCCTCCGACGAAATCAACTCATAAACCGCGTCGAGGTAAGACTTTGCTCCGACGAAATTGGTTCCGTTATCGGAGTACATGCAGCTGACCGGTCCGCGTCGCGAAATAAATCGTTTTAGCGCATTAAGAAACGACTCCGCGCTCAAATCAGAAGCCAACTCGATATGCACAGCCTTCGTCACCAAACATACAAATAGACAGATATATGCCTTGACACTACGAGTGCCTCTGCGCCTGATTGGCACAATGTTTAGTGGTCCTGCAAAGTCTACTCCGGCAAAGCAAAAGCTTTTCGCTTCATTTACCCTACATGCCGGCAAGTCAGCCATTAGCGGAAATTGTGATTTCGGGTTTGTTTTGAAGCAGACATTGCATTGTTGGACACGTTTGCGAACAATATTGCGGGCGGATAATATCCAATACGTCTGCCTCAGAAGCGACATTAACAATTGCGGTCCGGTGTGCAAGTATTTGCGGTGATAGTAATCCACGATAAGATCGACCACGTGATCACGCCGCGGTAGTAGGATGGGGTGGCGACTATCGTAAGGCAAATTAGCGTTACTCAATCTACCCCCAACTCGTAACACTCCGTCGTCGTCGAGGAAGGCATTTAATTTTCTAAATGCGGGACATAAAGTTTTCCCTGAGCGGGCATTGTTCAATTCGACAGGAAAGTGAACCTTTTGAACAGCCTTTAATATAGCGAGCTCGGCATATTGTAAGTGAGATATTTCAAAGGTACCGGGCAATTTTCTTATAAATCTAAAAATGAAAATCACGATTCTACGCAGCTTCGGCCAAGAGGAGACGCGCGAAGCGAGCGTACACAGCAGCGGCGGTTCAGGTAAGTCCGTAGTAGCCGACATTACATTTATTTTCATTTCTGGTGGTTGCTCGACAGCACTCGGATCGAATATGTTGACCGGCCATTGTTCAGCAGGTAGGTGGGCGAAAGCCGGCCCGCGGAACCACAGCGGGTGCTCCATTAATTGCGCAGGAGTTAGTCCTCGCGACAGGCAATCAGCTGGATTTTCTTTTCCACATACATGATGGAAATTACTAGCGGCGATATTTTCCTGAATTTTCGATACACGGTTCGCTATAAAAGTCTGCCAACGCGAAGGAGAAGAATGAATCCAGGCCAGGGCCACGGTACTGTCGGTGAACGCGCAAATATTATCGATAGTACAGCGGGAAGCGTAGGTATCAATTACCAGACGCATTAATTTTGCGAGGACTACATTTCCACATAGTTCCAAACGAGCGAGCGAAACATTACGGAGCGGTGCTACCTTTGATTTCGCACACACTAAACTTAATTGGTAGCGTTTTTTGCACGGAAACAATACGTGAAGGTAAACCACGCCACCGTATGCTCTTTCACTAGCATCAGCGAATCCTAAGATGGAGACGGTACAGTCAGCAACGACACCCACATGTCGTGGCAATCGTATATTCTGTAAATATGGGAGCTCTGACTCGAATTGGTTCCAGAGCGAGATGACACCTTGAGAAGGAGACTCATCCCAATCAATTTTATTTTCCCACAGTGATTTAATTATTAATTTTGCCATTAATATTACAGGTGCTACAAATCCCATTATATCCCAAAGACGAGCAATTGTGGACAAAATGTTGCGTTTCGTGCACTCGCGATGTTCTGAGCAGACGGTGAATGAGAAGAAATCTACACGAGGCAGCCAATGTAATCCGAGAATTTTGTAATGATCGTCCGAGTCGAACTCAACTGCCTCCGAGACGCGACGAGCGGCAGGTATGCCAGCCATCACTTGCGGGGAGTTACTTGAGAACTTTACTAACTCAAACCCGCCAGCCTGAAATAAGTGAATCAGCTGATTTGATAACTCGGCAGCTGCATCGATAGAACAGCAACTAGTAGCCAAGTCATCCATGTAGATATCAGTTGCCGCCACCTGCGCGGCTAGCGGGGCGCGCTCGCACTCGTCCGCAGCCAGTTGTCGCACGGTGCGCATAGCTAGGTACGGACTGCAGCGCAAGCCGAACGGCACACGCGTTAGCTCGTATAATTTAAGCGGTTCGTTATTGTTAAAGCGGTACAAAACTCTCTGAAAACATCTGTATTTTTTATCAACAAGTATTTGCATATACATTTGTCGAATATCAGCGCTGAGTGCAATAGGAAATAAGCGAAAATTTAATATTATTTTAAACAAATCATTTTGTAGATTTTTACCGGTGTGTAAGAACTCATTGAGCGAATGTCCTGAAGTGGTTTTCATACTGGCGTCCATCACGACGCGAACTTTAGTAGTCGATTTATCGTGACGAACAACAGCGTGGTGCGGAATGATATATTGCGGCGGCGCAGGTAAACTTGTCTGTGGAATAGCCACGACTGGTTCTAAGTAGCCTCTTTGTAGGTATTCTCTAAAAACCTTATCGTATTCACCCTTTATCTCAGCGTCAGACAACAGTTTACGTTCTAATGCGTAAAATCTACGCTCAGCTATCATCCTTGAGTCACCCAGAATCGGCTCGTCCTTGAAAGGCAGTGCCACACTGTAGCGGCCGTTCGCGTCACGCATTGTCGTGTTTGAGTAAATGAGCTCGCACTCCTGTTCTTCGAACGTGAGCGACGGCGCGTCTGGAACATCTTCTAACTCGAAGAATCTACTCATACTTGTTTCAAGGGAATCATTTACGTTACAATAAACGCGTGTAATATTGCACGTGGGACCGAGGGCGGTTGCGGGCGCTTCTCCTAATATTAAGTAACCTAGTGAGGTTTCTATGGCGACCGGTTCACCCGAAGCCCGCGCGACCGTCCGACTACGTAAAATACGAGCGAATAGATCGGCCCCGATAATAAGGTCTATTTCGGCAGGTTCAAAATACTTGTTATCACTTAGCGGCAGATCGCGTAAATATTCAAGTTGCGAAATATCGACTTTAGTTGAAGGTAATTCATTAGTAATTCGATTTACCACAAACGGCTGTATGGTGAACCTTATGGTATCATCGAAGCGGGAGCGTATGGTCAGGCACGTGACTCCTTCAATAGGGTTAATGACGTCACCTACTCCAGCAACTACTTTATTTTGCGGCGGGTGTAGTTTTAAATGGAGCTTCTTGCAACAGGCGGTTGTGATTAAATCCTTCTGTGACGCGCTATCCACCAGCACACGCACCGTGTGAATGGTACCGGCGACATCGATCACGTGACATAATGCCGTGCCCAATAAAACCGTAGTGTTGCGGGAAACATTATTATTTGTTCCGACGGAACACAACACTGAAGGCGATCCTTCAGAAGGGAAAGCGGGGCGGACGGGCGCGGAGGTAGTGCTGGCGGAGACGTGCGGAGCGGGTGCGGGACGGACGACGGCGTGGTCGGCCGCGTGAGCCGCCCCCGGAGGCGGAGGAGCGAGCTCATCGACAGAGGCGAGCGGTGCGGGCGCGGGCGCAAGGCTGAAGGCGGGGGAGCGCGCGGCGGAGGCGGAGGAGGCGGCGGCGGCGCGAGCGTAATTAACAGCGACTTTATTCGACTGCGGAATCGGTGACTCGTTACTCGAATCAAAATGAAGCGACGTATGATGTGAACGAGAGCATACTCGACATCTGACTTCTGATTTACACTTACGAATTGTGTGTTTGCTACTTAAACAATTAACACATAAATTATTGGATTTCACAAAGTTATATCGTTCGCGGGCAGACATTGCACTGAACTTGGAGCAATGATATAACTGTGAATGATCAATTCCTCCACAGGAAACACATCTATCGTCCGGTAGACTTACAAATGTTTTGTAAGTACTATTATTTCGGGACTGCGGCGGAGGTGGTGGAGGTTTGACCGCGGGGCGGTAATTATTGTTACCACTGGTAGCGTTCGGTTGATTCGCGCGGTGCGGAGGCGGAGAAGGCGGCTGATTTGCGGATGTACCCGCATACGCTCGTTGTAAGATGCGGGATTGCTCGCGAACGAAGTCAATGAACTTTAACGATGTAGGCATTGCGTTCTCGCCTCGGAGTGACATTTCAAATAATTTGACAGTTTCAACTCCGAGTTTTTTACTACCAATGTGAATGAACATGAACTCTTCCAAGCTATCCAGTTTTAATTGCTTCAAGGCGGACACAATGGATGAAAACTTATCCACGAATTTTTCCAAACTGCTGGCTGTGGCCTCACCGACACTCGGTAAATTCAGTAGCTGATCTAGATAATTAGCGGCCAGTACGCGTTTATCGTTATATTTTTTCACCAATGCGTCCCACAACACTGGATAATTGTCGGCAGTAGGCATGAAGCCTTGACACATATTCTGAGCTTGGCCTGTCAATCTACCAACCAAATATTGGATTTTTTCACCATCCGTCAGATCCGCGTTTTCGTGAATGACCGTTCTGAACGTCTCGAAAAATATAGGCCAATTATGTATGTCTCCATCGAAAGAACACAACTCTAACCGTGGTAATTTTGGCGCCTGTCGGAATGACAGTTTGCCATCCACCTTATTAGTTTGCGCGGTTTGTCGCGACGAAATGATTTGGTCGTATTTGAATTGTATTTCGGCGTACAAGTCCTCGAAAGCGTTCATGGACTTGTAGCAGGGTTCAGCAGCGTCCGGGTTTGACGCAAGCAGTTCGTTGTATTCGTCCAATGTCGACATAAATTCTTGGCGCATAGTGTTAGTGGTGGCTGCGTTTGCGACAAATATATCCACATTTTGTGGGTTTAGGTTTATTATTTTGTCAAATATGACCTGTAAGCGCTCGAAATAGCACTTCATTTTATTTTCAATGCGCTTTAACTTACGCTCGTACAACCTTTTTTCACGTTCCATTTCGAGTCTATCTGCACCGGTAGCCATCTTAATAGGTACGCGGGATTTACTATGTACCTACTTAATTTAATTTATAATTTTGAAATGGATAATAAACACGAAATATAATATAACTGCAATGCTAACCAATAGGGATCGCGGGTCGAAGGGCCAACTTATGGTGACGCGGCGGTAGGTCGCTGGAATTTTGCCCTTTTTAGGGTTCCGTATTTTTCTAAATATCGAACAAATTTTACCTATATAGGCTAGCGTTGCAAATTACAGTCGCGGTGAACACCACACCAGGGAAGGAAAGGAACTTGTGCAGGACTCACCCCCTGATGGATATCCTCGGCGCGGCGAAGCGGGTGGCCACCACGCGAAGAGGATCGTCTCCAGCAGCAGCCTTGCGAGATGGACGACACTCGCGGCGATGAATTGTGTGCGAGCGGGTTAGTATGGACAACGTAGGTCCAGCGGCGAAGATTGAATAATAATTATATATTTTTTGATATTGCGGGTAAAAACTAGAGGTCCGATACCAATTTCGCGCGTGTGCAGACTCCAAGCGTATCGAGAGCTCACTGACTGCGTTCAGCTGCTCGGCCGCAGCGCGGCGTGACAGCGCGGAGCAGGCAGCGCGGTGCTCATCTCTTCAGGCGGTGAGGTAGGCATATTGGAGAGACAAGGAAGGGACTAGGTGAAATGTCACCACGACTGATCTGCAACGCATCGGCCCAACCAATACATATTTAACACATAGTTTTTGTATTTAACTTTAATGAAATTTAAAATAGACTATACCGTCTTCTACTTACAAATACATAAACACATATGTAATATGATATTTTAGTTTAGAAAATAGAACAAGCTCGAAAGTATTCCACAATTCCTGTAAATTTAACTCGCGAGCCAAAGTCCAATAAAGGGATTCCTAGCCAACACGTTAGATAGTATGGGGGACGCGACACGGCAGGTACTAGCTAGAGGTTATTGCGTCGCCAGTCCTGTTTCATATGCTGCAATACGTCTAGCTTTGGACGCTCCAAAGCGCTTGAAGCGCTGCTGAGATTACAGTCTGCTCTGAATAGGTACATAGAATGATATTAAAATATGTAGTTGATATGTTGTTTTTGTTTGTGAAAGTATTCGTTGATTTATTTTTCTTCCAGCAAATAACTAAAATCCATCAACAAGCATTTGATTAACATACATATACAATCTTACACTTTCCAACAATGTTGGCAGAGACAACGGACCTCCACGTGCCGAGATCTACACACCTATTAGCTTTGAATATGGAAATTTGTATGGGATAATAACTTTTCTGCAAATTGTAGCTGCTACTTGAAATACACAATGCGATATACAAAAGGCAGCGTTCCTTCGAATAGCAGAATCGGAAAACGTTATAGTACGTAGTTAATTGTCTAGTGGATCTGTGTTATACACATTTTATAACTACTTAATTTTGTTTTATACACTTAAGTTTTAATGCTTTGTTTATTGCTTATTGATCATTCATAGGCAGTTTGACTGCACTCGAACCTAACACAATTTGTTCTATCCGGTTCGATTACACCCACAAAGAAGAACTGCCAAGAAACTTCGCAGGGTATTTTTTTTTTCATACATATTATTGTACAATTATTTTAGTGACTAGCCACATAATAACATATTTTTTTTTAGGTTTCGATTTAAATTTTTAATATAGTTTAAGATTGTTAGTTTAATATAATAGGTTTATATTTTATGTTATTTAATACCATCGCCTACAATCTATCGAAAACACAGCTTAGCAAGATTAACAATTTTACTGAGAGTTAATTAAGTGAATCAGGTGTAAAGAGCCTTTGTCAAACTTTGATACGTAATTTGTATCAATTTAATTATGTCACTTCTTATATTACTAGGTGGTAGGGTTTAACCCGCCCGGTTTGGTACCACCGCACTGAATGAAAGGTCGGTCGAACCGGCTATGTAAATAGTTTGTGTTTTCCGTCCAGTTCAGTGTAGCCGGCACGACCGAAGGGAAGCACTGACGTGGCACCAAGCTCACCCGGTGTTATGGGCTGACATCACGGATGTTGTAGGTGATGTACCCAACCGTGACAGTCTCCATAAAAAAAAAACGTAGTACGTTAAACATACTACAATGTTGTATAATTGTCAAAAAACAAAAAATAAATATATAAATATTAAGATTATTTTAAACGCTGTACCTATTATACTTATAATTTAATGTGTGGAAATTGTGCCCCTGAAATAAACGTTAAATTATTATTATGTATGTACATACATACATACATGGTATAATCTTAACTAATGAAGCGGAAAATGTAACGACCTAAGTCGTGTAAGTCGAGAACTCAATTATATCTAAGAATATCAAATTCACGTGCGGTTATCTATCACTGATTATTTCTAGCACATAAATATTGGATGGTTATATAATATTTTTCCGCGAAGCGAAGCCGCCGGAAGGGAGGGAACAGCGAATCTAATATAATTCTTGTTTTCGATTACATATTGGATTGTCTCTCTTTTATTTCAATAAAAGATATGTAAATGTTTACAGAAAAAACTCATGTTTACAATAATGAAGTTAATAATGAAAGTACTTTTATTGTTTTATTGTTTTACTAGCTTTTGCCCGCGGCTTCGCTCGCGTGAAATTCGAATTTTAAAAGAAGAAAGTAAGTAAGTCCGCTACGGTATCTTTATTTCCGCGCGCAGAATACCTTACTATGTGGTAGGGTTTATCCCGCCCGGGTTGATACCACCGCGCTGAATGAAACGTCGGACGAAACGGTTATGTAAATAGTTCGTGTTTTCCGTCCAGTTCAGTGTCGCCGACATTAAATGAAGGAAAGCACTGACATGGCACCTAGTTCACCCGGTGTTATGGGCTGACATCATGGATGTTGTAGGTGATGTAGCAAGCTGTAGAAAGCAGGCATCTTGAGAAATCTAATAAAGCCAAGAAAACAGTGTAGCGTGCACGGTAGAGCGACGCGACGCGGCTTTAGCACAGGGCGTTTCTTTACTCCTGAGGCTTTACTCGAGTTTTAGACATAATTATGTAGCTAGTCCCGTGAACTTCTTACTCGCACTTCCACCACCACTATTGTTTGCAAACTTTTGGCTTGCCAGTGTTCTTGTATGGACGTGTTCACGCACGGTGGGTTCTATAGCCATTGTCTACCTTGTAGATACTTTTTATTATTTTGTACTTGTTCATACGCATAACAATAATTACATAGTTGCATTTAATATTACAGCTGTAGACCTTTTTCTATACCTATATTATTGAATTCGTTATTATCCGTAGCCAGCCGTCGTTTTTGGTTGACAAAGATAATTCGCAAAAAAATTCGTTGTCTGTAAAGTTGGTTTACGGACGATAGTTTTACGTGATGACGTCTTAAAGTATATAAAGTGTGAAGTCAGATACAAAATCAGTTTATAATACTTTATCGTGCTTAGAAGTTTAATTCTTAAATCGCAAATGGGAGTACTTTAAAAACTAATCATATTAATTATCAATATAAACTTTTAATTTACGCCATCTAGGTACATATTAAAGCGCATACTACAACGTTGCAACACCTTCAAGTAAACTACCGCTGAAGTATTTCATTTACTATATTGACGCTAGATGTCGCTCCAAAAGACTCAACGCCATGAAAATCTTCACCTACTGGTGACCAAATTCGCTTCGCTAGTACCTGAACGATTTAGCCGGATGGTTAAGACGTCTGGTCGGTCACACAATAGTGGTGGCAGGGACCGCGGGTTCGAGGCTCGCAAAAGACGGACAAATATATTTTGTATTTCCTACTCTCCTTATATGCCTCTCTATCGCTTGTTACGCGCTCTCGCTTGCACACACAGGTTCAGATGGAACGTTACACTTTTTCGTGTGTGCAGCCGGTGTTCATCAATTTATAAGACGTGACGTCATCACGTCAAAAAGCCGTTGTTATCGGCCCGCCCATAATGATAACAACCGCCTTCACATCCTTAGTCCTCGCACTTGTAACAGTGTCCTCATAGAGAGAATCCGAGGCATGTTTTCTATCACGTAGTTACTTCAATTATCCGCCGCGGCCGGCGCGTCCTCTCGGCCGTGTCGAGTAATATTACATTATCATATTAGAAGTCAGCCGGCGCCTCTGCTCGCAGCATCCCTCTGGGCGATTCTCCTTGGCTGATAATTGCGTCGGACCTCTGATATAAGAAATGACGTGGGTCGTAAGGCGCACATAATGGGATTTCATCGCGTTTCATCTATGAGTGAGCGAATTTATGTTTACCAACTTCGAAGATTATGTATGGGCGTGTACCAATTATTCTTTATCTTAGGCGTGTACGGTCTTATATTCTATATATAGTTTATATTCTCTTGTAACAACCACGCCAGAAGTGGCCATAGAGTTTCGAGAAATAAAAATGATAAATTAAAAGTTTTCCAAAAAGGGCAGGTAATTTTTTTAATTTTTTTATAATTTAATCCGTAGGTAGGTAACCTACGCTTAGATATGTCGAAAATTCCGCCAAAGTTCGCAAGTCACAATGTTTTGTTAGTACCTTATAAGTATTAAATTATAGTAACTTACAAATAATTAACCCATACTACCGCTCACAAGAGTATTCGGTTAAGACGTATGTATGGATATAGTCTTTATTGTACACCAAGTTGTACAAATTAGGCACAACTGGCGAGCTTAATGCCGCGAGGCATTCTATTCTAACTAACCTTTGGTATGTCGGAGAAGTACATGCAGGCGAACAAGACTAGTTTGTGGCAACGTGTTAGACTGTAAAGAAATATGTATGATAAACTACAAACGAATACAACTTAAATACTTTGATACGCACATATATTTATATAATAAACTTACATATTATGTTGTGCAAACAATCAATTGAATGACAAGAGAGAGAGAGAGAGAAAAGGGGAGTTAAGATATGTATGTAATATACATTTATTTACTTCGGTAAGGAAAGGATAATATTGTTTAAATTTATCTTAAATACATTCATAGACGTAGAGAAGCGTAAATGCACGGGCAGATTATTATAGAGGCGATCTGTTTGTACTGTGAACGAGCTTGAGTGAGCCCGGGAGCCTGGGAGGGAAACGTCCTGGGAGCTGGCTGAAAATAAGTTAAATTTTCGGCGAATCCTATCAATCCACCCAGGTTTAAATAAAGACCTGTTCATTTCGTGGCAAATTTTAATTGACTTAAATTTTACACTTTTCTCGGAAATCCCCGCGCAAAAGTGATCGATTGCTCCAATTCGAACAATAAATTTATTACTTTAACGTCGAATTCACAATGAGATAATTTTTGACATTTCAAATTTACTTTTCGGAATGTTTTCATCAATCAAGTGTTTGCAAATACAATATTTATTTCAGAATACTACCTACTCATTTTAATTTCTTTTCCATGGCGTACGCCATGTACACGATGTACCTACATCTAAGCAACCGAATTGAATAGTTCTAAGATAAACACATCCTTTTAGATTGGAGATATATATATAGATGTTAATATTAAGTGTTAAACGCGTTCCGTCAGTTCAGTGGAACCGAAACGAGCTGAGGGAAGAGCTGGTATGACACCTAGGTAGTTCCGACGGGGTCCTACTACGCTCGGGATGTGCTGGCATCAAGGTGTAGTAGGTGATGTTGCCGACCATTTCAGGTTTCATATCAAAATAAAAAACAGAGACGTACAGTACCCGGCAGTAAATAATGAACATCGAGCTTTAGAAAAAGACAATCTGGTTGTAGAACGTTGTCTCTATCGCACGAACTTGCGTGTTTCTGTGCGACAGAGACGATGCTCTACAACCGGGTTGTCTTTTTCTAAAGCTCGATTTACATTATTTACCTACTGCCTGATACTGCAAGTAGATTGTCTTAATATCTAATCTCACCTGTATGGGACACCAGCAGACCGCAAAGACCACCACCACGACCACCACCATCCTCGTGACCTTCTTCTTGCCGCGCCGGCTCTCCGCCGACACCCGCCCCCCAGGCGCGCTCTTCCACAGCCGCGTCAGCATGCCCATGTACAGGAAGCAGATCAACGCGAGCGGGATCACGTAAGACGACAGGAAGAACGACATTTGGAAGCCAAGCTTGCTGTATCCAGAGTCCTCCAAGAATATACACGAAGATTGGTTCCTATTAAAGTGCCTATATTGCTTCTCTCCGTGGCACAACGCTACAGGAATCGCAGTCGTCAAGATGAGTACCCACGCGAACGCTATCGATAGTAGCGCGTTCTTTTCAGTTCTGACCGACATCGAAGCTATCGGATGCACGACCGCAAGGAATCTGTCCAGCGACATGAGGACGAGCGTGTAGACGGACGCGTGCGCCGTGACTACTATGAAGTACTGCACCATCTTGCACCACCAGTCGCCGAAGGGCCAGCGCGTCATGACGTAGTCGGTGGCGGTGAAGGGCACGCAGAAGATGACGAAGAGCAGGTCGGCGACGGCGAGGTTGATGATGAGAAGGTTGGTGGTGGAGCGCATGCCCGGGTTAGCGGCGACCACCAGAACGACCAAGGCATTACCGACGAGGCCGACGAGTCCGATAAAACCAAAGAATATGGGCACGACGGTCGAGACGACCTTCTCGAGGGTCTCGCCGTTGATATCGTCGTTCCAAGTGGAGTTGCATAATTCGAGCAGCTCGTCGCTCACCTCGGTCCGGTTGTAGCAGATGTCGTGTTCGGTGGTCGCCATCTTATCTGACGGCTCGGCGGTCGAGTGTACGCTACGTGTCGTCAGTTTGCGGCTTCATTTCTCTAGTTCGAACTTTTGAATTTTATTACACTTTCACAAACTATGCCTTCATAGTAGTGACGTAAACTTTTACTAAGAAATAGCTTCTTCGCCAAAAACGTTCGGAGACATCACGCGCCGAAGGGCGTGGCGGGTGCGGCGGGCGCAGCGGACGCGGTAGGGCGTGGCGGGGTGAGGGCTCGCGGTCAAAACTTTTCAAATAAATCCCACGCGCTCTGTTCTGGAGCGGCTTTTATTTTTCTTCCTCGCGAACAATCTGAAACAAAAACAAAAAGTGCGTTGAGAGGGGAAACCATCATTTATCATAATCACTATTCTTATTATGACCAGTCAATGATTTTGACGGCTTGACATATCGCGGTCTCCGAAACATATATGATTTTATTTTTATCTAAAAGTTGGTTATGTAATTTATGTTTTGTTTATAGAAATGATTGATTTTTTTATACGTATAAATAATATAATAGCGCTTTGCGTTTTTCATTGCAGAAGAAGACTAAACTCAGGACCTTAAGCAATGTTGCGACAATTGAAATAATGGCTCTCACTCTGAAAAGATATCCGAATTCATCAATGGAAATGGGACACTAACGTCCTCTTTGCGGTTGAGGCCGCAGATTGCCGAAGAAGAAGAAAAAACTTAATTTCACTCACTCTATCAGCTCCTTGTTAGAAAACACTGTTCCTAAAGTGAAGAAGATTACCGCTGACTTTAGTGTCTATGAGGCAAAACAATAAGAATCAACCATCAACGTAGAGTTCTCCGAAACTAAAGACTAACTCATTCTTTTCGATGTTGCGTCTGATGTTAATAGTTTCTGATTCCAAAATTTACATTAACCAGAATTTATCGTAATTATCTACTCACAGTTATTCAATGCCCTTGCGAACCACCTTCAACTGTTTAAGTTTATATTACAACCTTTTTAAAATTTCAGCCCACAGAGCGGACAGTCTAATGACAACTGTAGACAATCTTCGTTTTAAGTCGTAGGCGAGAGTGCCAAAGGTGGCGCTTCTCCTTATCGCGAGTAATAAAATTGTAACGATAACCTATTTGTGATGAGTACTTAAGTTGCTCGAAATAACTTCAACATTGGATAAAGTCGTTAAAAAACATTCTTGAAAAATGTCACATTTTACTAAACAAAAAGATCTGTTACCACGTAAGTACTTAAAGGTAAAAACCGTAAAAATATTTCTTAACATCGGGCCCATTGCCATTTTGCCTTATTTAGGTTCTGTGCCTCAAAGAGGTCAATACGGAACCTGAAAATACTTCTGAAGTAGCGGAAGGCAGTGGTTCCGTACCGCTGAAGGCCGGGAGGACTGACGGAAAATTGGAGAGGTGTATGTCCAGCAGTGGACGCTTACACACTGGCTGACTTAAGTGAGAGGAAAACTATATATTCGCGCGCGGTTTTACTGACGTCCGGGGGTTTTACTGACGTCCGGGGCCCGCTATTCCGACCGAAGTCCCAACGCGACACTTGGCTGTCATTGATGGCATTTTCTCCAACATTGACGGCGAAGTGGTGACATGGAGACGGCTTTTAGCCATGATAAACAGCAATGGCTTAGATATAGTATAAGTTAAAATAAAAACAAACATAATATAACTCTATGGCGTGATGCTCGTGAACGGGTGCTGTTTGTGGAGACTGGCGTGCTCCAATTGGCGACATGTTATCTGAATGGTGAATATATATAGGTACGTATATAACTGACTGCATAATTAGTTAACGCTTGACAAGGTGACACTGAATGAAACGTCGGTCGAAATGGCTATGTAAATAGTTTGTGTTTTCCGTCCAGTTCAGTGTAGCCGGCACGACCGAAGGGAAGCACTGACGGGCACCTAGTTCACCCGGTGTTATGGGCTCACCTTTGGTCTTGTCGGCTTACACTGACCTAGACGGAAAACGCGAACTATTTACATTAGCCGTTTCCACCGATCTGCATTCAGTGCGGTGGAATCTAATATTGGGCAAGTTGGTAACCTTCTCAGTAAAGAGTTTGTAAAGTTTATCGAAAAATTATCAAAAACAATTTGATCGCTATATTTTAACAACATCAATATATATAAAAAACTGCCCTAATATTTAAGGTCAGACTAATAAAATGATTGCAGAATTAAATCTTATATGATTTAAAATATTTCAATCTTATTACTTATGTGTTATTATTATTTTATTTTATTGAAAACATGGAATATGATACTGAATAAATAATTTGAATTTTATGCACTGTCTCATCATTTAAAGATATAAATATAGACAACGAAGGCAACACACCTCACAATTTATTACGCACTCACTGAACTACGAGACCGTATAAAATTACTAACATTTAGAAATATCTGCTTAAAATATCTCTGACAGTTGAAAATTAGAATTGGCCCGTCGGGCCTACGATGGATGGCGGCATTTTCCTTTACACATTTCATTTCGTGAAGATAAAGCTTGTGAAATTTTCTCTACCTACGAGTAGATATGGAAGCAGCGCTCTAGGTACCCATTTGATAGTATTATAGAGAATTCTGATACCGTGTAGATGAATATTTGCATTATTTGCATACAGTATTTGTGTAGCAGTCCTATCTTTTTGCCACCGCATAACTTATCTATAAAAAACATATTATGTGAAGTTGTACAAATTTGCGTTTTAAGTTTATTTAGACTTCTCCTTGGAGTTTTAACGAAACGAGTTTTGACATGTCCTTACAGATATACAAAACTATGCAAGTATACAGTAAATCTTTAAATCAATCTTGCTGTTGAAGAATGAAGACATTTTACAGAATATTAATTGTATGTATTAAATACTCTTACCATTACAAAAAATGCTCAGTACCAAAAGTAGATAACGTGATGATATATGCCCTAAAACGATATCAAAGAGTTGCTTAATCTAAGAATAATTGCCATGAAATTCTGAGGAAAGACAGTGACACCATATTTTTAAATTTTCTTAAGTTTTAAGTAACATTTTATTTTTCCCATTTCACTTTAGATGACATCCTAATAAAATAAAAAATTTGGAAATCGACTTAACATTTTAGTAGCAATGATAATTTTTGTGTCGCGCCGGTTTGCGTTTTAAATTACGAGTATGTTTGATAATGATGATATTGATGGTGATTGATTGTGCGATCGATAATGATCATAGATACCAATATATTCTCAAATTCTAAACATACTAGGACATGACAGAGAGATGTCTTAAAAATATTATTATTATTGATGCATGTAGCCAAAATGCTGACGATAAAAGTATGTACCTACCTATATACTGGGAATAATACAAATACATTGAGAAGAACTCATACCAGTATATTTTAATTATACATTTTGTTGAAAGAATTTACACAAAAATACTACCTAAATTAAATTGAGGAGTTCCTGATAGAACGAAACCCTCAGTTTGTTATTATAGTTTAACTGTCACCATGATTGATGCCTATACCAGCAAGATGTCAACAATTGGCCCATTTATCACATAAACAAACTCCATCAAAATTCTATGAGATTTTCCGCGTCGTCAATAACACAGTAGGTGAGCTCCCTGTCTTTCCTGAATCTACTTTCTCAGTCGATGAATCAAATTATTTCCAACTCTGACAGCCACAATAAACAACGGCCGCATAAAAAAATACATCCGGCGCCGGCATCCCCGAGGAGCCCTGTGAGTTGTGATAAGTTTTGTGGGAAACCAGAAGACGTCTCTTGCCCGCCTCAAAATGAAAGAAACTGTATAATCTTTCTCTTCCTGGCGCCAGAGAATGTACAGACAAGGTATACTGTTTGCTTATGTGAGGAATTTTAACGAAAAAGCATATAAATAATAGAATCTTGAAATACACGAGTGAGTATTACATCTATAGGGTAGGAACACCGCAAGTGTCCTAGGTAGTTTATTATTGATTTATTAATTTTTTTATGGAAGCTGACACGGTTGGTCGGTCGTGTCGGCTACAAACGAGACTGGACGTAAACCAGGAACTATTCACATAACCGTTTCAACCGACCTTTCATTCAGTACGGTTGTATCAACCCGACCGGATTAAACCCTACGACCTAGTAAGGTAAGCAAGGAATGGGCCTACAGTTTTACGTACTTTAGACATATTAAACAAGTATTTCCTTTATTTAGTTAATATGAGGGAATTTCGGTGTGTTATTTAAAATAGTATTAAAAATAAATACCTAGAAATAGTCCAACCTCTATCTACTACCACATAGAACGCTAGATTTTCCCTTTTGGATGGCTAGCGGTTTACTACTGGAAAAAGAATACATTGATTTAAGAAAATAGGTACCTACTCCCGTGTCGACTCTATAATCAACATCGAGCCAAACCTTCTCAAGATCAGCTTCCCGTCAGCACACCAGGGACCTAAATAGGGGTTTCGGCCACTTTTCAATTGAAAAGGACTAGTCCAATTAGTGTTTATTGTAGAACGGGGACCAAGTTGAGGACAATTTCATAGTTTTCGTAGAACACATCTTTGTAGTCGATAGGTTGATATTATTTAAAATTCCTATAAATTATTTGACAAGACCGTTAGAACATTTTTGTTTCCTGTATTTAA
The DNA here is from genome assembly GCA_946902875.1 of Nematopogon swammerdamellus. Classification (NCBI taxonomy): domain Eukaryota; kingdom Metazoa; phylum Arthropoda; class Insecta; order Lepidoptera; family Adelidae; genus Nematopogon; species Nematopogon swammerdamellus. The sequence continues at coordinate 10,752,328 of OX336343.1, forward strand.
TTAAGTTTTATTCTTTGTTATTTATAATATTTGACGTATGACAATGTATTATTAGAATAAAGTTTTTTGCTATTTTGACTTTATTTGACAAGTTTTATTGTTCTTGAATTTTTATTCTGGCAATTAATTTAATACGTTTTTTTTTTTAAATTTGTTTTCTTTTAATATTGTGATTACAAACTTGATCATCGTAGTTGTGCTATCTTCTTCATGTACCTAGTTTAGTTGATTGACGATGGCACATTTCTTGCTTGGGCCACAACAAAGAACTATTCGAAAAACTATTTCGATTTACCTTTTTGTAATATTTTGACGAACCTAAGTGTAAAGAGAATAAATTTAATTTAATTTAATTTAATAGGTACGAATCTTCTAAGAATCGTACCTTCTCAAAATCATTTCTGTGCTCTTATGGATCTGATCGGCCAATATCTTCACACTCATCTTCAATATAAATGTTCTCAAAAATATGTAGTTATATTGTTAGTTCGCCTAGTTTGGTATCCTCTCATTGGTGAAATTGACTGAGCTTGAAGACCCACATTTGAGATCAGCCACCCATAAACTCTTTTGACTAAAAACATAAAAATCAACGACTGTTTTGGAATGATAAACATTGTGTGAGGCGACCCATTAGACAGCTAAAGCTCATGTAAATGGCACTATAATAGCTTTAAGTGGATAGGCGTTGCTGAAACTAGTTTCATAATAAAAATGAAACTAAAAACTAGGTACGTTAAACAATATGTTTGTGGTTATTAAATAGATGTAAAGCCAATAATAAAAGAACAATAGATCCCCAACCAGGAACTCTGTTCTGGAAATTGTAAGTGACCTATATGCTTACTAAAATAATCAATTCAGCGACATCTTCCGGTGGTCATCATCTGGATTAATTTTCGATGGTTCATTTCTATGTTAGTCGCTTGCACCACTTTCGATCTCACCCCATTAGGAATTTTACAGAGGTGTCTCTGTTCAATGCCGGAACGTACATACATACATACACACCATACGCCGTATCCCGACAATCGGGGTAAGCAGAGTAATCAGTGTTATGCTACAATTACAGCACAACACCGACCACCACGTTTACCACAATTATAAAGATAACTCAGATTAGGTAGCAAGTAAAGCCTGCTGCAAGACTCGGTGGAAACACCGTGCCAAGGTGAGAGGTGGCTAGCCTGTCGAACTTATGCATGGCATCTTGTCCTTATCCCTCAGTCGCCTTTTACGACATGCACGGGGAGAGATGCAGTGGGGCTATTCTTATTAAGTACCGGCCCCACTCAGTACCTATTCTTATTAAGTATACCGGCCCCACACAGCACGGAACGTTTCTGTTTTATTTTTTCCATGCCAGCAACGAGATAAAAAGTTAACACGAGACACGTGTGAGAGCCCTCTCCCGGCTATATTCGCAGGGAGCGCCGGCCGACCGTTGTTGCCTACTCATTCCGCACATAGGGCTCCGGTTTCTTGGTACCTAACTATACACTGTGTAGTTCACGGCTTCTAGAACTTCCATCGGATTGATTGTACACTGATAGTACCGTGTGGGGCCGGTGCTTGAAAAGAATAGCCCCGCTGCATCTCTCTCCGTACATGTCATCAATCAAATAAGTATAATCAGTATAATCAAATCTACTAAAGCTATCCTTAATATAAAATTAGACAATGACCAATGGATCCAGGCATCTTTACCCGTTCGCAGCGGAGGGATTGGTGTGCGTCGTATCGAGGACGTTGGAGTCCCGGCGTTTCTGGGCTCGGCTTTCGGAGTCACAGAACTTGTCACAGCCATATTACCACAAACTAGTGACAAGCCTGTGATTTGCTTCCTAGATGAGGCCATAAACGTCTGGAAGTCTCTGTGCCCAAATGAGGACTTACCACTCGCCAAAATTAGCCAAAAGGTATGGGACCTGCCCGTAGTTAAAGCTTTACATGAATCTCTTCAAGAATCGGTCTCCCCCGTCGAACTAGCTCGGATAAAAGCAGTCTCCACTCCTGAATCAGGATGCTGGCTCCATGCTATCCCGTCTCCTCAGACCGGCACTCTTTTGGATAGCAACACACTCCGCATAGCAATAGCATTACGCTTAGGTTGTGACGTTTGCCAACCCCATTTATGTGTTTGTGGAAATTCGGTGAACTCGAAAGGCCGCCACGGCCTAAGCTGTTGCAAAAGCGCAGGTAGGTTCTCTCGGCACGCCGCGCTGAATGAAATTATAAAGAGAGCCTTCAATTCAATTCATGTTCCATCTATTCGAGAACCTGTTGGCCTAAGTAGGGAAGACGGGAAGAGGCCAGACGGAATGTCTTTGATTCCTTGGTCAAGAGGCAGAGCCATTGTTTGGGATGCGACGTGTGCAGACACTTTGGCAGATTCTCATGTGTCTGCCACATCTCGCCATGCTGGCGCCGCCGCGGAATCAGCAGCTCGCTCGAAGCACCTAAAGTACTCGACAATTAAGACCAATCACGATTTCGTTGCCTTTGCCGTCGAGACTTTAGGTGTTTGGAGCAAAGAGGCAAAGTCATTAACCTCCGTTTTAAGCCAAAAATTAATTGACCTGTCAGGCAATCTTAAGGCAGGGCAATACCTTAAACAGCGGATAGCAATCGCTATCCAGCGCGGGAATGCTGCGAGCGTTTTGGGCACCCTACGAGGAGAGAGTGACCAAAATTTGAGTGAAATTTTTTATGTTGTTTAGGTTAGTTTATTATTAGTCTTAGTAGTTATTTGTTAATTTCATATTGTGCAATAAATAAAATCAAATCTGTCAGTCATACATAAGGCAGACAGAGTTCACGGAGTAGTCCAGCTGGCTTGACCACGGAGCCGCGGACAAACTCGTGCCTACTAGAAATCTCGCCAGGGAACTCAGCCTATTAACGCGGGAACTTGTTGAGTTAATTAGTTTTTCTTAGCGAGTTCGGCTTAGGAATTCTTAAATTCATTTCTCTAAAAGTTGGTGGTGATATTTGAAAATTCTGTTTTCAGGTTTTCGTATCCATACGGAAGCCTATTGCAAAGCCTGCGCGCCGTCTGTCCGTCCGTCTGACGGTCCTACCTTTAAACTGTATCTTTTGAATCGTAATGAACCGAAATTTTCACAAAGTATGTGTTACTTATTATGGTTTTTTGTTTGATGTGATTATAGTGCTAACTCTAAAAATTAATTGACCTAAAAAATAATAACACCCGGTACGTTATGTGATGATACCGAGGATGATACGGAAACTTCGGTGCGCGAGTCCGACTCGCACTTGGCCGGTTTTAAGTGTTCGTATCCGTACGTAAGCCTATTACTAAGCCCAAGACGTCTGTATGTCCGTCTGTCCGAGGGCTGTATCTTTTGAAACGTAATAGGTCGCCGCCGGTTGAAATCACGTTGAAATGTTCACATAGGTAATAATATGTGTTATTTATTATGGTAGTTATCCCAACAAAAAATAAAAAAATAACGGGTCCCCATACACAAAACGTGCTACCAATCGATTAATACATATTCACGCTACAGAATAATAGATGACGCCACAGGTATTTATATTTTGCATTATACTAAGACAAAATATAGACGAATATGGTTCTTGACAGGTATGGTATAGCAGATCTACGGAATGCTCCGTGCGAGAGTGAAACTCGCACTTGACCAATTTTTACTTCGTAGGTTGGGTTCTTACTCAACCTTAGGTGCGATACTCTTAGATATAAATTTATTTGTTACTCCGTGTCACTTCAGTGCTTTATGCGCTGTTTTGTAAAAGGTTGACAATATAAATTATATTCTGAACTAAGTAAGCCCTCTGCAGCACCGCAGAATAGTATGCATACCTTTTTTACATATTGAAAAGATTTTAATCACGGTCGTTTTTGGAGCTGTCTAGCCCGACTATTCGGGCCAAACGTATGGCCCATCTGGGTGTCATAATGAGTACTGCGCGACGGTTGACCGTCGTGACGTGACGGTTGATGATGCGTTCAGTAAGAGGATAAACCTTTTCGAAGAAATTAAGTAACAAAGAAGTTACTTTCTTCGAGAAGAATTATGGTCTTCCTGAACGCAGCTTGGCCTTCGGCCTCGCCCTTTGTTACTTACTTTCTTAAAGATGGTTTATCCTCTTCCTGAACGTAGCTCGGCCTTCGGCCTCGCCCATAGTTACTTACTGTCTTCCAGAAGGTTCATCGTCTTCCTGAACGCAGCTCGGCCTTCGGCCTCGCCCTCTGTTACTTACTTTCTTCGAGAAGGTTTATGGTCTTCCTGAACGCAGCTCGGCCTTCGGCCTCGCCCTATGTTACTTACTTTCTTCGAAAAGGTTATCCTCTTCCTGAACGCAGCTCGGCCTTCAGCCTCGCCCTCTGTTACTTACTGTCTTCGAGAAGGTTTATCGTCTTCCTGAACGCAGCTCGGCCTTCGGCCTCGCCCTCTGTTACTTCGAGAAGGTTTATCGTCTTGCTGAACGCAGCTCGGCCTTCGGCCTCGCCCTTTGTTACTTACTTTCTTCGAGAAGTTTTATGGTCTTCCTGAACGCAGCTCGGCCTTCGGCCTCGCCCTCTATTACTTACTTTCTTCGAAAAGGTTATCCTCTTCCTGAACGCAGCTCGGACTTCGGCCACGCCCATAGTTACTTACTGTCTTCGAGAAGGTTTATCGTTTTGCTGAACGCAGCTCGGCCTTCGGCCTCGCCCTCTGTAACTTACTTTCTTCGAAAAGGTTATCCTATTCCTGAACGCAGCTCGGCCTTCGGCCTCGCCCATAGTAACTTACTGTCTTCGAGAAGGTTTATCGTCTTCCTGAACGCAGCTCGGCCTTTGGCTTCGCCCTCTGTTACTCACTTTCTTCGAAAAGGTTATCCTCTTCCTGAACGCAGCTCGGCCTTCGGCCTCGCCCTTTGTTACTTACTTTCTTAAAGATGGTTTATCCCCTTCCTGAACGCAGCTCGGCCTTCGGCCTCGCCCATAGTTACTTACTGTCTTCAAAAAGGTTTATCGTCTTCCTGAACGCAACTCCGCCTTCGGCCTCGCCTTTAGTTACTCACTTTCTTCGAGACGGTTTATCGTTTACCTGAACCCAGCTCGCCCTTAGTTACTTACTTTCTTCCTTTGAAATACGAATTTCACGCGAGCGAAGCCGCGGGCAAAAGCTAGTAAATAATAAAATTATTTTCCTAATTTGTTCAATTAATCTAACAACGGCAATGTTTATAATTTTCTTCCCTGCTCTTGGCGTAGGTACTATTTGCACTAAGACTTGGCGTGCCTAAAGTGTTTAGTCCTGTTTCTAAGACAAACGCAAATGTGAATAATGAAGGAGTCACAGTATTAAAATGAATAGACCTGCTATAAATCCAAGCACCCTCTTCACCTCAATGCACCTTCCAGTTTAGTCTTAGTATTTCAACTCCCACTTAGCGCGAGGAATAATGATATGTGACGTGACAGGTATCGTAGGTAGCGAGGGGGAATCTGTCATATAACTTTACTTCTGACGCTTGTGAAGTTGATACACCAGCATCTAAGTTATTTAAATATTACAGACAGACAAACATATAAATAATGGCTATCCCTGCTCATATATTTCCCCCCAAGTACAGTCTCGGGTCCTTCAAGAGGGGCGTGAATGGGCACCTGTCAGGTCGGCACGGCATTCACAACCCTCGTATACAACGGAATGTCCATTGGGTTCGTTAGAAATATTATGAGTGGCGCGGGGTCATATGTCGCGCTTTCAATAAAACAAAATTAAAAGCACAAAATTATAAAAAAAGGTGAGGTGTCGTGGGACACCTGACAGAAGCGAAGCTATAGGGAGTTATTGGCTGTTACGGTTCCAAAGATACCAGCCATTGGACGGACGGACGGACGGACAGGCAGACGGACAGGCTTCCGCACGGGGTACAGAAATCTAAAAAACATGTGTGTTTCATTTAATCTACCGCTGCCTTGGAAATCCAGAATAGGCACAGAGAACAGTTGTTACCTATTTTGCCTTTGTGCACACAATGTCGTTCACCTGCTAGAGAGTTGTAACTATTTCTATCCTTTTGACAACTTTTGAAACAAGCTCTTAGGGCCGACAAGGGCGTATGAATAGTTAAGGCCGTAACACCACTTCAAACGCTTTCTGCCTCACCTCACCAGTCCTAGGAATAAAGCCAGGCTGCTATAGGTGGGTACTCGTATTGTTAATATTCTATGACCTGGGAGAGAAACAAGGATCCATGTTAAATAGGTATAGTTTTGGCCTTCGTTCACTTCTAGGTTAAAGGTTAGGTAAGTTTAGTTTCTTAGGTAAGGTTTGCCAGCCTCGGTAGCTCAGTGGTGCGGTCGGTCGACTGTCGGTCGGATCATAAGCACACTTGGGCGCGGTCAGTGGATGGATGGGTGACCTCTCGACCGTTGGAGGCTGACCCGTAAAACTGTAGGTTCCTTCCCTTCTTACCTTACTAGGTAGTAGCCCGGGTTGGTACCACCGCACTGAATGAAAGGTCGGTTGAAACGGCTATGTAAATAGTTTGTGTTTTCCGTTCAGTTCAGTGTAGTCGGCATGACCGAAGCGAAGGGAAGCACTGAGATATCACCAAGGTGCATTATGGGCTGACATCACGGATGTAGTAGGCGATGTAAACAACCGTTTTAGTTTCCATAAAAAAAGTGTGGTTTGGGGGTTGTGCCCGAAATTTACATGTTGTTGCATGCTGCAAATTGTAGTTAACATTATATGCTGTACATCATATTCTAAGTGTTTATTGGGGGAAGACACTACGGAGATTTTTAAGCACATTAATCGACTTAAAAAAAAAAAGTGGTCAAGTGAACCTTGTTCGCATGCCGAGGTTCCCGTATCCGCACTGCTTCGCTTTCATCTAATCATATTTTTTACCAGGGTGCGGTCAGGCTTTAGATGGGTAGCCGTACGACCGTGGTTAGGCTGGCTGTGGTTCGGATTCCACTTGAAACTATAGTTTCATCCCTTTATGTACATACTAGCTGAGCCTACGGCTCCGCTCGCGTGAAATTCGTATTTCAAAGAAAACAGTAAGTAACTATGAGCGAGGCCGAAGGCCGAGCTGCGTTCAGGAAGTCGTTAAACCATCTCTAAGAAAGTAAGTAATTAAGGGCGAGGCCGAAGGCCAAGCTGCGTTAAGGTAAACGATAAACTTTCTCGAAGAAAGTAAGTAACAAAGGGCGAGGCCGAAGGCCGAGCTACGTTCAGGAAGACCACGAATCTTCTCGAAGAAAGTAAGTAACTGAGGGCGAGGCCGAAGGCCGAGCTGCGTCTAGGAAGACTATAAACCTTCTCGGTGAAAGTAAGTAGAAACTATGGGTGAGGCCGAAGGCCGAGCTGCGTTCAGGAAGACTATAAACCTTCTCGGTGAAAGTAAGTAGAAACTATGGGTGGGGCCGAAGGCCGAGCTGCGTTCAGGAAGAGGAAAAACCTTCTCGATGAAAGTAAGTAACTAAAGTAAGTAGAGCAGATTGGCCTCTGCTGAAAGTGAGTCAGGCGTGTGGTGGAATGTCTTTCCGTCCCCACATCTAGGCACACTTTTGGACAACAATTCAATAAGAGTCGCAGTAGCTCTAAGAGTAGGGGCGAGGGTGTGTCAACCGCACACCTGCGTGTGCGGCGCCAGCGTTGATCCTTACGGTCATCATGGATTGTCATGCCAGAGGAGCGCCGGCCGCCGGTCGCGGCACAGCAGCATCAATTTGCTCATCAAACGGGCTCTTGCCACAGTCAATATTCCCAGCCTCTTAGAACCCCCAGGCTTGAGCCGCGACGATGGCAAGAAACCCGATGGCATGACTCTCGTTCCGTGGAGCCGTGGTAGAGCGTTGGTCTGGGATGCCACTTGTGTGGACACCCTCGCTCCATCACACCTTACCGGCTCCTCCCGCTCCGCCGACTCCGCTGCTCTCAGTGCAGAAAACCTTAAAAAAGGAAAGTACTCAGGCCTTGTGGGCCACTTTGAATGTCTAGCGTTCGCCGTGGAAACACTCGGCGTATGTTCGCCTGACACAAAATCTTTCGGCAAGGTATTGGGTAAACTCCTTGTCGATAAGCCGGGTGACCGTCGCGCCGCCGCCGCCGGTGCATTCTTCACACAACGTGTAGCGCTGGAGATTCAGAGAGGCAATTGTGCAAGTGGTATCGCAGGGGAGTTGGCAGAACTGGAGGAGATTTACCTCCTGTCATAGCGCTCCCACCACCGCACCCCCGACGCTCAACCCTCCTTTTTCTTCATTTATTTTAATTGTTATAATTATATTTAATGTAAGGTTTATTTTATTACAATATTTTTTTTAGATAGTTTAGATTTAATAACAGTTTTTTTTTATGGAAACTGACTCGGTTGGCTACATCACCTACAACGTCCGTGATGTCAGCCCATAACACCGGGTGAACTAGGTGCCATGTCAGTGCTTCCCCCTTTGATCGTGCCGGCTACACTGAACTGGTCGGAAAACACAAACTATTTAACATAGCCGTTTCGACCGACGTTTCATTCAGTGCGGTGGTACCAACCCGGGCGGGTTAAACCCTACCACCAAGTAAGATTAGGAGGGAAGGGTGATGCCATAATAGTTTTTAAGATCTTTGCTATATTGAATACAAATTAGCAAATATAATTGAAAAAAAATTAAAAAATCCTGAAACACGTCATTATTTATTTGTGATGAGTAGCCATAATTATGATTTTCAAGTTCCTACCTTTAAAAAAACCGATACTTCTATATAAACTTTCACCCCCCATTTCAAAATTTCAGCTTTCAAGACTTAGTAGTTTTAGATAGAGAAAAGAAGATACAGATTAAATTATCCTTCCTTCCCCTCTCCCCGCGGACATCCCCCCCCCCCCCCCCCCCCCCCCCCCTACCACAACCCCCGTCTTCAAAGCCACCGACCGACCGACCGTGTAACGTACGTATATATATATGAAATGTTCTTATAACTCGAAAACCACTTTATCGATTTACATACGGTTTTCACTGTTACATTTCTTTACTTCTCAGGATGATTTTAAGCTACCAATCACAACGCTACGTTATTGGTGGCTTGAGCTGTGACCAAAAAGTCACGCAAAAATTGAAATTTTGGCTGTTCTGACATTTAACTTTATCTCCAAATTTATAACATTTTGAGGAAAATGAATAGTTTTGTGCACAACTACATAAGAGTACCTATATTGTTTATTTATTTCAGAATTTTCAAATAACCCTTAATAGTAATATCCACCCTTAATAAGTTCGGCGACAAAAGTCAGTTTTTTGTCAACTTTAAAACGAAATATTTGTTAAAGTAAACTTATTGGTTATAGCAAAGTTATATATTTTTGAAATTTACTTAACAATACCTGTACAATGACATGCCATTTGATTTATTTAAAAAAACAAAAAATATTTTTGGCTTACATTTTGGGTTACCCTGTACTTTCCACAGGACTATTAGACAAACTTATCTATAATATATCTAGCGGCAAAAACTACACGTAATTAGGCGTCAGTTTCATCGAAATCGGTTCAGTAGGTCCGGAGATATCTGCGTGTGACCGACAGACGGACAGACAGACAGACAGACACCAGAGCGATCCCATAAGGCTCCCTTTTTTCGCATTTTGCGACGGGACCCTAAAAAGGAGGAAGTTCTCAATTCGTAGTCACCCGAGCCTACCTATGAGGCGTCTACCGACGCCCATGGACGTATGCGTGGGTTGCAAATGCTATTCCGGCCTACCAGATGCCTCGTATAAATTTGGCCAAGATCTGATGATGCAGTACAAGATGATGAGGTTTGAGAAGTCCTCAACGGATGGCAGCACACACACACTTCTTGTTTGGGTTATTGCATTGAATATCATAGTCAATATCTAGGATACTAAATCGGAAAACAATATTATTTGATTAAAAACTAGCGAAATATAAACTATTTAAAGAAACATTGAACCGACTTAAAAAAAACACCTTAAATAAAACGTATGAAACAATATTTCCTTGATAAGTAAATCAGTTCCATTCATATCCGGACCCTTGAATTGAAGGTGATGGAAAAGCACAACTGAAAATTGATAGATGAAAAAACGAGAGTGAAAACCTTTGCTTTTGTGCCGCTTTCAACTCAAGGGTCGGGATATGAATCGAACTGGTTTACTTATCAAGAGAATATTATTATTTCATATGTACGTTCTGGTGTTTTTTTTTTAAGTCAGTTCAATGTTTTTTTCGAATAGCTTCTTTTAATTATATTTATTTCATTTCAAAGTTTATCATTCTCAATTATACTATCAAAAAATAAATTTTCAATGTCATCCTCTTCTGGTCGCCCAAGCATTTTGGCTTTTACCTTGCCGCGGCGCACTCGTAGTCGGCTTATCTCGTCCGAGAAGTCCTGGTGCTTATGGCCCTTAACAGGCCGCTACTCTCTAAACGTCATCAAGAGCTTGCCGGTCTTGGCCAGACGAGGGTAGTCATGCATATTGTTTGGATCTGTATGAAGAGAGTTCGCCGAAAATATCTTTACGACTTTCATGAATTGCTTGTTAGTGGGGTGAGGATAGCTACCCCACCTCGGAGAAGATCCGGTTGGGCAGACGCTTCATACGGCGGCGGCGGGCGTAGTTTGTCGACTTGTTGATTGGGTCAGCGTATCTGGCGTACTCGTACCTCGAAATTTATAAATTTTGAGTCTATTTGGCAAGTCACAACGTTCGCTGTAACCTGTATGTCATTCAGTCGAATTGTCCTCGTGGTCACTCCAGTGGGAATACAACATAAGTTATACATTATGTATATTAAAGTCTGGCCATATTTAGTTTCCCTGATTAGACCATTGTTTAGTTAGAGGGATCAAACAAGTGTGTGTGTGTAGTGAGTGTCAATGCAGTGTACAGACCGTTTACAGTTATTTTACCTCTGGCTATAAAGTTGGCTAACCTGAGCTCGGTGTCGCCATATTCGATTTAGACGATTTCCCTGTAAATAGTGTGACAATAAACAGTTCTGCGTTTGTACATAGTAAAACTTTTTTTTTTATGTAAGCCAACATGGGTGGCTGTGTCGAGGGACCAATAGTACAGTCGACAAAGCCAAAAACCCCTCTCCTCGCGAAAGCACGCTTAGTGAGGCGCCATGCCAGCAGATTTGCGGACTGTTGCTAGCCTGTCTAGCCCTGATACGACGTTTGAAGACACCCAGGTTTAAAGGATTCGGGAAATACACTTGCCGGGAGACAGTTCCACACCCTAGCGGTGCGACAAAGAAACGATTTTAAGAACCTATGGGTTCTGAAATGATGTCAACAACAAAAGAGTGCTCAGTTTCCCTGCGGCGAGTGCTGCAATGATAGGTTAGATGGCAAGGAATAAGGGAAGTAAGTTCCTCCGAGCAGCGTCAATGATAGTACCTGTAGAACAGACTGAGTGACTCTACAAATCGTCTGTGACTGAGAGACTCCAGATCATCAGTCAGTTTCGGGTCTCCAACCAGACGGACGGCTCTGCGCTGTATTGAATTCAAGGACGCCAACAGATACTGATACTGGGGGCTGCCTTCCCAAATGTGGCTACAGTATTCCATCACCGGCCTAATCTGCGATTTGTACAACATAAGTAGTTGTGCCGGTGAGAAGAACCTCATATTTCGGTATAGGATCCCCAGTTTTGACGTGATAACGTCACGTCTTATAAATTGATGAACCCCGGCTGCACGCACGAAAAAGTGTCACGTTCCATCTGAGCCTGTGTGTGCAAGCGAGAGCGCGTAACAAGCGATAGAGAGGCACAATCAGCCCAAGCGTCGGCGACGTCATCACGTAAAACTATCGTCCGTAAACCGACTTTTTTATGCGGTTTTGGCCTTGGACATTTTGCACCAGTAGGTCTAGGTGCTCCGAGACAGGAACGACACTCCCTTAGAAATACGCAAGGAAAGGGAAGGGGTCGACCTTAGCAGAGAATACACAGCATTGCGTCTTGCGAACGTTGAAGGCAACAAGGATCTCGTTGTCTCAAGTGGCAACTTTTTCAAGAACCTTACCCACCCTTTCTACAACAGAACGTTGCGCCTTGCTGGGCTTTGCATCTCTGCTCTTCCAGTCCTTGACATAACCTTCATGCCCTGTGCTGTTATCTGCGTAACTGTAACACTTTGGTGTTTTTAACTCTCCTAAAATATTTGACCCTAATAAAGAGGCACATTATATACATATAATTTAATTTTCCACTACTAGGGAAATATATACATAGCAGGTAACATTTTTCATGGTTTAGCATGCAATGCCAACCTTGCGGGATAATAAAGTGACACATGTCAGAGGTAAAATAACTGTTACAGACCGACCAAGTTATCTGTGAACTGAGTGGTGCGCTGCCATCGTTTCATTGTTGCCAGTGTTGTGGATGTCCCCGTTTTATTTGATGTTTCATTATCGAACAGTTCAGTTCGTATGTTGCTTTGTGCAAACAATATTGATACTGATTTATTGATATTCATAATAGAGGAACGGTTCGAGAGTGTAATATCAAATAAAACGGCGGCATTCACGATTGCACCGGAACTTTACTACTACTGCGGTGTTGTCACGGCGCGCGGCGCGGCGCCAGGGCGATGACGGTGCCGCGCCGCCGCGCCGTGGTGATGTGGCCGGGCCCTAAGTCAAGATATTTTACATAATATGTGGTTGACTATTTAGAATAGCTATTTTGCTACAATTATCAGCCAGAAGACGTCTACTGCTGAACCTCCTCCATAGATTTTATTACTTGTTATCAAAACTATGCATGCGAGTATATTATGCTAAAAATAACTAAAAACCAAATATTGGTATAAACAAATATCTTATTCGTAAATAGTGAAATAAATAGAGGATACAATTTCAATGTGAAAAATGTGTATGTACTCAAAAATAATTGTGTTTATTCAAATCCTGGTTTACAATAAGTATGATCACTTGATTTCGCTGTGATTTCAGTTGTACACATATTATATAGTCGTGATCAATAGGCCACACCCCAGGCATATTGTTTTAGATGGTTTTTTTTTTCTTTTTTTCTTGTGAATATCTGGCTCTCCAAGCAGTTATTTCGTGTTTTTCCTTGTTTTTCTAGTACATCCAGAAACCATTCGTAGGTCGGTATTTCTTTTCTCACCGAGTACAATTTATGAACTTTTCTTCAGATGACCCCACGGTCAAATGAATCAACATGAATAAAACCATTTTTATTTGTCTGCCATATTATACCAGCTGTTGTAACTTTTGTACGTGTTTCTTCTGCAGCGTTCTTTTCCTTAAAAATTTTGGAAATGAGCCCTTTGCTTACACCTGAAAATTCAATGAATCACAAAACATCAAATTAAAATGTATCTGTTATGTTATGTGGGAAAAATTTGGTTTACAAGTGACAACACTAAACTGTAGCAGTTTATATTCTTTTGTAAATCTGATGAAATGGAATTATCGGCGCTTGTTGTCGAGGATCCTCTTCAAAAACTATTTTACTTTTAGGATTATATTCCGAGCATCACTGTGAATAGCTTTCGGCATGATAAAATGCTATAAAGAGACAGAAAACTCGAACTGAACACGCTTTGACACATATGACAGCCGAATGACACTTCTGTTAGTTCCTGATCTGCCACTTCACAGATAACTTGGTAGGTCTGTAACTATCTATAGTGTTCTGCAATTTAATGTGGTGTAGTGTAATATTTTGTGGTGATCTACCTATACATATAAGACCACGGTAGTCTGGTTGTCTAGTGTAATGTGGTGCAGTAGTCACGTAATATATTATTGATTTTATGTGGAAAGTAGATAAGTATGTAGTATGTATTTAGAGAAGAGATGGCAATACCTATTGATTTATAGGTTTGGGGCACTGTTGTGACGTACATAAATACACTTTAACATAATATGAAAATGTCGAGGTTTGTATAAAATGTGTTACTGTATGTGCGTAGTACCCGTAACCGACGAGCATGCATGAAGAACATTATGGGAGTGGAAGAGGCGGCAGAGGTGTGTCAGGATCGTGGCACGTGGAGATCCGTTGTCTCTGCCTACCCCACCGGGAAACAGGCGTGACGCTATGTATGTATGTACTGTATGTGCGTGTAATGCGAGGTATGAGGGCATTACGTCTATGTCTATTACTATGTAATTCATTATATTTATAATTAATTACGTAGTAATAGACAATTTTCTAAATGGCAACCTCACATAATCATGTGTCGGAATAATAACGTAACGTAACCTTCCTGTGAACTTGCCATAAAAATTTCATCACCGTGTCATATAAAAATAAAAAGAAGGTCAAACATTTACTCCTCGCGTGAATCAGTTTTCTAGGCTTTCTAATATCCCACTCATATTCGCGGTCACGTGCGCGGCCGTGGCGTTTTCATTCCTTGCACGTTCGCTGGGAGTCTTACAGCGAAAATATCCAGAAATATGTTTCTTTGCAATGTATGGGAGAGGAGGCGAGATGAGCAGGAGTCAACAATTTGAGAATCGAGTAATTATTTCGAATGCCATTAGAAAAAAAACGCTATTTCTAAATTTCTTATTTCGTTCTAAACCGAATGCTTTTGGACGTCGTCGGCTCAACAATCCATGCTGACGGCGCACATAGGGGCCTTAGTATGGAGAGAGTTGGCGAAAACTCGAAAAGTAAAATGACGATTAGAGCCTTTATTTATATGCGAATATAAAGTTTATTGACCCCCGCAGCGACATGCACTGAGAAAAAAACAATGACGTAATCTACTTAAATAAGGACATATCTGACTTAAATAATGACAATACAGGACGAGCGTACAGGTAGACGTTTCGCCATGCTCGCTAATGGTAGACGCATAATGTTGTATCTGCATTACTGGCATGTTAAATTTCCAACATGCGCTGAGACGCGCTGTCATTACAGCAGTACGATACGCCATGCGGGCACTGAGTACCCCACCGGAGGCGCTGTCATTACAGCAGTACGATACGCCATGCGAGCACTGAGCACCCCACCAGCTCTTACGTAAACAACGCACGTTCGGTACTGTCGTATGACGATTCCAGTCGATAAGTAGCCGATTGTAGAGACATTATTGTAAGTATGTAGAACAGTTGCATTTATGATGTTTTACCATTTACCTCATTAAGTGGGCTTTTGTATTACCATTATTATAAGTATGAATTGACATTTTAGTAAGGTGTATTACCGTTTAAAAAAATTAGGAGACGCTTATATGATCCTGTTTATTGAAGGTTTTATCATTATCGTAATGATGCATGACTATGCCGTACTATATGTAGTACCATTCCTGTATTTTAAGAGGATCGGAAGAAAATTTTGTTCGCATAACCAAAGGGCATAAGTGCACACTATTTTTCGAATGAAAAAAATAATATTCGTATTTCGAAAATTCAAAAACAGTACAAGCACAGGTTCATGTCTTAGCTTTATTTAAGTTATGTGTAATAGAAGTATTATTTAGGTAGGTATTGATTTAGTTACTTAGTTAGTTAGTTAGTTTAGCAGGTACTAAATCAATACCTACCTAAATAATACTTCTATTACACATAACATAAATAAAGCTAAGACATGAACCTGTGCTTGTACTGTTTTTGAATTTTCGAAATACGAATATTATTTTTTTCATTCGAAAAATAGTGTGCACTTATGCCCTTTGGTTATGCGAACAAAATTTTCTTCCGATCCTCTTAAAATACAGGAATGGTACTACATATAGTACGGCATAGTCATGCATCATTACGATAATGATAAAACCTCCTACAAACAGGATCATATAACCGGCTTGGCTACTAATTTTTTGAAACTAGTAATACACCTTACTAAAATGTCAATTCATACTTATAATAATGGTAAGTAATACAAAAGCCTACTTAATGAAGTAAATGGTAAAACATCATGAATGCAACTGTTCTACATACTTACAATAATGTCTCTACAATCATAGTGTTTACGTATGTGAATAAGAGGCATAAATAAACTAAATTATTTGAAAAAAAAAATGCTCAACATTAAATATATTTTATGGCAAATCTCTGACTTTTGTTGTAATTTTATAAATCAGTTATTGAATTATAGGTAGGTCCAGAATATTAATTCATTATAAATAAAAGGTGAAATAAGATTTAGACAAGTATTTTATTCATTTACAAAAATAATCTAAAACTGAATGAAATAAAAATCTGGTCTGGAGTAATCTATACAAAATCAAACTTATGGAAAAAAAAACACTAATGAGGTAATCATAAGCAATGGTAAGAAAGTGACAGAATGCAGCGTTACTTATTTTAAATAGGTATTACACAAAAAACTACTTAATCGTACGTTTGGTTTGAACAACAATATTAATCACCATTAGTCTTCTTTTTAGTACACACTGTTTTCGAAAATGACCGACTAAACCAGAAAGCTGCCATGTTTATAATAGTATTTTGGTTTCCTCGTCAGCCATGGTACACGCACACAGATATCTTCAACTGCACTACACGGAACGTTACGCACTCCACTTCACCAGTCGTCCAAATCAAATTATCACCAACAGAAAGAACGCACGCCGCGGCCGCCGTCGAAGAACTCGCTTGCTTCAATGCTTGCGTTGCATTGCGTGCGGCCACAGATAGATACCTTTACGTCGTCGTACGGTGTCGCATCGCAACTCGTACACATCATGACATCACGTTTTGGCGCGCATTTCAAATCAGTGGAAAGCATTGGAAAGTGAATGTGCAAACAAACGGCAAGCAGTTAGTTTTATCCAGTCGTACTGCCGTAACATCATTGTTACACTTGACGTATCACCATTTTGCCGTCAGTTCGTAACGAACTTTTTCTTCGTGCAGGCAATGTGCAAACAAACGGCAAGCAGTCAGTTTTGTCCAGTCGTACTGCCGTAACATCATTGTTACTCTTGACGTATCACCATTTTGCCGTCAGTTCGTAACGAACTTTTTCTTCGTGCAGGCAATGTGCAAACAAACGGCAAGCAGTCAGTTTTGTCCAGTCGTACTGCCGTAACATCATTGTTACTCTTGACGTATCACCATTTTGCCGTCAGTTCGTAACGAACTTTTTCTTTGTGCAGGCAATGTGCAAACAAACGGCAAGCAGTCAGTTTGGTCCAGTCGTACTGCCGTAACATCATTGTTACGCTTGACGTATCACCATTTTGCCGTCAGTTCGTAACGAACTTTTTCTTCGTGCAGGCAATGTGCAAACAAACGGCAAGCAGTCAGTTTTGTCCAGTCGTACTGCCGTAACATCATTGTTACTCTTGACGTATCACCATTTTGCCGTCAGTTCGTAACGAACTTTTTCTTTGTGCAGGCAATGTGCAAACAAACGGCAAGCAGTCAGTTTGGTCCAGTCGTACTGCCGTAACATCATTGTTACGCTTGACGTATCACCATTTTGCCGTCAGTTCGTAACGAACTTTTTCTTCGTGCAGGCAATGTGCAAACAAACGGCAAGCAGTAAGTTTTGTCCAGTCTTACTGCCGTAACATCATCGTTATACTTGATGTATCACCATTTTGTCGTCAGTTCGTTACGAACTTTTTTAACGTGCAGGTAATGTGCAAACAAACGGCAACCATTCAGTGTTATCCAGTCGTACATGCTGTAACTTCATTATTACACCTGAGGTATCACCATTTTGCAGTAATGTGCAGACTGACGGCAAGTCATTAAATTTTACCTAATCAGACACGGCACTTCATCCTTACTAACGGTGTTCCCGAATGTAAATGTAGGAACACCAGTGGCATGTTAATACAGTCATGTCATTATGAGTAATGACGTTATGTCCAACCAAAAAATCCAACTTACTGGTAGTTCCTACGTAATAATGGTGTAACTTACACATTTACGGGTATTTCTTACGTTGACTGGAGATTACCGTTTTACCATTATGTAAAGACGAAGTATTTTTCTCAGTGTGTATCGTCAAAACTATGAACGAATTACAACGCTCGCTGCAATAACAGTCGCAAGTTGCTCATTCTCGCGAGAGTGCTTGCCTGCGACAAATTAGTACCTCTAGTGAAATGTTTAAAATTATTTTGTGTTCGCTTTGTTATTGATGAATTAACTATTTTTGCAATGGGTGATGTACCTACAGGTGAGTACTTTGTTTTGTCATTATTACTTTATATTTACACTAAACTAAAGTAGCTTAACACATATAAGACAAAGTGCAGTCGAAATCTCCTAGAAAATAAAAATGATAAATACTTGCTGAAAGGTTTAGTAATGCGCCAAACTATATCAAGTTGGAATTTCCCTTTTTTCTTGTAAGTGAACATATCTAATATTATTATCACAAAAAAAAGTTTGCACATATTTGCACTATTTTTATTTATAATTAAATATTCAAGTCCCGTCGAAAGTATCAGTTTTCAAGCGGGTAACTACCTGAGTCAGATTTCCGTTACGTACACCTTAGTACGATCTCACTGGTAGTATCACCAAGCATACATACGGGAGCCGTCGAGCGCTATTATATGGGAAAATTAGCCGCGTCTTAGTGCATTATGCTCTTACAATATAATAGTCTGCGGGATCGAACGTCAGTGCACATGTGACTTGGGGACAAAGAACACGTATATGTGCACTACGCAAAATGGCGAGTTGTGCAGTTCGTACGTGTCGAAAGAGCTCAAGATCATCAGGAATAACAAAAGATGGCGTAACCTTTCATAGGTAAGTCATTTTAATGATAATACAACGCTTAAAACGTGAAAAATACAATAATTCCGCGAGTTAGGAGCACGACTGCGCGCCATACCGGGCGCGTACACATGATATGCAAATTTGACAGACTGAAAAGAAATTTGAAATCAATTATTGTATACGGGGATGTTGTTTATAATAAATGCGATGTTGTTTATCATAAATGCGAAAGTATATTTGTTTGTTTATTTGTTTGCTATCATGTTGTTTATCATAAATGCGAAAGTATATTTGTTTGTTTATTTGTTTGCTTGTTTTTTTTAAGTGAAAATTTCTTTAGCGGTGCTTGGCACTTTTTTAGGTGGGTATAAAATTTATAACTCGAAATCGCGACATCGCGTCAGCGTCATTTTTAAAATGAAACCTTAAGTCATTGCATTAAGGGTTAAGTTAGAGTGGCACGGGATCTGCCGGCACACCCGGAGTGCAACTGTTAAGTAGGGTTCGGTAACAGGTTTATGTCTGTCCATTCTACTAAGTTCTGCAAAATGAATGTAGGGTTCCGTAACAAATGCATGTCTGTCCATTCTACTAAGTTCTGCAAAATGAATGTAGGGTTCCGTAACAAATGCATGTCTGTCCGTTCTACTAAATTTTACAATTTTCAACCAAGGTCCTCCGACGGTTATTTTATAATAAAAGTAGGGTTCCGTAACACGTTTATGTCTGTCCATTCTACTAATAAGTTCTGCAAAATGAATGTAGGGTTCCGTAACAAATGCATGTCTGTCCGTTCTACAAAATTTAACATTTATTTTAAAATTAATGTAGGGTTCCGTAACAAATGCATGTCTGTCCGTTCTACTAAATTTTAAAATTTTCAACCAAGGTCCTCCGACGGTTATTTTATAATAAAAGTGTCTGTGTGGGCCCTGAATACGAATCCGTTGTCAAAACTCAAAAAAAGTGGCCGCCATTTTGAACTTTTTAGTTACTGGACCGATTGCTTTCAAAATCGATATCTGGGTGTCTGTGTGGGCTCTGAATACGAATCCGTTGTCAAAATTTTATAAAAGTGGCCGCCATTTTGAACTTTTTAGTTACTGGACCGATTGCTTTCAAAATCGATATCTGGGTGCCTGTGTGGGCTCTGAATACGAATCCGTTGTCAAAATTTTATAAAAGTGGCCGCCATTTTGAACTTTTTAGTTACTGGACCGATTGCTTTCAAAATCGATATCTCGGTGTCTGTGTGGGCTCTGAATACGAATCCGTTGTCAAAATTTTATAAAAGTGGCCGCCATTTTGAACTTTTTAGTTACTGGACCGATTGCTTTCAAAATCGATATCTGGGTGTCTGTGTGGGCTCTGAATACGAATCCGTTGTCAAAATTTAAAAACGTGGCCGCCATTTTGATCTTTTTAGTTACTGGACCGATTGCTTTCAAAATCGATATCTGGGTGTCCGTGTGGGCTCTGAATACGAATCCGTTGTCAAAATTTAAAAAAGTGGTCGCCATTTTGAACTTTTTAGTTACTGGACCGATTGCTTTCAAAATCGATATCTGGGTGTCTGTGTGGGCTCTGAATACGAATCCGATGTCAAAATTTTATAAAAGTGGCCGCCATTTTGAACTTTTTAGTTACTGGACCGATTGCTTTCAAAATCGATATCTCGGTGTCTGTGTGGGCTCTGAATACGAATCCGTTGTCAAAATTTTATAAAAGTGGCCGCCATTTTGAACTTTTTAGTTACTGGACCGATTGCTTTCAAAATCGATATCTGGGTGTCTGTGTGGGCTCTGAATACGAATCCGTTGTCAAAATTTAAAAACGTGGCCGCCATTTTGATCTTTTTAGTTACTGGACCGATTGCTTTCAAAATCGATATCTGGGTGTCCGTGTGGGCTCTGAATACGAATCCGTTGTCAAAATTTAAAAAAAGTGGTCGCCATTTTGAACTTTTTAGTTACTGGACCGATTGCTTTCAATATCGATATCTGGGTGTCTGTGTGGGCTCTGAATACGAATCCGTTGTCAAAATTTAAAAAAGTTTCCGCCATTTTGAACTTTTTAGTTCCTGGACCGATTGCTTTCAAAATCGATATCTGGGTGTCTGTGTGGGCTCTGAATACGAATTCGTTGTCAAAATTTTATAAAAGTGGCCGCCATTTTGAACTTTTTAGTTACTGGACCGATTGCTCTCAAAATCGATATCTGGGTGTCCGTGCGGGCTCTGAATACGAATCCGTTGTCAAAATTTAAAAAAACTGGCCGCCATTTTGAACTTTTTAGTTACTGGACCGATTGCTTTCAAAATCGATATCTGGGTGTCCATGTGGGCTCTGAATACGAATCCGTTGTAAAAATTTAAAAAAGTGGCCGCCATTTTGAACTTTTTAGTTACTGAACCGATTGCTTTCAAAATCGATATCTGGGTGTCTGTGTGGGCTCTGAATACGAATTCGTTGTCAAAATTTTATAAAAGTGGCCGCCATTTTGAACTTTTTAGTTACTGGACCGATTGCTTTCAAAATCGATATCTGGGTGTCCGTGCGGGCTCTGAATACGAATCCGTTGTCAAAATTTAAAAAAACTGGCCGCCATTTTGAACTTTTTAGTTACTGGACCGATTGCTTTCAAAATCGATATCTGGGTGTCCATGTGGGCTCTGAATACGAATCCGTTGTAAAAATTTAAAAAAGTGGCCGCCATTTTGAACTTTTTAGTTACTGAACCGATTGCTTTCAAAATCGACATCTGGGTGTCCGTGTGGGCTCTGAATACGAATCCGTTATCAAAATTTAAAAAAGTGGCCGCCATTTTGAACTTTTTAGTTACTATGGCGGTTATTATATTATTATTTAAGCTGGCGGCCACTTTTTTTACATTTTGACAACGGATTCGTATTCAGAGCCCACACAGACACCCAGATATCGATTTTGAAAGCAATCGGTCCAGTAACTAAAAAGTTCAAAATGGCGGCCACTTTTTTTACATTTTGACAACGGATTCGTATTCAGAGCCCACACAGACACCCAGATATCGATTTTGAAAGCAATCGGTCCAGTAACTAAAAAGTTCAAAATGGCGGCCACTTTTTTTAAATTTTGACTACAGATTCGTATTCAGAGCCCACACATACACCCAGATATCGATTTTGAAAGCAATCGGTCCAGTAACGAAAAAGTTCAAAATGGCGGCCACTTTTTTTTTATTTTTACTACAGATTCGTATTCAGAGCCCACACATACACCCAGATATCGATTTTGAAAGCAATCGGTACAGTAACTAAAAAGTTCAAAATGGCGGCCACTTTTTTTAAATTTTGACTACAGATTCGTATTCAGAGCCCACACATACACCCAGATATCGATTTTGAAAGCAATCGGTCCACTATCTAAAAAGTTCAAAATCGCGGCCATTTTTTTTTAATTTTTACTACAGATTCGTAATCAGAGCCCACACATACACCCAGATATCGATTTTGAAAGCAATCGGTCCAGTAACTAAAAAGTTCAAAATGGCGGCCACTTTTTTTAAATCGCGAGATTAAAACACCATGAATATTATTAAACCGGAAAAAAATATTGTTTTAAGGAAGACTCCAATCTTTTACTCTGTTCCTCGAAGTTTAGGTAAATAAGCCCTACTTATTCCTATCACTGATTATTAGTACAACTTTTCAAAAATATTAGAACAACAGTCTGGTTTAATTTAATATAATAATATTCGTTCAGTAAAAACTATTTGAAATAATATTACAAATAACAATTTCAAAATTCACAAATATACAGCACCATCATCGTCCGTCAGACTGGCATTCGTAGTGATCCCGTCAAGTTGCCGTCAAGCAAGGCTTCCGATTGGTCGGACGGTCGGCTCTTACTACCAGATACCCGAGCCAAGCCAGCGATAACAAACCTGTCGCTGGCCTTGCTCGCTCTGTCTCTCTCCATATCGCAGGGCGCGATATGGGTAACGGAGATAGACAAGTCACGTCATAAAAGATTAAATTGCGATTTCGATTTTCGTAGTAGTAGGGATTTTTGGCTAGCCGTGCTCCGATACAAACGCAGTAGCGTTGCGTCTCCCGTATGTATGCTCGGTGGGTAGTATTATTCAAAGGTACCAAACCCTTCCCCCCGCTAGGGGCAATCCCCGTTGGGTACCCTGCTCCCACCCCCTACCCTTCCCCTCACCCCCTCCGTCCGCCAGGATAACTTATTTTTTACTTTACTTGCCCTGTTTTTATTCTGCTTGCCTATTTTTAGTGTTGGTTCAGTTCCGAAGACAATGCAATGTTATGGTACCATCGAGCTGGTCTGATGATGGAGACGAAAGGTGGCCATAGGAACTCCTAAACTATACACATGATAAACCCTTCGTGTTTGAGCTCGTTGGATTTGTCTTGACAAGCAATTACTTTAGACCTAGGTGGTGACCAAGGTCTGATGATGTAGACGGAAGGGGCCATAGGAACTTCTAAACTACACAAGATAAGCTCATCGTGTTTCGGCTCGTTTGATTTGTCTTGATGAGTAATAATTAAAATGCACAAAATAAAATATAAAAAAAAAACACAAAAACAAGCTTTTATATTGAAAAAAATTAAGCTTTAAAAAATAAAATGTTGCAATGAAATAAATTCGCACCTTTTTATGAATATTTCGCGACAAGCTTTTAAAAGCTACTTTTTTTTCAATATAAAAGCTTCTTTTTAAATTTTTTTTATTTAATATTTTTTTTGTTTTGTTATTAATATTATTTCTTTAATAAATTATTATTATTTAGCTGCCACTAATGTAGTTTTATTATTTTTTTTGATAATTAAACACTGCAGCAATTATCGCCAACTTTTGCTCATTTTGGCCCCTATGTGCGGCGCCAAGTGTCTCGCGTATCCATAAAAAAAACATTACTTCATAGTGGTCATTTAAGCCCGCGGGCTGAGTGGGCTATGGGCTGAGTTGATCAATGATTCCTTCCAAAATATAGCTCCTCAAATTTTTTTAGGAAATTGCAATGTAATAATTCCACTGGAAATTGCGAAATAAATTCTGTTGAGGTGTATGTGTGGAGTTACAATTGTGCGAGAGCATTGTGGCCTGAAAGAACATAGTATAACGAGGAGGATTGAGAAACGAATGCTTAGATGGTTCGGCCATCTTGATATAATGGATGATATGAGACTAACGAAAGATATTTAAGAAACCAATGTGAGCGAAGAGTCGGCAATAGTCGCTCTGGACTGGACGCAAAAAGGTTCAAGTGCCGTTACCGACGAGAATGTATTTTGTCTTATATATAATATAACATTCGGAGAGTAGAGAGGCGGCAGGTGCGTGTCAAGTGTCATGGCATGTAGAGATCCCTTGTGAAACAGTATACCTTATCTACGACCTCAATCAAGACAGGCGTGAATATCCACCTGTCAGGCCAACATGGCATTCGCAACCCCCGCGTGCGACTGAATGTCCGAATGGCGTGGCCTCGAACCACCCAGAAGGTATCTACCTTGTGGGTGACTCGAGACCACACACGCTGTCTATATTTAAAAAAATTTAACCTGCCTAGCGCATTAGGTTGGGAGACAGGCGTGACATCACGTATTATGTATGAACACGATGTACGATTTGGCGGATAGTGAATTGGCCTCTCAGTAAAGCTAAATGGGAAATGAAATGGCAGACACAGGCGATGAAATGGAATCCACTGCATTCGCAGTGTAAATCGCTTGCCTATTTCGGCAAAGGCGGAATTTCGATGGAAAAGCAGCAACGAAAGCAATTACATAGCTCTAAAGCCAGAACTCGAGAGTGGAACAAAGGGAGCTTGGGATGTTTTTGTTCGAAGAACTCTATGAATTTTGGCCCAGTACTTATATTGCTGCGAATATTAATTTTGGTGGCTCGATTAAGATGCCTTTCCGAAGTTTCACCAGGGGGAATTTGTAATTATTAGAAGTGCAATATTATACGGAATCCTGGAAGAGACGCTGTTTTGAAAACAATCCAATAAGAATTCTTGAGAAATAAACAGTAACGAATTGAATTTAGTGGGGCATTCCAAAGATGTTGTCGTTGACAGTAGTACCTATTTTATTGTTTATTTGTTCAATGTCGCTTTAACACTCAGTTTAACATTTTTAGACATTGAATAAGTCTTAGACTTTACTTGGGATACAAGAAATGGAAATGATGGAAATAAAGCACATTACAATTTATTGAATAATAATAGATGGCGCCGAAGCTGAGCCGCGAAGGTGGGATGACATTTTCGCTTGTCTTCGCAGCCGAAAGGAGCGTCTCGGCTTGACGTATTGTACGTTAAGTTTCGTAAAAATCGTTGACTACCGACATTAATTTAATTACTACCTGTATAAGTGTTTTTGGATAACGATAATGAAGAATGCCTTTAAATACCTAACACGTTTCCCATTGAAGTTATTGCTTTTGTTTTTAACCTCCGATGCAAAAGGAGGGTGTTATAAGTTTGACGCATCCGTCTGTATCAAATAATAAAACAATAATAATTATGTCTCACTGATGGACTGATCTGGTTTGTTTATTAGATATGTTTGCAATCAAGTAATAAAAAAATTACGTCTTTTAAAGAGTTTTAAATAATTTTTTTTGTTACAAATTAAAAAAAAACCGGCAGATCAACAACCCTTAAAAAGTAAAAAAATATTTCCGTTTAGTTACTTAAAGGCGTTGGGTTATTTGTACTTAGCGGTCCTCCGACACCTTTAAGTAACTAAACAGAAATGATTTTTTACTTTTTAAGGGCTGTTGATATGGCGAGTTTATAAAATTTGTAATTTAGCTTTATTTTATTACCGTAACCATTTTCCTCGCTTACACAAAATCAATAGGGCGTAATTAAATATAAATGTTTACTCCAATTATTCAAATGCATCTGGAGAAATTGCGCGTGCGGACTTTCACAAGAGTTGGGGGAAGGAAGCAGCAGGATATGTAGAAAGGAGAAAGTATGAGGGTTACCGAGAACGCTACCCGCCAGAATTCCGTCTGATAAGTTTCTCATTAAAACTAATTTCGTCAATAAAAACCAATGAACTATCATATTTTGTTCTTTGTGTTCCTTTCCTTTCATTTTTCAGTAGTCTGTTCTGTCTCTCTGGTTTAGTTGAAACCTTTTGAATTAATTAACGAAAGGTAGGACATACATTTTTGCGAACTTATACAAGCATTTTTGCTTAAAACGCGCGCGCTATTAAGCAAATGTTGCTTAATAGCGCTTTTGGATTTCAAAATAAGTATAATCGAATAAATGCTTGGGTTTAATTTATAGGTTGTATTGTATGTACCGCAAAGATAAAAGACAAATTAAATATTGCGAGTTTCATAGGTACATACGTTTTCAAAGCATATTTTTACAGGGTTTCAAAAGTCATGTCGGCCTGACAGGGGCCTACTTACGTTCCTCTAGCTAGCTAGAAGCAGTGGTGTCCAACTGGTTTCACTTTAAGAGCTACTTCCATATTTCTGTCAAGCCCAGCGGGCACCTTCCAGTACCTATGTATTACGTTTACCAAAAAAAAATTTAATGGGATACCTGGCTATTATGATTTTCGGACAAATTTACAAAATGTGCTATATAATTAGGCAATTTTTAACATTTTCTGGAGTCAACGTATTACTAAATTAATTTTTTAGAATTATTTTTCGAGTTATTATTTCAATGTTTATGTATTGAAACATCTGTCCGCGTGCTACCGAGGGCGCGTGTACTACCGGTTTTACACCGCTGCTCAACTGAACTACAAGTGGGTTGCTGTATAGGTTTATTATCTGTTTGTCAAATTCAAAATCTACTGACTTGGCAGCC
Organism: Nematopogon swammerdamellus; assembly: GCA_946902875.1. NCBI lineage: Eukaryota > Metazoa > Arthropoda > Insecta > Lepidoptera > Adelidae > Nematopogon > Nematopogon swammerdamellus. The sequence continues at coordinate 10,778,874 of OX336343.1, forward strand.
GGTTTAGATAGGTTTTGTAATATGCTCCAGTAGTGTGGGCAGAATTATACACGTACTCGCTATAATAACCAATCACCTCAAGCCAAGCATACAGACATGTTTAAATAATATTCAATATTGATTTCTGGTCGCCCATGGGCAAATATTTTTATTTAGATTTACGAGTATTAGGACTTTATATATATATTTTTTAAATTATATTTGACCTAACAGGATTTAAGAAATGCTGTCTAACAAAATATGAACTTCCTTATCGGTAAATCTAGCTCGTTGACCACATTGTTGCTGACTACACACAATATTTTTTAAAAGAAGCTGGACATGTGTCGCCTAACCACGTTTATGGTGTCTATCAATGCCTTTAGCTCTAGCTATATAGCATTATATAGTTTAGTTAGTTAACTAGATTTGCTTTTAAATTACCTACCTATGCACAAGTACAATTTTGTTGTCATTAGTCTAAACTAAACGAATAAATTCTGAGAAGAATCAAATGAAATCAAATCAAAAAACGTTTATTGCACATAAAATCGTACAGAAGGTAGTACTTAATGCCTATGGCATTTTCCGCCAGCCTACCCTTTTTACATATAAAAACCAGGGTAGGTGCAACAAAACATAGTCTTAGATAATAGAAGAATAGGAAAACAAAGATTTATATTATATATACATATAATACATACATTTAAGAACAACAATGCTTACGCCAGAAATGTCTTTCTTCAGAACAAATTTTTCAGCATTGTTTCTTAAAAAAATTCTCGCGAATTCTTTTATAATTCTGAAGAAAACGTGTTAGAAACTTTCTAACATCCGCAACATGACATTTTAATTGCTTCGTTGCTTTGAATTTTTGTGGAAAAATTCATTAATGCCGAAGACTGCGTGCCGCGTACTTATCATCAACATCACAGATCGATCATCAAGCGTACATAACGGAGCGCAACACGAAAACCTTGATTGCTACTGAAGTTCTAATTTTTTTTTATTTTTTTTTTTTTATGGAAACTGACACGGTTGGCTACATCACCTACAAAGATGTCCGTGATGTCAGCCCATAACACCGGGTGAACTAGGTGCCATGTCAGTGCTTCCCCCTTTGATCGTGCCGGCTACACTGAACTGGTCGGAAAACACAAACTATTTACATAGCCGTTTAGACCGACGTTTCATTCGGTGCGGTGGTACCAACCCGGGCGGGTTAAACCCGCCCGGGTTGTTAATCACCCGGTTAACCGCCCGGTAATTAATCACCAAATTTTCTTTTTTAAAGTTATTTAAAGTTATTAATATGTAGTGGGGGTAATTCAAACACAAACAAATGTGTGCAAATGTTTGAGCAAAGCGGGAAAACCCTTTAGAAATTACCTTGAAAAATACAAGTTCAAGTGCGTAATACCCGCGTACCCGAGAACACAATGGATGAGGCTTTAGGACCGTGGCACGTGGGATTCCGTTGGCCTTGCCTAACCTATTGGAAAACAGTTGTGACGTTGTGCATGTATGTACATGCGTATAGGTACATAATTGTTTTACAGATTTTTCATGGTGGCTTTACCTTCCTTCAGATTAATCAGACAGGCTGTAAACGTACCATAATACATTTTATAAGAGTTCCTACTAGCGTAACTACATAACCCTACTACCTATTAAACATGCAAATCGAGTGTTGTATTGTCAACGTGTCTGCAATGGCGGGACAACTTGGGAGATGATACGACTTTCTTCTCTGCTTCAGTAAAATTGTACATTTTATGTTCTACAGAACATGTATTTCAGATAAGACGCTTACATTAAGTAATATATTCCATCCTAGCTCTTCCTTCCAAAAGCGTTATGATGTTAACATAATAATTTCTGAGTATTCAAACAAAATTAGGTACCACCGCAGGGACTAACAAGGAAAGAGTGAAACGAAATACAATATTTACGAAAAACTTTCATAAAACAATTTGCGTAATGTAGAAACAAAAATAAAACATCTTTGAATAAAGTATGAAAGTGTATCTCTTTCATAATTTATTATGTTTAGAAGTATCTTTCTCTTTTACGGAACTTTTCTTGAAGATATGGCGTGTTCTCGTTTTTATTTTAAGCCCACTTTGTTTATGACTATCAGTGATAAGAAGTTACTTGTTGTTTGGCCCGGGTTTAAATCGTCCCCCGAAGAACAAAATGCTCTGCCAAACAGTGGCGATTTTCTTTTTTGATACCCAACTTTTAAGTTCGAACCAAGTATATTGGCGTAAAGGAAACAGAAAGGAAAAAATAATAATTACATATTAAAAAAAAACCGATACATCAGCCCTTAATAAGTAAAAAAAAATATTTACGCTTAGTTAATTAAAGGCGTCGGGGGAACGTTTTTAATACTTTTTATTTAATTAACTATGCTATGATGAAATTATTGTTTACTTTTTAAGGGTTGTTGATGTGTCGGGTTTTCTTTTTAATTTGTAATTAAATTTTTATTTCAAGCTAATGTTAATGTAATTACCTAAGCGGCGGGTGGCCGAGTGGTTTGGGCATCGCCTTCTCATGAGAGAGGTCCGAGGTTCGAATCCGGTCGGCGCGTGCCAATGAGTTTTTTTCTGACGAAAAAAATTACGTGCATACCTACACCTGCTGCTTCACCGTTCGGAACCGGTGTAAAACTGTAGGTCCCCTCCCTTGCCACTTTACTATGTGGTAAGGGAGAATAAAAAATAAAAATAACGAAAAGTACGAAAATTGTACTTTCAAGTTAAATTATCTTGAGAAAAATCAATTGTTTCAATACAAGCCCCCCATAGAAATATAGATAATAGTTTTCCCTACAATCGTAGCGAAAAAAAATATTGCTTTCCATCTTTCCAACACGTGTAATTTAATATATAGTGTGATTTTCGCGCAAACGTTCATCGTCGGCGCGACGTATCAGCCACCGCACGAGTAGAATGAATCTCGCACCTGTTTACATCTGCATACGGTTCGTGTTTCAATCATCAGTGCTCGGGTAGCACGGTTTGAGTCTTATTTCCGCCTTAATAGCGAAAGTTATTTACAAAGTAAAATGTGTAATAAGTAGACACTTCCGGCTTTTCAAAGACGAAGCAGCTGCGAGAGAGTGAGGTTACTCCCAAGATTTCGCGAGCCCTTTCCTCAAGAGCTACTTGTTGGGATAAGTCAGTCAGGCTGCTCAAAGGGGTTGTGTCAGCTGTCTCAAGAGCGCCGGGGCAACGAGCGGATATTGAAAACTTTACACGGCAGCCAAATTTAATTTCACCCTCCCTTTCACCTCAGGACCTTCCGCATATCTTGCGTTTGAGGGTCGGAAAGGGATTAAAAAAAAATGACTACTGCGTTTAAAACCCCATTCAATCTGGCGCGACGCATAGTAAGAAATCGCGGCGTCGTCTGTCTAGGTGAAGACGGCTAACGATCTCTGCTCTGTGGTGAGCGAGCACGGTGTGAAACATTGTCGGGATTTTTTCTATTGATCGAATTTAATCAAATAGTGTTTTCAAAAAGTTACTGATATGTCCCTGAAATGTGAAGTTTTATACAAATAAAAACGGATTGTAAGGCGAGTATAATATTGATGGCAAGCACATCTCTCAGAAACTTTACACGTGGCCATAGGTGGTTGAGGGGATGGTTGGCCTCGGGTTGCGAGAAGCAGTGAGCTAGCTCAATCGGTTGCGAGAAGCAGTGAGCTAGTTCAGGCGGTTGCGAGAAGCAGTGAGCTAGTTCAATCGGTTGCGAGCAGTGAGCTAGCTCAATCAGTTGCGAGAAGTAGTGAGCTAGTTCAATCGGTTGCGAGAAGCAGTGAGCTAGCTCAATCGGTTGCGAGAAGCAGTGAGCTAGATCAATCGGTTGCGAGAAGCAGTGAGCTAGCTCAATCAGTTGCGAGAAGCAGTGAGCTAGCTTGTTGTCGTACTTTACTTTCTAATTTGAGTTTGAAAATTTCAATTCAGCTCATTGCTGCTTGGTTCGGATTTTATGTAAGAACTGAAGGCCAAAAAGGCTATGAAACATAGAAAACTATTTCTAGTGATAAACTTTTCTAATATTAAGAGGAAATTAAAACGAAATAACCGCTGAGAAAGTCTGTGCCTTAGCATGAAGCGGATACCAACAACGGTAGGTACACGTACCTGTCTCTCTGAATTGGGCATCGACCGAAAAAAGGGTAAGAAAGAAATCTCAATAGATTATCCAACAGTCCCTCACTAGATCACGAGTAATAAATAACCTCGTCCAGTACCGTAACTAATTAGATCATTTATCTCTAAGCCGCCGGTTCACAGCTGGCATGGATAGCTACCCATGTCCTAAGCATGAAGAATTGTCCCGACAGAATAAATCTAGTTGGGAGGATATCGGAAGAACAGTCCTTCGTCGAGATTTCATGTAGGTCGAATAGTTGACTAAATGTCGAAAAATTGCACATTTTTCGACATTTGTCGATGTTTACAGTATATTCAAACAAACAAAAGATGAAACAGAAACGGCGTCTAGCTACATAGTTCCAATAGGAGAAGGGTGTAATGGGCTGCCATCACAGCGCACGGGTGAAGGAAGCGATATATATTTTTTTTTTATGTAAACCAACATGGGTGGCTGTGTCGAGAGACCAATGGTACAGTCGACAGAGCCAAAAACCCCTCTCCTCGCGAAAAACCACGCTCAGTGAGGCGCCAAGCCAGCAGATTTGCGGAATGTTGCTTGCTAGGCTGTCTAGCCCGTTGATACGACGTTTGAAGACACCCAGGTTAAAGGATTCGGGAAACACATTCGCCGGGAGACAGTTCCACATCCTAGCGGTGCGACAAAGAAACGATTTTGAGAACCGATGGGTTCCAAAAGCCTAATGTCAACAACAAAAGGGTGCTCAGTTTCTCTGCGGCGGCGAGTGCTGCGAAGAATAGCAAGCCATTTCAGCTTGTTCACACATAGAGGGTCCCGTAGCCATTTCCTTCTTGCGTGCATAGCGAGTCAATCACGCGGTACCTCACACAGTGTCTTGCGCACGGCGCGGTTCGGTGTCGCGCCTCCGCAGTCCACTAGAAAGCTATTTTCTCAATAACCGTTTAAGTGATGTCAACTTTAAGACGAGACGGAAATTAACTTTCTCCATACAAAATCGTCTTTCGGCATTTATGTTTTCTAGCCCCCCAAACCTTATCCGATTTTTAGAATTTATTTGTCTTGTCTTAAGGAGAGCCCAATCTACGTTCATGTCTTTGTCGTTTTATTTAGATGAAATATATATATAACACTGGAGCTAAAAAAAATATTTCGACCGAAATGTGAATTTTGTATTTTTTTATGTCATGAAGTTAATTACGCTTTATTGAGTCATCACTTTAGACATTAAATAAATAAAAAGATAAAAACGTAGATTCAACTTTCCTTATTACAACAAAAAATTATTGTAAAAATTGGATAAGGTTTAGGGGGGTAAAAAACATAAACCTCGAAAGACGATTTTGTATGGAGAAAGTTAACTTCCGTCTCGTCTTAAATCAATTGTCTTGCCGTAAGGGCTAAATTGCTTCACGTTCTGGAGCAATTAACTCGGAAAGGTTGTTAGGTTTTGCATCATGCGGTGTCTGCTCCCTTTCAGCTAAAAAAATGAATTTTACATTTTGATTACTTTACTTATGTTTTTTTATAGTTTTAGCTGAATAAACGTTTTTCTTTCTATTCCTAGAATGCACTCACCATTTAAATAACAGCAAACTTCAGGCTACGCTCACATGGCCGGGAAGAAATCGATCCATTTCTGACGCCGCGCCGTAGATGTGCTAATCCTAGTGAATATCGTATAGGTAGTATGTAGGTACAACTCTACTCGCTTAACATCATATGAGAATGGACATTGCCTGATATACGAGTATCAGCTCGCCAAGTCTAAACAGACGATCTACTAATCCATTCAGGCAGGCTATCCGTCAACCTTTTTACGAGTCTTGGCGATCCATTGCAACACTTATTAGCCAAGTTAGACCATCAATCTTAAGTTGCTCGGACGAGTGCTCATTTTCTGTCTTCATCAGTACATATTTGAAGACGTTGTGACTTTAGTATTTTGCTAAGAGTTGAGTAGATTATTCTTTTAATGAGTTTTCTTTGTCACTTTGTCTGCCTAAAAGATTTATAGTGTCCGAATATTCCGAGCAAAAGGCTAGTTTTTATGTAATCAATCGGTAATTCATCGTCTGTAATGTAGCGTCGTGACGTAGGGAGGGATCTATATACTTTACTAGGCACCCAACATTGTATTATGTACATAGATATCTATGCAGCCATGCGATTTTAGGTTAACATTTGGAATAACCTGTAATTTCCCAACGAACTTTTTTACATACATACATATATATCACACACGCTGAATCCCGACAATCGGGGTAAGCAGAGTAATCGGTGTTGTGCTGCAAGAACTCTGGTAAATTACAGCACAACACCGACCACCACGTTTCGCAAATTATTCGAACAAGATTCAATCGATCAAGCAGCAAGTAAGGCACGAAGACCCACCTGCTGCATGACTCGGTGGAAGTACCATGCCAAGGTGAGAGGTGGCGAGCCTGTCGCCCTTTAGCACGGCATCTTGTCCTTATCCCTTAGTCGCCTTTTACGACATGCACGGGGAGAGATGCAGTGAGGCTATTCTTTTTCTATTCTAAGTACCGTGTCTGATTTGAAAAAACAAAATTACGTGCATACCTTCACCCACCTGCTAAATTACATGGAATGGAGGTTTGGATTCCATGTAAAAATTTAGGTCCACTGGGTTGACTGGAGGAAATTGCCTAACGCAATAAGCCCGCCCTTGCCAAACATTAAGGTTATAAAGTGTATTTTTTTACTGCCCGTTCTTAATTTTATCGTCTAGCGAATAGCTATATTTATTTAACTTACCGTATTCAACATAGAGTAAGGACGAAGACGCACTGCGCGCCCGCGTGGTCGGCTCCATAGCCACATGTATGTAGCTGAACTGTCGTATATTCAATAGCAGCTTTAGTTCCACCACACCTTATGAATCAAAGTGTAGACATTTTTATTTAGTGTCTAGAATCACTAAAATTATTTTCTGCCACAAGTGTATTTATTTTAGAATTTTTTTAAAGAATAAAACTTTTAAAAGGTATCGATCTTTCATAGTGAATTTAACTCAAGGGCTCACCTAATGTTATTTGCACGTAAATTTATATAAATGTAGTTTATATAAGAACCTCTCAGCTAGATGCTACAGTAAACATGCATAGCATACATCACGTCACGCTTCTCTCCCAATGGGAGGGGGTAGCCAGAGAAGTTGCATCTCCACCACGTGCTACTGTTCTGACTCTGTTCTCTCTGAGAATTATAATATACGGGCGTATTCTAGATAGATAGAATTTTTTTTTTTTTTTTTTATACTAAGCGCGACATGTGGCGCCGAGTCACCCATAAGGTGTCTAGCGACGCCCATGGACATTCGGACGCAGGCGGGGGCTGCGAATGCCATGCCGGCCTGACAGGTGCCCATTCACGCCTCTCTTGAAGGACCCGAGACTATACTTGGGGGGAAATATGTGGGCAGGTAGAGCGTTCCAGAGTTTGCCGGTTCTGTGGAGAAAGGATCTGCAGAACCGATTTGTACGCATCCGCGGTAAATCCAGCGTATAGGGATGCAATCCCTGCCCAGTGCGCGTTGTACGGAGGTGGAAAGGGGACGCCGGAATCGCGTTAAACAGCTCCTCCGAGCACTCCCCGTGGAATAAGCGATAGAACACGCTTAGGGCGCCGACATCCCTACGAAGTTGCAGCGGTTCTAGATCGCGGGACACGTCGGGGTCATCCACAAGTCGCACGGCTCGACGCTGGATCGAGTCCAAAGGCGCAAGCTGGTATTTGGCTGAGCCATCCCACAGGTGCGAGCAGTACTCCAAGCAGGACCTAATCTGCGATTTATACAGAAGCAGCCTTTGGCCCGGCGTGAAGTACCGTCGAACCTTATTGAGTACGCCTAGCTTTTTTGAGGCCAGCTTGGCCTTGCCCTCGATATGGCGCCGGTAATTTAGGTCGTGCGACAGTTCGACTCCGAGGACCCCGAGGTGGTCGCTTAATTTAAGCGACGTGCCTTGGAAGGAAGGAGCTGGTGTGAACGCCGCCCTCTTCGCACTGAACGCGCAAACTTGTGTTTTTGAAGCGTTGAACTCGACCAAATTGCTACGGCCCCATTCGGAAATAGACCGAAGCGTTTGTTCGAGTTCAGACACAAGTCTTCGCCTCTTTTCATCCACAACTTCTCGTCTGGCTGAAGGGTGACTGGTATAGGATCCGTGTGCTGTACTGTCATCCGTATAACAATGTATGTTGCCGAGTGGCAGCATGTCATTGATATGCAGAAGAAACAGTGTGGGTGACAGCACAGATCCCTGCGGTACGCCGGCATTCACTGACATGGCGTCCGACGAGCAACCGTCCACTAGGACCTGAATGCTACGCCCATGTAGGAAGTCGGCGACCCAGTCGCAGAGGCCAGAAGGAAGTCCGTACGCCGGAAGCTTGCCCAGGAGCGATTTGTGCCAAACCCTATCGAATGCCTTGGCAATATCGAGGCCAATTGCCATGTCCTTCAAGCGATTCCCCCCAAAGGTAAGTGACGTACGCTAGGAGATCACCAGCAGATCGGTTTGGCCGAAAGCCGATCGGTACGACCGGTTTTGGCCGATCGCTGATGAGGTTATTTGTCTCCAGGTAAGCCATGAGCTGGGCGTTGATAATACGCTCCATCACCTTGCAGAGTAGGGAGGTAATCGCTATAGGTCGGTAGTTCGAAGGGTTTGAGCGGTCGCCCTTTTTGGGGACCGCTTGAACAAATGCAGATTTCCAGGCTGCCGGCACACGGGAAGCAGAGTAAGAGAGGCGGAAAAGGCGCGTTAGCACTGGAGCCAGCTCGGGAGCACACCGTTTCAGCACCAATGCAGGAATCCTATCCGGCCCACTCGCCTTCCTGGTGTCTAGGGAGAGAAGCTCCGCCCGCACAGTTCGTTGTCGGAACTGTACTGTACTCTACTGTAAAATTCTACTGTAACTCTACTGTAAAATTCTTTATTGCTCCAGTAAACATTAAACAGTAACAAATACATTAGAAAATTTACATAAGGTGCAAAGGCGGACTTATCCCATACAGAGATTTCTTACAGTCAACCTTTGGATGTTTGAGATTCGATAATATAGTGGAATGTAAGTAGGTAGTAGCAAAAGAGTTGAGCGTGAGAATTGAAGATAAAATAATAATAAGAATGCTTATTAACAAAACATTATAAGGTATGTACATGCTAGTAAAATATAAGCCATACATGTGTTAATTCATATAAATTACTAAATATATAGAATATTATATACAAATAAATATACATACGTACATTTATGTCTACTATTTATGTTTTATTCTATGGTTCTGACACTTCCGAGTTTCGTACACCTGGATACCTTGAGGAATTGTATAAAATAAATTCCCTCTCGCAAGTTAGGGTTTAGTTTAATTATACGAGACCATGTTCATCTCACAGGGACTACTAACCTTTGCAGCTGTACAGAAAATAGAATGACTGGAATAAAAATCTCAATATTTGTATGAAAAGGCCACGATATTTTACTCAGTTCGAAAACATGTATTTTCTTGAATTAGGAAATATTTACATTTCTCCTATTATTAACTGAAACATCTGTCTGTGTGTATGTCTATAAGCTTCGAGCAACAGCTATAATTATGTTTTGCTAATGCGCTGTAATTTACCAGAGTCCTTGCAGCACAACACCGATTACTCTGCTTTTTTTAATTTTTATTTTTATGTAAACCAGCATGGGTGGCTGTGCCGAGAGACCAATGGTGCAGTCGACAGAGCCAAAATCACCTCTCCTCGCGAAACCACGCTCAGTTAGGTGCCATGCCAGCAGTTTGCGGACTGTTGCTAGGCTGTCTAGCCCGTTAATACGACGCTTGAAGACACCAGGTTAAAGGATTCAGGAAATACACTCGCCGGAAGACAGTTCCACACTTTAGCGGTGCGACAAAGAAACGATTTAGAGAACCGATGGGTTCTCAAAAGCCCAATGTCAACAACAAAAGGGTGCTGAGTCTCTCTGCAACGAGTCATGCGGAGATAGAACAGGTGGCAGGGAATAAGGGATGCTAGTTCCACAGAGCAGCGATCGTGATAGTATCTGTAAAACAGACTAAGCGAACCTACAAATCGTTTGTGACTCAGAGACTCCAGACCATATCTGTAAGTTTCGAGTCACCAACAAGACGGATGGCTCGGCGCTGTGTGGAGTCCAAGGACGCAAGCAGATAATGGGGACTACCCTCCCAGATTTGACTGCAGTACTCCATCACCGGCCTAATCTGTGTTTTGTACAACAGGAATACTTGTGACGGTGAGAAGAACCGCCGATTGCGGAAAAGTATCCCCAATTTTCTGGATGCAGTTTTGGCCTTAGACTTGATTAGTTGCCGGAAACCCACGTCTTTGGAAATAGTGGTGCCCAGGAGGTCCTTACCCCGATTGTAGCGATACAGAGTGTGGTATGTAGGTATAACAGAACATTGACGTAATAGGACATTAAGCATACTTAATTGAAACATTTCGTCTTCCATTTGTTATGTGAAACGCTCAACTACGCGGGTATTTAAGACAATTTTGTTTGCTCTCGTAACGGTGGAAGAAGAATGAGCAACCACATTAGAGAGTAAAACCAAATAGAAAAAATAAAATAAAACAAGAGACCGCAGCTATTCTCAGCTTTTAATCAATTCAATTACGTGGCGGCTTCCACAGAATAAACTAAATAAAGCAAATTAAAAAAAAAATATCTCGTTTCGGAGCGAAAAAAAAACTCAAGCTTTTACACTCAAATCGAGTTAAATTTCATCCGAGCAAGCCCACGGATCACAAAGGAACTTTGAGCTCCGCTGACAACATCCAGATGGCTCTTATTTCAAATGGAAATATTCCTCCAGCTCCCCTTCTGGCCATTTTTTAATCGAAATGGGAAACTTTTTTCTAATTTTCGAAATTATGGCGTGAGGAATGCTTTGTTAATTATTATTGTCTAAATTAGCTCAATTTTCCAATCCAAATGTTTCAATAGATTAACTCATTACACGCAATTTCCAACTTTATTTTCAACCAATTCAGCAATGAGTGGCCGAAGTAAAACGTTCGAAGTTTACCCTGATTGTCGGGATACAAAAGCGTGAGTTATGTATGTATGTATGTATGTATATAGCCTCAAGCGAGCCTTAAAAACAAATCTTTACATTGGTGCAAACCGCATCAAAATCGTTCAGTGGTTCCGGGGCTTACCTCAAACATACATACATACAGACAGACGTTCCCTTTTATAAGAACTAGAGATAGAGAGGGAGAAGATCTCACTCAGTATAAGATATACTCGTACCTAACATATTTTGTGACTTATATACTTAATTAGATAATTTTGAAGTTTTTACGCGACTACGGCAAAGCTAACAGGAGGGTAATATGTTTAGCCTGAATGTTTTTAAAGAAAGTAAGTACCTATTTTTTTTCTATGATTTTAGATTTTGTTAGAATAACATTGTAGAAGGTACCTATTACTGAGTGAGTCTACCTACACCGCAGTTATCTTAGTTATCGACACTTAACTAAGACTTCGTTTAATGAATAAAATAATCATAATTATTGTTATTTATTTTTCTGTAAATGGCAACTCAAACATAGACATTAAATTTTATTACAATTTTTTTAAACACCTGACGATAGAGTTGATTTGTTTTGGTATTCATTGTACTTTTCGCACTAAATAAGTGAACGATAGGTCAGAAGGGAATAGGCAAATCAGGAGTTGGCGAATAAGGAGTTGGCGAATAAAGAAATCCATAAAAAAAAGTATTGGCCAGTACGGAAGTTGGCGAATGTGGAACCACCGTATATAATTGCGTGATCGAGGTAAATGGACCAAACATATTGTTGACAGCACAGAACAGCGATCGGCAGTCCAGTCCCCAGCGTATTTATCAGTAATCTGTGGTCCCCAACCCGCGGCGACGACACGGTCGCCTATACTACACAGATTATATCTCATGTAGGCAGCAACAAGTGGTTATATTCTCTGTGGGCAGCGATGGCAAATCAATACGAAAAATTCATGCGCACCTAAAGGCGTTGAAGTGCTGTTTTAAAAAATCCGTCCTCCATATGGAGTACTGAGAAGAGAAATACATTTGTGAGAAAAGCAAAGATTTGCGCGTCGGCTTCTTGTGCGAGAGGTCCGAGGTTCGAATCCGATCGGCGCCGTGTACCCGTGTAACAATAAGTTTTTTCTGACGAAAATATTTACGTGCATACCTACACCTACTGTTTCATCGTTCGGAACCGGTGTAAAACTGTAGGTCCCTTCCCTTGCCCCTTACTAGGTGGTAGGCTCACATTGTAGCCGACCGGTTTGGTATCACCGTACTTGATGTAAGATGGCCGCATAGCAGCCTCGGCTGTGTTCTCCGCTAGTCCAGTATCTAAAGGGAAGACTCGGCACCTACCTTCTCGAATATGATATTGGCTGGTTTGAGCATGTGCTCTGGCCCCTCCGACTCAGCTACCTACCGGATTACATAAAAAAAACCGGCCAAGTGCAAGTCGAACTCGCGCACCGAGTGTTCCGTATCGCCATGCATGGTTAGCGCCACTCTCTCACGCCATCTATGGTGTGTTTATGAAATGCTTCATATTAGTTAAAATGCATGAATAGTTAAAATGCTTCATACTCTTTTCGGTAGATGCCGCGCATACACTTTTTAGTTTCTTCTATGGGAACCCCAGTGAATTTTTTACTTTTCTTATTTTTATTATTTGTTGTTATATCGGCCATAATAACACATATTCTGTGAAAATTTCAACGGGCTACCTATTACGGTTGAAAAGATGCAGCCCTCGGACAGACAGACAGACAGACGGCGTAGGCTTAAAAAACCCGAACCCTAAAAAAGAGCTTTGTGCACGATTTTAGACCAGCTGCTGGTCAGGTGTTGCGTCTCAGCGTCTCACATCAGACGGCAGACGGCACTTGCTGTTAAATTCCTTCAAAATATTTCACATTTTACGATTGCAAATGAGTCTGTTTGTTTTCCTTCGCTTGCATTCCGCCACTGTGCGCGTGCGCGGTTTCACTTATAATCTTAGTTCGCCGGTAAAACAATAGAGCGACGTGTTATGAGCGCAATACTTTCAGTTTTTTTTAATGTAAACCACATAACAGCGATCTGCGGCCGTTCTCCTCCGTTATTCTTAGGGCTGCATACATGGTGAAATTCCGCTCTTTCTGAGAGAGATACCTACCATCAATATTACTCTAATGTTTGTAAAACTTCATCTATCAGGGCAGACCGTTGTAATCGAAGTGGCAGACCGATAGGTTTTTGAAAACACGACTTGATTAACTTCGTTCGATAGAAAAAGAATATGAAAATGCTTCTGTATTTATTTTTGAAAACATATAGAATCTATTTCTATCTTATCCTACGAGTATCTAGGGGCCGGTACCGTGTGGGTCCGGTCCTTTAAAAGAATAGCCCCACTGCATCTCTCCCCGTGTATGTCGTAAAAGGCGACAAATTGATATGACTCCCTTCTTATATACTAGGTGGTAGGTTTTAAGCCGCCCGGGTCGGTACCACCGCACTGAATGAAAGGTCGGTCGAAACGGCTATGTAAATAGTTTGTGTTTTCCGTCCAGTTCAGTGTAGCCGGCACGACCGAAGGGAAGCACTGACGTGGCACCAAGTTCACCCGGTGTTATGGGCTGACATCACGGATGTTGTAGGTTATATAGCCAACCGTCTCAGTTTCCATAAAAAACTAAAATCTGTGGTAACGGGAACAAAGTAAGGCTTTGGAAAAAATATGGTTTGTTTATGTAATCCGGTATAGGTGACCGGGTCAGAGGGGCCAAAGCGCATGCTCCGACTAGCCAGTATCACCTCCGAGAAGGTAGGTGCCATACCGGAGACTTCCCTTTGAGTTGCTGGCTATATTGGACTAGAGAAGAACACAGCCGAGGCTGCTATGAGGCCATCTTACATCCACTACGATGGTACCGACCCAGTCGGCTACAAGCTTTGAGCAAGGGGCAAGGGAAATACACTGGTGTCTATTTTAATCCTCTGGGTTATCCAATTCTGATGTGGCTATTCGCGTGATTATTATTCAGTAAATTTTGACGTTCAACGCGAGAATATTAAAACGTTAGAGCCCTTTCATCCCATAATCTGCATAGAACTCACTCACCCCTAGATTGAATAAAACATAACCGCTCTGCGGCCCTGCGAACTACTTTTCCGTCGCCATATAATTTTACTTCATGTACAAAGTGAAATGTAAGTTGCACTAGGTTGATAGAATATAAATATTGGAGAGGCCTATGTCGGGTCCAGCTGTGTTGTGATTGACTGGTAAAAAGGAGTGATTGTTTACACTGACTAAGCGATTTTTATGATTCCGTACCTGAAAGGAGGAATAAAAACGGAACCCTGATAGGATCACTTTTCGTGACTGTGGCTGTCTGTCACACTTTATTTTTTTCAAATCTACTTGTCGAAAAAAGTTGACATCTCATACATGATATAAATAGAGTTTGATGACCCAATCACGGACGTATAGGTAACGTAAATGAACGAATTTCGATTTTGGGGGCAAATTAAAAAGTAAAAAAAAAAACTTTTTTTTTTCAAGTGCATCATGTCACATCATGTGACATGAAATATAAAAGGGCTCGAATCGGGCTTGTTATAAGGAATGTAAGTATTTTTTTTATAATTTTAAAATGGATAGTTTAAAAGATATTAAAGAAAATATACGAAAATCGAGCATTCTCATCAGCCCTTATCTCCGAAAATATTGATTTTACTACGTTGAAGAAAAAAAATTATACTGGGAATATACGGTCTGTCTTTCAGATTCAGATTCAGATATTTATTTCGCCATAAAGAACACACAACAATAACAATATTACATTGAGACATATGCATATTCAGTATGGTTCGTCGTCATTTTTTATGATGTCCCGTTCAGTAGTGCAATCTATAAGGAAGAACCGGGTAAGAAACCTTACAGAGCTTTTTTTAAATATAGCTTACATACTAAGTTTTCATTATGTTAAATATAACATACTATATCTAAGCAAAAAATTAAAAATACTAAGTCAAAAATATACTCATTAAAAAAGATAATAAAATACAAAACAAAGAACATAGGGTTCAGTCAAGTTATTAATAAAATTTGTGTTTATGCATATAAACAATTTGAATTATCAAAAGTCAGCAGAATTTTTATTTACAGTATGAAATAAAATTCACTTAACTTATAAAATGGATTGTCTAAGAGAAATATTTTCAGCTGATTATGTTTATGTCTTATATTTTACAGGAAAACTTACACGAAAATCCTAAGTGTTAAAAGTTCTCACAGAAAACGGAATGGTATTGAACCACCTCCACGTGAGTTCGACTCGAACTTGACCGCTTTTCAATTACTACCACTTCATCGCGTGAGGAAGCGACCCAGCACTCCGCGTCGTTGAAATCTATACGTTTTTCAGAACATACGTCCTTCCAGTCTTCCTCCAGCCTCGCGGCCTTTATTCGGACTATTTTATTAAAATAATTTTTGTTCCAAACGATATCCACTTGTGACTAGTTTAACAACTAATCAAATTAAATTCATTTGTTTTATACTTATTTAAATTTTCAATGAAACTCCCTATGTACAAATACATAACGATTTAACTACGATTTAACTTGGCAGTCATTTTGTTTGGCTTCTCTGAAATTATATCCGAGCGTACTCGAGTCATGGAGATAACGAAATTATACGAGTACATGAATTCCGAATAATGGAGTAACTCTTTTTATCTACTGCTGGCTGTTGTTTCTTGTTGTTTTCTATCCCTTTCACATTCGAAGGAAGTACCAATCTCCCTCTCATACGAACGTAACATTTTTACGTTCAACATTTCATCCGACGTCTTGTCTCCACATCATCTTTATTATACCCTCCGCGAACATCACCATATCATCTGCCACGGTTTAGGTACAGAAGTCATTGACTGAAATTTTGCTCGAAATATTTGGTTAAATTTTTTACTAAAGTTCTTATTTTCGTACCGCTTAATAGGACAAAATTTGAACTAAGGCTGTTTTTTTTGTTCACCAATTCTAAATGTTCAATTCTAAATGTTATATTATCTTGTATCTGCAAAATTTGAATAGAAATCATTCGAGTAGCGACTTGAATATTTCTGATGCAACGAAATTTCATTAACTAATGTAAGATGATTAAATTTGCAAGTTTCATGCATAACATCAATAATAGATAGATAGATAGATAGAAAATTCTTTATTGCTCCAGTAAACATTAAACAGTAACAAATACATTGGAAAATATACATAAGGTGCAAAGGCGGACTTATCCCTTACAGAGATTTCTTACAGTGAACCTTTAATTTAATATTTAATAATAAGATCTTACAGGCAATATCTACCGGGTTATTAATGCAAAAGTAAACTTATTTAAAAACCGAACTTAACACGAAGTTTATCGCGTTTTCTTCTTCGTGGGTGTAATCGAACCGGATAGAACAAATTGTGACAAGTTCGAGTGCAGTCTACTATAGACTACTCTACATAACCTGTCATATGAGTGATCAATAAACATTACAATGCAATATACGTGAAAAATATTATAATTACTACAATGCATCAGCGAAAGCTGGCTACTCTATTACCTGCTGTAATAAAAATAAAAACATATACGAGTATAAAAAAAAAATCTAATTCTTTCATTTTCATCACAGTGACTTCTGATACTAAACCGACAATATAGAGGCAATCAGACACAACGTACGTCGATTAAAGTCCCGCAGCATGAAACACAGATGAGATTTAAACGAGAGTGGAGGCAATTAAAAAAGCCATTCGCGCTCTTTTCGTGTTTGTTGGATAATTCTGGCAATACCGATCCTCAGAGCTAAACGCAAACTATTCAAAATGATAGAACTGCTATCGTCATATATTTCAGACAACTTAATCTCTACTACTACTTCTTCTCTTAACATTAGCAACAAAACGAACGAACTTCACACAATAGTGCCAGTATTCATCGCACTCTACGTTTGAATCATAAATGCGTGCTTATGAAAATGAGAAGCCACAAGTTTGTCAGAGGTAGGTACATATGCACTGTGTTACATACGCACTGTGTTCACATGCACGGTATTACATTTTGGGTGGTAACACTACTTTTTTCACCCAAGTATGCTAAAGTGAACAATGTTACAAACAATGTTAAAGTGAACAACAAGTACATGCTAGCTAATTAAGATGGTAACATATTATGTCATATTTAAAGTTTATCATAGTTATATTCCTTACATTATATTTTTTTACATTGCCACACTCAAGTCTTTTGCTACTACCTACTTATATTTCACAACATACGACTCTCAAACATCCAAAGGTTGACTGGGAGAAATCCCTGTAAGGGTTAAGTCCGCCTTTGCACCTCATGTAAATTACTTATCGTTTGTTTCTGTATAATGTTTTTGGAGCAATAAAGTATTTATTTTAATACATTTTTTGTAAATGTCAAAATTTTAAAATGGTTTCAATTGCTTCATACAGAAATGCTGAAAAGTTTCAATATTATCTTCGATAAGTTTATACTCCTTCTATGAAATAATTCTTCGGTTGGGCGTGGAATGAATCTGGTCAGGTTTGAGCCAAACGATGATTTAAAAAAACCTCGTTGAAAATTTATTACTCCTATATTTTACACGTTCACGCACATTGTGACACTGTGACAACTGAAAGCACAGCTGACAGTGATTTACATACATACATATGTAAAAGTACGATTATGTATTGTATGTGTGTGTCATAAATCATAATGTGTTTGATTGTATGTACAATAATATATTATAATGTTGGTGACATGTGTGTGTATGCACTATGATTGTTGGTAACTGAGAAAAGACAAGGCGCTAGAGATATTGAAAACTAAAAAAAATACAAACTTAATATGTTTACGTATAGAACTTGAAAAATAGCACCTATCGGTATAATGCCCTTCAATTAACTGTTTCTTATGGCTTCACTGTAGTAGGGAAAATATACAGACTTGCAGTGTTAATAAAAAAAAAATTATATTAATTGGAACACAAAATAAATAGGTACTCGGATTTTAAGGTATGGACTATTGGACATTAATGAAAATTCGTCTGTGTAATAGATACATAATCTTATATACTGTCACTACAGACTGTGGGAACCGCTAAAACCACTAGAGAGTTATCGCATAGTGTCGTCGTAAATTTGCTTAAAATATACTTTGAATATTTTTGGAATCACCAAGAAATCTCAATTCGCTCTGACATTTAGAGTAGAAATGGGTGAGAAACGGTTTTTTTTGTGCGGCTAACGGTCAAAAAAAGGTTGAGCTGTGAAAGGAAAAGATGCAAGTGTTTGGCAGAATGACACACTAGAAAACTCATAAATAAACCTATGTGGCGCGTCATAATAGCTTTCAGCTGTCGCTCCCCGAGTACCGTGAGACGAAATCGGGCGGGGTGCGTGGTAGATAGCAAACCGTTCTGAGAAATCGGAAAAAAAATGTCCTTACGCGAAATTGGAAAAGAATGCAAGTACTGTGCACGTATATGAAATTGATTACAGAGGCATGGGTCATCTCACGCTTCCCTCGTCAGCACGGATCGCCGTGGTGCGACCGTACCACATGTGGGCGTCGTTAGAAGCCTGGCGACCCGGCGCATCGGACATCGCACACTTCCCTCGTCAGCCCGGATCGCGGTGGTCGGCCGTACCACACGCGAACGTCGAGAGAAGCCTGGCGACCAGACACGTGGGACGAGGAACGGGTGCAATGCGCAGGGCGTAGCAAACGGCCCGCGCAACGCGAACGTCGTGACAATGGCAGATCAGAACTGTAGTTGAATTTCAAAAAAGTGCGGAGTGTTGCGAATTATCAGTGAATTGAGGCCTTATCGCAAAGGCAGTGTAAAATTACGAACACAAGCGAAATTATGCGTTAAATGGACCGCGATCAAGACGAACTAATGTATGGAATAATAGATTAAGTTATCATGTAATTCTGTCATGTAAAAATTGTGATTAAAATTAGAATATTTGCATAGGAAAGTTCTCGTGTCGATCAGTCGGATCGATACATACAGCGCCGCCTTTCGTCACAGAACGGAAATATTATTGCTAAACTGTTCTAATTTTGGTGTCGCCATCTGACGGGTGGGGATGGAATTTGATAAAATTATAGCGGACTGGTGCGCTAAGCACGATTGTATGCGATATTTCGCGAAGTTCATAGTTTTGATGTCAGAGGTCGCCTGGGTGTAGCTGGCAGGAAAATGGAGAGGGAAAGGCTGTAACAAAACAAGTCGCGAGGGGTTGTGCGGGGTTTATTGGGTTGGAGTCGCCTCAGAGAGCGAATGTTTCCTGGGTTGCGTTTAAGGACCAATTTTGGATACTTAAAGTCAAATTGTTTAAGTATTTTGCCACCTTCGAACTCTGTGGAGCAAATCATACTTATTGTAATTCACGTCAGTGTGTGACGTCGGAGGCAGGGACGGGAGACGCGGGAGGCGTTTGAACAGCTGAGTACATTTTTTATTGTGTGGAAAGTCGAATTTTATTTGTCCGAATTATTTTGGGTTATGTTTCCATTGAGTCAGTATTAATTAATTAAGACTAACAGCAGGATATAGCTGAGAGTTAGAGCTATCGGACAAATAAGAGTTGAGCACTATTTACTAAAACCGTGTATATTGTTCCCATATTAATTTTCAACTCCTTGTATTAAATTTTGGAGTTACAGGGCGACCCACCTAGCTTGCATTAGAATATATCAGATTTCGTTACGGTTAGGCGGAAGTCTAGTGAATAAAGTCACATAGAACTGTAATTAAGAATTCATGGTTGTAATACATTTAAGTGTTTTTTTTTTAAGAAGCCGAGCGAGTTTTTTTTCCAGTTCGCTCTTTTTCTCGCAAATAAATATAATTACGGCCTAAGAGCGAACGTTACAGAATTTATTAAGAAATATATGAACTAATCGAATTGAAGTTAATAAAATAAATAAACGCTATTAGTTCATACTTACCATGTTTAATTTAATCTTTCCCTACCTATTTGAAACCTTATCAGTAGAAGATTAAAAGTAAAAACCATAATTTTCAATTAATGGTTCATGAAGTAATTAACTCACTGTAGTAATTTAGAGTTTGAACTGATCATATTGCGTAATATTTTGGATTAAATTCTAGTTTCATTCCTTGAGTTCTCATGACAAGCAAATATAATTGTTGGATTAGTTTGGCAATTAGTCTACTTTCACTAATGTAGGATTGCAATCATTTCTGAGACACCTATCAATATTACACTGGGGTTCCTTAACAAAGAGAAGCATTACTGGATAATTTCTGAACTTCATGAATTTCTGTATTTGCCGACAAGAGTCGGGAGATTGTTCACTCCGTGATAGCAAACCATAAAAGGAGAGAAATATAGTGAATACATATTCCCTGGAGGCTGACAAGCTGCGAATGTAATGACTAATTAATTACTCAAATTATGACTATCTGAACCCGCCGTATATCACTAGCGTTTTATGGTTTGGCTGTAACTGCCGGTCGGTAGGGATGTGAAATCAAATAAAGGAAATAAATGCGCATTGGATTTATCTGCCTGGCAGGTAAAACCATTATAATTATAATCTCACGAGGAAGGGGGCCCACTTCGCTCATTATTCTAGATCTCATTTAACAGCCTGGCACCGAGGTGGGTTATCTGAGATAGTTAGAATACATCTACTGAAATTTATGAAATTCGTCTGAAATTCAGTTTTGTATAGGTCACACAAGCCAGTTAGGTCCACACATAACATTAGTACACGACTTGGCCGGTCTACAGTTAACTTCTTTGGCCACACATCACAAGTAGTAAGGAAATAATTGCAATACATTTATTAGTGAAGTCATGACAATAAAGCCTATCTGACTAGAGGCTCGATTAAACTGTTGACATAACTGGTATGTACTGAGTATCAGTTATATACTTATATTAATTTAAAGAAAAAAATTCTAGACGATCAAGGTCCTTCACAAGTGAGAGACCGTGCACAGGATATGTCTCGAAACTGATGAAATTCAGATCAGTTCAGACAAGAATAAAGGTAACAAACACAACGTAGGAATAAAAGAAAAAAAAAAATATTAATAAAAATTAAGTATACTGCTAAGGTTTTGAATGTCGGAGAGGGGAGATTGGTTTTTCTACTTATTGTCTAACATTTCTATTGAAAGGTAGAGCTGGGTGGATCGCTTAAACTATCAACATCGTGTTTCTTTTCAGGAAATAATAATTGTGTACGCTAACTATTTTAGTGTATTGTTGTATGTAAATGTGTATTTGTGTGTTTTCTGTGAACTATTCTGCCAAACTTGTAACGTATCATTCGTGTTATCGTGGGAGGTTGAGCGGCTTGTAGAGTTAGGGCTTGTTAGTAATATAGAATAAATTGCACGTAGTCTAGGCGGCTTAAGTAGGTAACTTCGTAAGCGAGCTACGCGCGCGGGTTGCATGTTCACTAATTAGAAGTAATTTCATTTATTTAAAAATAATTAAGAAAATAATAATTTACTAAAATTAATTAAATTTCCTTTCGTTAGTTAGTATTCGAGTACGGTAGGATAGTGATTTTTTTTATTAGTTAGATAATAATTGCGTTAAACGTCGTTATCGGTTCTTACGTTTAGGGTAGTAGTTGAGTAGTAGGTAGTACGTAGGCGTAGTAGGGTTGGGATGGTAGTTACGAGTCCGGTTAGGTCGAGTTAGGCTAGATATATGAGTAGGTAGTTTTGTTCTAGGCGGTTTAGGGAAGCGTGGTAGGTTTCCGTTACATAGGGTGCTAAACTAAATCGGAATTTATAATTTAGGCGTATCTTGTTAGGTTTAATTTGTATTAGTGGCTAGTGATAGGCTAGGGGGGGTAGGAAACATGTCTGAACCGAATCGGCGTCGCGGAAGAAAGCGCGCGAGCGCATCTACATCCAAGAATGTGCCAAGCAAGAGCACTAGACGGGAGGAGGTATCACAGGAAGACATGTCGAGTGAACTGCTCATGGGGCTAAGCCAAAAGCTGGAGCAGATCTTCAATCGCCTAACTGATCTAGAAAAAGGCAGACAGGATTCGACAGAGACGGAAAACATTTCGACTACTAGTCAACCAGCGGTGGGGGCGGTAGCTGAAGCTGCCTCGCTAAGTTCGGAAGGGTCCACCAACAGCGCGAGAAGCGTGTACGTGATAAAGCCAACGGTTGATAAACCGGTTTTTAATGGGAGAGATGAGACGAGTCCGATTCGATTTCTGAAGAAACTAAAGATGTACATCAACGCAATCGGCGCTAAGGATAGAATTGTAGAGATTGCTATTGGGAGTCTGACAGGTACGGCTGCTAAAGTATTGGGAATGTACCAAGAGAATTGGGACACCTGGGACACTTTTGAGACAGATTTCCGACGTGTCTACTGGGGAGCACAGCAGCAAGAGGCCGCGAAATTTCGCTTGATGAACACTATCTGGAACCCAGCACAAGGACTAAGCATGGGGGAACATTTCGCTGAACAAGTGGAAAAGGTCTAAGGACTGAACATACCACTGGGGCAAAACGACCTCGTCAATAGCGCCATGAGGCATTTTCCCATTAATATACAGCAGTTGTGGTTCACGAGAAAAGGCGAAGTGAACGTTTTCGAAGCCGCAGAATTTCTAAGAAACTTAGAACAAAACGTTGTCGTGCGAGCAGCAAGCGGCTCAAATAGTATTATACAATCGACGAGCCAAATCACAAACCAAAAAAGTGAACGAGGACATTGGCAACCGAACAGAGGCCACACATGGCAACCGAACCGTTATCAAACAGCTGGACGGGGTCATGCCGTTGTATCTGCTTCCATGTACGGGACAGCTTATAACAATAATAATAATCTACGAGGAAGGGCGGAGATAAGGGGCGCGCGCCGCGGTAACGGTCGGCGAGGCTGGGTGAGGAACGGCACGCACAATGGACCACAGCAATTTAGAGCCATAAACTGGGTTGCAGAGACAGGTGCACAGAACAATGCGGCGGCGACAGGTGCAAGCGAGAACCAAGACGACAAGGCGCCGGGAAACGCGGAAAATTAGCGTGTGCGGTTCCGTCCACGCTAGAAGATATATTTAAAAGCGGAATGAATTCAATGTACACTTATATGACAAGATGATTGACGGAGTATTAAAATACGAGCGTGATAATAATCGAGGATACACGCTGGTGATACCTGACGAGATGCGGGAGTCATTAATCACATATGTTCATGAAACAATCGGACATTTCGGCAGATATAAAGTACATTCATTATTGAAGACACGTTATTATTTCAAACGTATGTCACGCGAAATAGCACGCGTTATAAGAACTTGCGACCTTTGTCAACGAACGAAACAAGAGTCTTTCCCGGCGGTAGGGGCGTGTAAGCCCGTAATCGCGACTGATATAGGGGAAATAATTTTTTCTGACTTTTTTGGACCCCTACCAAAGAGTAAGTACGGCGTGTCGTACATTTTCGTACTGCAAGATGCTTTCAGTAAACTGATACGGCTGTATGCATTGAGAAAGGCCACATCAAAAGCGGCGATAATGTGTATAAAAAAAAGTTCATTGAAGAGGTACCAACAAAACGAATCGTCAGCGATAATGGATCTCAATTCACATCGAAGACATGGGAGGCAGAGTTAACTAAACTCGGTGTTAAGATTTCACACACCACCGTTGGAAATCCACGACCAAATTCGACGGAACGCGTCAGTAAAGAGTTAGGCCGGTTTTTTAGGGCCTATTGTGGCGAGAGACACAACAGCTGGTTAAATGTGCTACCAAGAATACAGGCAACATATAATGAAACTGTTCATGCTAGTACGAATTACACTCCAAACGAATTAGTATGGGGAAAGTCTACGAAGCTCACAACAGACAAATTACTGAAAGGCTATCAGCCGCCCCTCGAAACCAACCTTGATTTGGATGAGATATGCAAACGCGCGCGGGTACATTTGAGGCAGTCGGCCGAAAGGAGAGAAATGTACTTCAATAAAGTACATAGGATCATACGATACAACATAGGTGACCTTGTAAAATTACGGATTATGCCACGGTCAGATAAGGATCATAAAGTCATTGGGAAGTTTCAGCCATTATACGAAGCAGTTTATTTAATTGCGGCTGTACCGCACGCGAACGTTTACACATTGATCGAACCAAAAATATTCGAGGAGATTTCAACGCAATACACCTGTCAAGGTACTTTGTAAACAAATCTAACAATACAGATCAGCTGACGTTCTAACGCAAACATTGCATTGTAGGAAGAACAAAAAAATGCACACCAACCGTTTACGACCGCGACAAAAAAAAAAGGGAAAGAAAAAAAAAACTTGAATAGGGCGGCGAACCGCTGGGGGCACGCGCCGCCGGAGCGGCGGGCGCTGGCGCCTCGCTCGGACGGAACACAGCTGATATAGGCTAGCGGTAAATTTTTTTTATACGAGCGGTATGTTTAGCGACATTGTTTACGTACGACAGTGAGATAGAATTAGTTGGTCAGAGCGACATTCTTTCTGTAGGAGTTGTGGGATAGATAAAACCGTATAAAGAGAACAGTGTAAAAAAAAAAAAAATAGATAATAAAAGGAGAAGTTAATAGTTTAGATGATAGTCAACTGAAATAAATTTCAGTTTCCTTTCATGAGAGGGGAATGTGGGAACCGCTAAAACCACTAGAGAGTTATCGCATAGTGTCGTCGTAAATTTGCTTAAAATATACTTTGAATATTTTTGGAATCACCAAGAAATCTCAATTCGCTCTGACATTTAGAGTAGAAATGGGTGAGAAACGGTTTTTTTTGTGCGGCTAACGGTCAAAAAAAGGTTGAGCTGTGAAAGGAAAAGATGCAAGTGTTTGGCAGAATGACACACTAGAAAACTCATAAATAAACCTATGTGGCGCGTCATAATAGCTTTCAGCTGTCGCTCCCCGAGTACCGTGAGACGAAATCGGGCGGGGTGCGTGGTAGATAGCAAACCGTTCTGAGAAATCGGAAAAAAAATGTCCTTACGCGAAATTGGAAAAGAATGCAAGTACTGTGCACGTATATGAAATTGATTACAGAGGCATGGGTCATCTCACGCTTCCCTCGTCAGCACGGATCGCCGTGGTGCGACCGTACCACATGTGGGCGTCGTTAGAAGCCTGGCGACCCGGCGCATCGGACATCGCACACTTCCCTCGTCAGCCCGGATCGCGGTGGTCGGCCGTACCACACGCGAACGTCGAGAGAAGCCTGGCGACCAGACACGTGGGACGAGGAACGGGTGCAATGCGCAGGGCGTAGCAAACGGCCCGCGCAACGCGAACGTCGTGACAATGGCAGATCAGAACTGTAGTTGAATTTCAAAAAAGTGCGGAGTGTTGCGAATTATCAGTGAATTGAGGCCTTATCGCAAAGGCAGTGTAAAATTACGAACACAAGCGAAATTATGCGTTAAATGGACCGCGATCAAGACGAACTAATGTATGGAATAATAGATTAAGTTATCATGTAATTCTGTCATGTAAAAATTGTGATTAAAATTAGAATATTTGCATAGGAAAGTTCTCGTGTCGATCAGTCGGATCGATACATACAGCGCCGCCTTTCGTCACAGAACGGAAATATTATTGCTAAACTGTTCTAATTTTGGTGTCGCCATCTGACGGGTGGGGATGGAATTTGATAAAATTATAGCGGACTGGTGCGCTAAGCACGATTGTATGCGATATTTCGCGAAGTTCATAGTTTTGATGTCAGAGGTCGCCTGGGTGTAGCTGGCAGGAAAATGGAGAGGGAAAGGCTGTAACAAAACAAGTCGCGAGGGGTTGTGCGGGGTTTATTGGGTTGGAGTCGCCTCAGAGAGCGAATGTTTCCTGGGTTGCGTTTAAGGACCAATTTTGGATACTTAAAGTCAAATTGTTTAAGTATTTTGCCACCTTCGAACTCTGTGGAGCAAATCATACTTATTGTAATTCACGTCAGTGTGTGACGTCGGAGGCAGGGACGGGAGACGCGGGAGGCGTTTGAACAGCTGAGTACATTTTTTATTGTGTGGAAAGTCGAATTTTATTTGTCCGAATTATTTTGGGTTATGTTTCCATTGAGTCAGTATTAATTAATTAAGACTAACAGCAGGATATAGCTGAGAGTTAGAGCTATCGGACAAATAAGAGTTGAGCACTATTTACTAAAACCGTGTATATTGTTCCCATATTAATTTTCAACTCCTTGTATTAAATTTTGGAGTTACAGGGCGACCCACCTAGCTTGCATTAGAATATATCAGATTTCGTTACGGTTAGGCGGAAGTCTAGTGAATAAAGTCACATAGAACTGTAATTAAGAATTCATGGTTGTAATACATTTAAGTGTTTTTTTTTTAAGAAGCCGAGCGAGTTTTTTTTCCAGTTCGCTCTTTTTCTCGCAAATAAATATAATTACGGCCTAAGAGCGAACGTTACAGAATTTATTAAGAAATATATGAACTAATCGAATTGAAGTTAATAAAATAAATAAACGCTATTAGTTCATACTTACCATGTTTAATTTAATCTTTCCCTACCTATTTGAAACCTTATCAGTAGAAGATTAAAAGTAAAAACCATAATTTTCAATTAATGGTTCATGAAGTAATTAACTCACTGTAGTAATTTAGAGTTTGAACTGATCATATTGCGTAATATTTTGGATTAAATTCTAGTTTCATTCCTTGAGTTCTCATGACAAGCAAATATAATTGTTGGATTAGTTTGGCAATTAGTCTACTTTCACTAATGTAGGATTGCAATCATTTCTGAGACACCTATCAATATTACACTGGGGTTCCTTAACAAAGAGAAGCATTACTGGATAATTTCTGAACTTCATGAATTTCTGTATTTGCCGACAAGAGTCGGGAGATTGTTCACTCCGTGATAGCAAACCATAAAAGGAGAGAAATATAGTGAATACATATTCCCTGGAGGCTGACAAGCTGCGAATGTAATGACTAATTAATTACTCAAATTATGACTATCTGAACCCGCCGTATATCACTAGCGTTTTATGGTTTGGCTGTAACTGCCGGTCGGTAGGGATGTGAAATCAAATAAAGGAAATAAATGCGCATTGGATTTATCTGCCTGGCAGGTAAAACCATTATAATTATAATCTCACGAGGAAGGGGGCCCACTTCGCTCATTATTCTAGATCTCATTTAACAGCCTGGCACCGAGGTGGGTTATCTGAGATAGTTAGAATACATCTACTGAAATTTATGAAATTCGTCTGAAATTCAGTTTTGTATAGGTCACACAAGCCAGTTAGGTCCACACATAACATTAGTACACGACTTGGCCGGTCTACAGTTAACTTCTTTGGCCACACATCACAAGTAGTAAGGAAATAATTGCAATACATTTATTAGTGAAGTCATGACAATAAAGCCTATCTGACTAGAGGCTCGATTAAACTGTTGACATAACTGGTATGTACTGAGTATCAGTTATATACTTATATTAATTTAAAGAAAAAAATTCTAGACGATCAAGGTCCTTCACAAGACGAATTGATATTATTAGAAAAAAATGCCCAAGGAATTCACGAATAAATACACAAGAAAATAATTAAGAAGAAGAGATTTCAGAAACTAAGCTATTAATTCCGTTCCCAAGTTCAGATTATCAGAGTTTCAACACCAACCTTCCAACTTCTCGGCGTTTAAATCCGACTGGATAAATCGAGATATTTCTGTTTACGGTACTTATGTCAGTCGTCGAGTGATAAATAAGACTGCAAGACGAATGTTGGTTACAGTCAAATGTGGAAAACGTCGATTGATATAAAACATTAAAATTACATTCATGTGAAACTCCAGATGCTATAGAGTTGGGAAAGATTATCAAATTGACACAATTAATCGATAGAATAAATCCAATACCTAAGCATCAATTCGATACTTGATAAGTATAAATTTTTTATGTAAAACACATATTTTATTAATAATAATAAAAAAGCACATTTATTAATGAAATATTTCGCCCCGATGTCGGTGGCGTCTTCAGTATCAAATTGCTACTTATCAAGTTCTTGCTACTTCGCTTTTCATTCAATTAGTATGCTCATAAAAAAAAAACAGTTTGCAGTGCACACCAGTTTCAAACAAAATAAAATTCCAAAAACGGTAAATAATATCTAAACACCCGAACATTTTAAATGTTTTTAAAAATAGGAAAATTGCGGAAATCCCTAAACCTTTAGAGATTTATTATTAAACGTTGGTCTAATTAGGATGTTCAACCAGCACAAGTATAGGTATGTTCCCTTTGGAGTGTTCCAGATATATTATCGATGTTAATGTAACCTCGAGGTATCCTAATCGCCACATTAACGTAAATTACTCCATCCAACCAGACCGACCGGTAATTTTATATACAGAAATCGTAAAATCTGGAAAGTCCCTACCCACACATCTTCTCTGGATTACTACGTCCAAAGCTGTAAACCTGCCAAGTTAAGATGACATTGTCGTAATCACGTCGTCCTTCAGCGCGCCGTTTGTCATACATAGGTACCCGTTTTTTTTGTATGAAACCCGAAATACATAGTTACGAGTATTAAATTACCAACTACATCAATTTTTTTATTGAAAGCGCGACATGTAGCGCCGAGCCACCCATAAGGTGTCTAACGACGCCCATGGACATTCGGTCGTATGCGGGGGTTGCGAATGCCATGCCTGACATGTGCCCATTCACGCCCCTCTTGAAGGACCCGAGACCGTACTTGGAGGCAAATATATGGGCAGGGAGAGCGTTCCAGAGTTTACTTGTTCTGTAGAGGAAAGATCTGCAGAACCAGACACCATTAATCTTTATAACATCTTGTTTCTGTCTCAATTAGACTAGATGTCATGTGATTGGTTCCCTAGATGGTGCCGGGTATACCAAACTAGACGGAATACAAGATATATCGATCAAATCAACAATCGTCCGCACTAGCAACATCAACAGGGAACTGTAAAGAAGTGTTAGCGATATAATCTCGCGCGGATCTGTCGGCGAAGCTCCGCTTGATCTGGTCGTAAACAGAAGCTTCGAATATCGAGTAAACACATTTTATATTTGAATGTTGATTTTATGCGATGAAGTACGACATTTTATATTTAGTTCGGTTACTTGAACTTGTGACTACGTTATATTATAACGTTGTTTTTATGTTATCTGATGTAGTTCGCTCGGTCGTATCAGTCCTCAGCCATCACGTTTCTGGCGAACTGGGTGTCGTTCCTGCATAATATCCTTGTGGTCTAGACGGAATATTTTAAATCAATATATCTATAATCTGCTTGAACAATGTCTCTACAAAAAAATGTCGACTGGATGAAATAAATCTTAACCATGATCTTTATTTTGTTGTTTTCGTTTTATGTATTAATTCTGTTTCGAATGTGCATTAAGGTTATTACTTATATTCTTAGAAAAATCCATGACCAATTGAGGCATTTAAGCGAGTTCTGTGTTCTGTCACGGTATTTCAAGTATTTATTATGCGGGCGAAACCTGATCATGAAATAACGAAATTTACCAAATTACAAAATAAAATTGAAACAAAATTAAATGTGTCCGATTTCGTTCATCACGTGGGCACTGCGACAGGTGAGCTTCATAAATATTCACGAAATTCAATACGTGATTCAATTGTTCTCTTTCGTTGAAATTTTTTTATGATTTCGTTGTCAGCCATGCTGCTGACAGACAGTTATAAAACGAATTAGGTGTCCGTTAGTTAGTTACTGCGTCAGTATGAGGCTTGTAAAGAGGCTTGGCCGATTTTTCGAAAAAGTTGTACGCTGAAGTTCGTAATAAAGTGTTTTATTGGTTATAGAATAAACTTAAATGGTTGGACATCATAACCACTTTCCTGTCGAAACTAGGTCCCATGCCAGCTCAACTTTGATCGTGCTGGTTATACTTAGTTGGGAAGTCGCTAACTATTTTGATAGCACAATATGATCTTATGGATTAACATCATAGTTACTCATAGTCAGTCAATCAATCATCTAATCCTGTCGGAACTAGGAAAACTGGGAACAGGAAACACCAACTATCATTTCGTGTAACCGGCGTTTCATTACAAATGGTCCGGTTTAAATTTGGATAAATGTGCGTGAATTGCTGTAAAACGTGTCTCCTCGTTCCAATTTCAAATTAATGTATTCGCACAAACGCTCGTGAGCTGTTTAAATGTCTCGTTCCAATTTAAAATACTCGTCTAAATCTAAATTGAGTGCCTGGGGACCAGGGACAGTAAAAATAAAAGAGAATTTAGCCAAATAATTGTTCTGTCTGTGTGCCGGCCGTTTGATTCTGTCGACTTTCGTAGGCCTAGAGACCTAAACACTAAGCAGAAAATAAAATAAGTAAATACTGTCTATCCGTAGTCACATTGTGGAAAAGCGCTATTTCTGATCGGTATTATGATCAACTTCCAGGAACAGTGTTTTTTTAATTTAATTGTGCGAACGAATGGCAATTTATTCGAGTATTGTTTTACTCAAAATATCGTACTTAATTTCGATTCTCCCTTTTCCTGTATCGAATTGGGCGGCGCGACGGCGGCGCGAGGGAGGGAGGCTTGATTACGAATACATATTTTTGTAAAAATCATTTTGCGCCAGTGAATTTTAAAAAGCGGATGATTTCCCCCGGAGTGTGGAGAAACTTTTAACGTATTGAGAGTCGTAGTGATTTTTATGAATTTACGTTTTCTTTATTCTTTGTACAGGGGAACATTTTCGCTAACGTTTAATTTATTCTGCATTAGAATTATCTCGCCATAAACATTGCATTGCATTCCACATTAAAAAAAAAAATTCCAAGATTAAAAAACCGGCCAAGTGCGTGCCGGACTCGCGCACCGAGGATTCCGTAGAACCGCGTAAGCGGGCTAGTTTTTATAATTTTGTTTTTACTTTAGAGTTTGCACTATAATCACGCCACGTTTGATTCTTGTATGTATTACCGTTTTTACGATAGAGAGAAAACAAAACAAAAACTAACCATAAGTATTTTTTTATATCCTAACAATACTTAAAAAAGAAAAAGAAGAAAACCATTTGCACAAGTGGGATTCGAACCCAAGACCGTGGATCAAAATTCTTTACATTCCGCTATGTTATTGGCGTCTGTGACGATGAACGAATATCCGATTCAGTTACGTTCGGATAATAAATGCAAACTAGTGTATATGGCGCCGCGCCATCTATTATTTAGTAGCATAACTAATAGATTCTTAGCACTTTTCTTGTATGGGACCCCGTATTTTTTACTTTTTCTATTTTTTATTATCTGTTGATGTATTCGCCATAATAACACACACCTATTCTGTGAAAATTTCAACGCGCTACCTTTTACGGCACACGGACGGACGGACGGACGGACAGACGGACGGACAGACAGATAGATAGACAGACAGACAGACAGACAGATAGACGGCGTAGGCTTAGTAATAGGCTTCCGTGTGAATACGGAACCCAAAAATAGGAACCTAGCTTACTCAGAAAGAAAGTGTAATGTAATGGGCTGGCATCGAGCTACGAAGCGCACGCTCGACGCTATGTATAGCTACGAGTATTTTCCTCCATGGAGCTGACAGCGGTTAACCATGACAGGTTCCATGATTTTTTTTATCGTTGTAAAAAATTAACTACGTCATGCATGAGGAAACCAGCGTACTTGTACTTTCAATGCTAGTACGTACATAACTAGCTAACTAGAATAAGCTATTCTCTGCTATAAGTTCACCTTCTCATAAAAACCGGCCAAATGCGAGTCGGACACGCGCACCGAGGTTTCCGCACCACAAAAAAAAAACATTGAAAAAAAACACGTTTCTCGTATGGGAACCACCCTTAATTTTTTACTTTTTCTATTTTTTTATTATTTGTTGTTATGTCCGTCATACGAGTAATAAATAACACATATTCTGTGAAAATATCAACGGGCTACCTATTACGGTTCAAGAGATACAGCCCTCGGACAGACAGGCAGACAGACGGACGGACGGACGGAGAAACAGACAGACAGACGGCGTAGGCTTAGTAATAGGCTTCCGTACGGGATACAGAACCCTAAAAATATTAAATACAACAAACATTATCCTGTTACCCCTAACTGTGTGTAAAGCTCAAGGCATTTTACTGCTCAGACACCCTTCTCCTTTATTACGGAAGTCCAAGGTAATAAAAAGCGCAGAATAGGCATTATCATATTATTACATACATTTTACTTTATTAAAAAAAAAAAATTATCGGCATGCACTCCATTTGTAGCGGATAGAAGATAATTGAGTAAACAGGCGTGACAGAGATATACGCACGTATATGTGGAGGATAAATCTGTATCTTTATCACGAGATTTAACCTACACCGCGTACTACGCTACGCCGTGTTCTCCGCATCATTTTGTATGGAGAAACGGAGCAGCGCCTCTAGTGATAGATTTGCGAACTTCATTTCTCCATACAAAATGATGCGGAGAACACGGCGTAGCGTAGTACGCGGTGTAGTTTAAATCTCGTGATTAGGGTACTGGTCTTCCAGTGAGTGTATTCACCACCCCTCATAACCTGGCGTCTGCTTCTAGGGCAGTGAGTAACTGATGAAAGAAGTGTGAGAGCGAGAGAGAGCGAGCGGGGGAGTGAAGCGAATGTGAACGAGATAGAAAATAATTTCACGCGGTTTTAACGTCCGTGAATCTTTAAGAATCGTGGGGTCTAAAAAGGCGTGCCAATAAATCAGATGACGATCCTTTTGTAATCATTATAACCGGCATGGCGCCTCCCTGAGCGTGCTTACGCGAGGAGTAGGTGTTAATAGGATGTATCTGATTTTCCAACGGACTAATGGGCACACACATCTAGTAGAGGTTGTGCTAGATATTGTAACAAAAAGCGGTCGAGGGCTAGTCTAACTCGCGGGAGGGGGTTCCGTACTATTCCGTTTTCCGTGAGAACTTGAAGACTTAGGATTTTCGTTCAGGTTATACAGTAAACTATATGAGAGGCCCTACATTCCCTATTTTTATTTTAGATGTAGTAGTTTCCGAGATAAGGGGGGGGGGGGGTGGGCAACCCCCACTTATGCTTGATTTTCATATATTTTCTTTAATATCTTTTAAACTATGCATTTGAACAATTATACATTTATTTGTATTTCTTATAACGAGCTCATTCCATTGAAACGTCACATGATGCACTTATAAAACATTAACGTTCTAATTCGCCTCCCAAAATCGAAATTCGTTCATTTACTCAGATTTTTTTTACTGTTACTTCATTAAAACGCCCTTGATTGGGTCACAATCAAACTCTAATTTGTGTTCTTAAATGTTCAAATTTTACTTTTACATACATAAATACATACATAACTCACGCTTTTGTATCCCGACAAAGAACTCTGCTTACCCTGATTGTCGGGATACAAAAGCGTGAGTTATGTATGTATTTTACTTTTACGTCCAGTAAATTCGGAGAAAATGTGCTGTGACATTCGAACTGAGAGACGGACAGACAGACACGAGAATGATCATATAAGGGTCCGTTTTTATCCTCTTTTGAGGTACGGGACCCTAAACGTCTTTGTGCAACACTCTTTAACTTCCTAAGTTGGTGACCTTTCTAGGTCTATCTTTCCATGAGGGAAGACGCTTTATAATATGCTCCAGAAGTCATCAATCACGAGCTGAATTATCGAGCGCAGAGAAGAGCAGCTGCCACTTATTACCGCATTACAATGGCGTCCCTTAATGTACTGCGTGTCAGGCGATTACAGAGCTTCCATACACTTTATTGTGATAAAATCTTGCGGACGCTTGAGACGTACTTGCGACGTACTTGATTTCTAAGAATAGCTACGTAAAAAAAAAATGCAGCTGGCAAATTTAGTAGAACTTTATACAAAATTTCGGTGTATAGCTCAAGCAAAATTGAAATTTTGAAAAATTACAACAATACCGTCATGCTGAATAATATAAGACATATTTTGAATGTTTTTCTAATTTAAAATAATGCTTGGGTAAGTAGTAAAGCGATGAAAACTTCAAAATTAACTACCACTTCACGATTTATTTTTTCGGATAGTTATTCATAACAATTTGAAAAATTAAAACAATTACGTCCAAGATTGAGTTATCTATTTAATGCTATGATTTTAGGGCAGTGTATTTTTTATATTCTTATAACAAAAATGGCCATCGAAAGTTTGAACAAAATCATCGATATTATGTACAGAATTACACAACGTAGGTACCTATATCAACTAAGGGTATTTGGCAAAACATGCGAACAATGAGCGTTTTGGCTTATATTATGTGCCATTTGTTAGAATAATTTTAGAAACCAAATACTTATATTTTTCAATCGGATATTTTTTTCTTTTCAATAAAAATATATAGTTATAACATGCTTAGTGATTTATTTCTAATAACATGTAGGTATCTTGTGCCAAAAAAAAAAACACGACAGAGGTTTTCAGACCATAAATTACATTTTTTTAGAAGAAATTGTTAAGAAAATCAAGACATCTATACAGAAAATATTATGGAGAAGCCCAAGAAAAGATGAGAACGAGGGTTTATCCTAATTGTTTTTTCGTTTTTGTATAGGTTGACCCTGGAAAAAGCTGCTGAAAACACCATGTTACGAATTGTTTACGACAAGGTGGGGTTTGAAGGGGGTTTGTTAAGTAAATAAGCCACATTTTGAATTCAATTTTTTTATAAGGTTCTCTTTATTCTTGGCTTTCGTGATCAATTTTTATATTTTTTCTGTGTGGCCTGGATTTTCTGAAATACATTTTTGAAAATTTCAAAAATCTCGTTTTCTCTTAAAATTTGCATATTACAGCCTGCTAAAAATTATTTGGCAGTTCTACTTTTGATGCGTGTAAAGAGACCATTGTTGAAGTTGAGTTAGCATTTAGTTAGTTATAGATGGTTCTATGTCTATATAATGTTAATAGAGGATGTACCTACCTACCTACCTAACTCGCAAGCACATAATGTAGTTCAGACAGAAACATATCTAAATACCACGAGCGGAACAACCGCTCCGGGTCGTCTCTCACCGTAGAATATGGTTGAGGGAGGCGATGGCTGGCCCCGCGGTGTGGTGCACGTGAACGGGTGCTGTTTGTGGAGACTGGGACATGTGGCAGTGTGGTGGTTATATCATAAAAATTTTTATTACAACATTTTCGCTTTGTCATGAATTGCTGCATCTGTCATAACATAAATCAGCACATGGTGTTTTATTTATGAATGTTTATATAAATAATGTGATATCCATATTAGGACGGACCAAAAAACGATTGGTTTGGTACTTATGAAATAAATAATAAATAAAATTCTGCCTTGACTTTAAAATTAAAACTGGTTTTAAGTAAGCCATTTTCTGAACTAATCGCGATTGTATTTTTTTTTAAGAAATTGAGTGAAATGTATAAGAAAGCTACATAAACATCAGACTGAAGATTTTATTAATTTTTTTCTGTAACAAACGAAACGAAACCAAGATGAAAAACTTTCTTTCTCTTTGTGAGTGGAAATACGGAACGAATGTATTTTCATGAAATACAAGGTTAAATATTTAAGGTCACAGAATTTCTGACTAGGCTAGGACTGGCAGTTTGTTTTATTCTTCGATTCGTCCATTTTTAGGGTTCCGTATCCGTCGTACGGGAACATACGCCCCGTCTGTCTGTCTCTCTGTCCTTCTGTCCGAGGGCTGTATCTCTTTAACCCTAAGGTAGCCCGTTAAAATTTTCACAGAATATGTGTTATTATGGCCGAATAACAACAAATAATAATAATAAGAAAAAGTAAAAAATTCACGGGTGTGAATTTTTTACACCCATATACAAGGAACTATTATTTTTCGTAAGTAGGTAGGTTTTTAACAGTTGTAACTAATAACTAAAATAACATACCCAATACTATGAAAAATAGGGTCTGGGCGCAGCGTATGGTACAGAGCCGAGACGACCCAGCATCGCTGATTTTAAGCCCAGCCTCTAGAATATTATATTTGACAGTTGTAATATTTACATTTATTTACATTAATAAATTGAGAGAATTTAATTATAAAATGAATAATAAAAAAGGCAAAGTAAATAAAATGTTAAATTAATAAAATATAAACATGCTTCGTACTGTTATATATAACAAAGTGAAAATGACAATTAACTATAACTAACAATATTACTAAATAAACACAACTAGCACAAAATTAAAATGACAAGTTATTACTACTAACGATATTACTTAATTAACAAATTAACACAGCTAGCAATTATAATAAATTTAAAATAAAACGAGACAAATACAAATTACAAGAGAAACATGAAAAATAAAAAAAATTAATGAATGTGACACAACCTCAGACCTAAAATTAAAATTAAACACCGGCAAGTAAATAGCAGCAAGAAGATCGCGTAGGTATTTAGAGCTGTTTCTGCAGCTTCAGCAGGTGAGCAGCAAAGTGCCTTTTAAAGGCAAGCAAATTATTTACGGAGGAGATTGGAGGTGGGGCACCTCATACATAAGTGTAGGGGCCAGCACTCCACCATGGACAGTCAAACGTGCCCTAGTAGACATACTTTGGCTGCTCATAATAGCGTGCAACGCCCCATTCACTTGGTTGCCGGCTTTCACTCTCTTTTCTAAATCTCCTTCACATTTTCCACATTTTCTAAAAATAGGAAAGTAATTTTTCCTTTTGGCTTTCCTTAGCATAATTACAATAATTTGCATTTAATATTTTTCTGTTTTTTGTAAATCCTGCGAAGTCCAGCGTACTCTCAGCGAATTTTTCATTAACCTCAATTGTTCAGATTTCAAACTGAAAAGAAATTGTATGAATTTTTCACGCGAAATATTTTTCCAGAGGTGCTATTCAGAAGGGTAATGGAGTGGAATGAGGAATGTAAAAGAAGGGCTAATAATTTTTTTTTCGTCGCTGAGGCTGACAGGCTCACGAATAAAAATTAAATTATTTCTCTATACGTTCCTATATATACATCGTTCATTTTAATTTCTTAACCACCTTCTCCTTCCTCGCAAATTCGGTATTTAAGTTACAAACATTTTAGAATATACGTATCGTCATCTATACTGATAATAAATCTGTAAGGGATGGTCATGGAGTAAGTTACTTTGTTTTATGAATGAGATATTGCGTTCATAGTATGATACTAAAACTAAATTGGCTATTTTTAGAAATGTTTATTTGTGTGTTCCTTCATAAATCATAAACCGATCATCCGAATTCCGCAACTATACGTGACACAGGATAGAATAAATAAAATTATGTTCCGGTTACGCTAAGACGTGGCTCTCATACACACCGAATTGTTGCGCGTGCCGAAATAAAGGTACGGTAGCGGGGTTACTTACTTTCTTCTTTTTAATTACGAATTGCACGTGAGTGAAGCCGCGGGCAAAAGCTAGTAATTCTATAAAACATTATAAAATAGCTAGTCTTTGATATAAATTAACATTTGCAATATATTGGCCACTCATGATTGAAACGTTGTGAGGAAAGCCAAATTCTATGGTTGCGTTAATATTAAATAAAGTGTGTTCCGTAATAATAAACTACCATCGGTAGCCTGGGTTCGCCCCGCCGCGCCGCCGCCGGTGGTGGAAATTCCATTTTTTTTAAGGTTAATTTTGTATATGTTTTTAATGTTAGGTTTTTATTAAGTACAAAATTAGTTTTAAGATAATGTGTAAATAAAGAAATAAGTAACTAAAATAAACATGTAATACCTATCGCTTAATTTTAATACAAACAGATAACGTTATTATATACATCGCTCCAATCAATGCATGTACAGAAATAAGAAAAGCGTTAGATGCTTACGAGAAAAATGTTATCGAGAATTTTCTAATAACGCAATAAATATCGGCTCTGAAAACAGCTCACACGCGATCACGTCCGCATTGTTTGTTGTAAGTGGAAACGAAATCGATTCGTTATTTAACTTTATGAGCGACTTAGCCGAGTTTGTTTACGAATACAAATCTCGCTCGTCCCATCACTCATTGTCAGCTCGCTTTTCGCGCTTTCTATTTGAATCTTTAATGAAAACAATGTGATATATTTAAAGTAAAAAATGTACTTTAATCTTCTTCGAAGAATTGACGATCGATCATCCAGTTATGAGTAGAGCGCAGTACTACAGCATCAAAATGCGCACAGATATGGCGCATTTTGAATAGCGAAGCGTTCGCTTGTTTTTTTAAATTGTTCAAAGTTTGTTAAACCAATTTACATTACACGAATATCCAAATCTGTTAAAAGAAGTAAAATGTTATCTTACATCATCTGCAATTAGTATAAACTCAAAATAATGCTTTAGAAAGCTGCAATTTCGAAACAAAGAGAGCATTTCGGAGTATTTCGACCATTTAGTAGTACGTTTGTGATTTTTTTTCCCATATTAATTGACATAAATAAAAATAAAAATCTGTCACCAATTTTTAAATATGGTCAACTTTTAGATAGGATTTTTTAATTTATGTATTTTTGAAATTCGTTCGAAAGCACAGTCACAGTCTAATTTTGTAGCCACGCCTTTTGAACATTCCTTGGTTATATATATGTAGGTACATAAAAGGCGTTTTCATAAAGTAATTTTGAGGTTAGAGATACAAATTAACCAAGTAGGGTACTTTCCAAACCAGACACCGCCTTCCAAATAGAAATGTCGTGTCGAAGGAAAGCCTCAGTAGGAGATCGGAGGGATTGCGGTCAGACCGGTGATTCATATAGAAATAGACAAATATAATTGTGTCAGTTGGTCCTTCGTATAGCGTGAGAAGTCCACGTCCCCCGTCTAGGTGGACTGACGACCTAAAAAGGTAGCCGAGAGTGGATGGGTAACCGAAACGGGCCAAAGATGATGATTTTGATCCTTCTGAAATTCCACATGGCAGATCGTCATCTTAACTAACTAATCAGCGCAAAATCAATTCAGGATCCGAGTCCAATTTTTTTAAATC
The DNA here is from genome assembly GCA_946902875.1 of Nematopogon swammerdamellus. Lineage (NCBI taxonomy): Eukaryota > Metazoa > Arthropoda > Insecta > Lepidoptera > Adelidae > Nematopogon > Nematopogon swammerdamellus. The sequence goes on from OX336343.1 coordinate 10,818,145, forward strand.
AATAGGCCAAAAACTGGTCGGGGCATGCACAAAGAAATTTTAGATAATTTTTTTTTGCGTTTAAATAGTTTTAAATAGTAAACGCCAAAATTATTATTTATAATTTTTCTTTAATAAATATATTTTTAAGGTTTTTGTTTAGGTTTATTTAGTTTAGTTTAAATTTTAATAGTTCTCTGCTTACAGGAGAACATAGAATTGATGACTGGGGGTCGTCGGTGCGTTCGTTGCGTCGCGCGTCGGTGCGTCGTCGCGTCGCGTCGGTCGTTACAGATTTTGTTACTAGTTGGTACGTAAGGTTCTTTTTGAATGTAACCCGATCCGTCCATCACACCCCACTTCTGTCAGAACTACAGTATTATTATTATGTAGGTATGAGCTTCAATTTGATCATGCCGACTACACTGACCTGGCATATTTTTGAAGTTTGTATGACCGATTTACATACAAACTACAAAAATACATCGGTATCGTACAATGCGTAACCATTTTTTTTTTCTTTCATGGTTTCCGATTTGGAAAGCTTTATAAAGCAAATCTATATACCTACTGGCATCGACAAATTTCTACGCATCTCCAAAGGAAGCTTTACGAAGTTGTTAAGTACAAAACGAGCTTAAAATAAATGTCTCCAGCAAACCACCCGCATAAAATAGCAAGGCGTAGACACGTCTGAAGATAGCCCGCGTTAAAGTGGAGTAAAATAGACAGGTAAAGTTTAACGACTTAGGTTTTACAGCTTTTTTACGTGTGGCGCGCAGTTTGTAGCCGGCGTTGATGGTAAATCTTCGAATTAGGGCTTGGCTCGTTACCTAGAGCAGCATCAATCTTCCTTTCGTTAGTAATAAATGAATTTTATTAATTAGTTTTCGTTCTGCCGCCATTTTGCTTTGGCGCCAAATTTTACTGTTGTTCGTTTAAAAAATTAATCAGATGCAGAAGCGGAAAATTCATTACGGAGCGTTGGTACTGCATGCACCGGAGTGCGGCACAAGTGCGGCACGGTGCCCCACAGTGCCGCACAACGTGGCTCGTTTCGAATGGCCTCACATCACCAAACAACTCGGATTTGCTGTCTCTTTTTTTAGGGTTCCGTATCCGGTACGGGACCCTATTACTAAGCCTACGCCGTCTGTCCGTCCGTCCGTCCGTCCGTCCGTCTGTCTGTCTGTCTGTCTGTCTGTCCATATATCTTGAACCGTAATAGGTAGCCCGTTGAAATTTTCACAGAATATGTGTTATTGTGGCCAATATAAGAACAAATAATAAAAATAAGAAAAAGTAAAAAATTCACGGGGGTTTCCATAGAAGAAACCAAAAAAGTGTATGCGCACGCGCCATCTACCGAATAGAGTGTGAATCATTTGAACCAATCATGACATTTAACTAATATGAAGCATTCATAACACGCCATAGATAGCGTGAGTGGCGCTAACCATGACATGGCGATAAGGAACCCTCGGTGCGCGAGTTCGACTCGCACTTGGCCAAGTAAACTGCATACATTATTGTGCAAGCGGCAGCACAACACAACCAAGTTTAAGTAAGCCTACTGAACTTAAAAGTGAGCAAAATGTCAGCGCCAAAACTGTTTAATGTTACATCTTCTCTCTGACTTTTTGTTTGCCCGTCAGTTTGTCTGCCACTTTGTGTATGTCAGTTTATTTGTCTATGAGTTTGTGTCTGCCAGTTTGCGTCTTTCAGTTTGTGTCTGTCAGTTTGTTTTTTGTTTTTTTTTTATGTAATCCGGTATGGGTGGCTGAGTCGGAGGGGCCAAAGCGCTGCGCTGCTCCGACCAGCCAATATCACCTCCGAGAACGTAGGTAGGTGCCATACCGGAGACTTCCCTGGATTGCTGGCTATACTGGACTAGAGGAGAACACAACCGAGGCTGCTATGCTATCTTACATCCAGTACGGTGGTACCAACCCAGTCGGCTACAATTTGAGCCTACCACCTAGTAAGGGGCAAGGGAAACAAGTTTTACACCGGTTCCGAACGGTGAAGCAGCAGGTGTAGGTATGCACGTAAATTTTTTCATCAGGAAAAACTTATTGGTACACGCCGACTGGATTCGAACCTCGGACCTCTCGCTTGAGAGGCCGATGCCCAAACCACTCGGCCACCCGCCGCTTAAGTTGTCTACCAGTTTGTGTCTGTCAGTTTGTTTGTCTGCCAGTTTGTGTTTGTCGGTTTGTTTTTCTGCCAGTTTGTGTCTGTCAGTTTGTTTGTCTGCCAGTTTGTGTTTGTCGGTTTGTTTTTCTGCCAGTTTGTGTCTGTCAGTTTGTTTTTCTGCCAGTTTGTGTGTGTCAGTTTGTTTGTGCGTGTCAGTTGTTTTTTGTCTACCAGCTTGTGTCTATCGGTTTGTTCGTCTGTTTGTAAAGGGTAATAATCTAAAGACGAATGAACTGATTCTAATGGCCTTTTCACTAATGAAATCTGGCATATCTCGGGATGGTCATAAGCTATACATCATCACGATATATTTTCTCCAAGAGATCGAGTAGTGAATGAAAAACTTGCGCGAAATGCGGAAGGACCGTACCACAATCTCGATCTTCTATGTCTAAGAAACTAGTCCGTTAAATATGAAAAAAAAAACAAAAACAATTATAGTGTTCAATTGAAGAGGACATTGGACTTTTGACTAACCATCGGTTCTCTAAATCGTTTCTTTTTCGAACCGCTTGGGTGTGGAACTGTCTTCCGGCGAGTGTGACGTCGTCGTAGCATTAACAGGCTAGACAGCATAGCAACAGAAAATCCGCAAATCTGCTGGCATGGCAACTAACTGAGCGTGGTTTCGCGAGGAGAGGTGATTTTGGCTCTGTCGACTGCACCATTGGTCTCGCGGCTCCACCCATGTTGGCTTACATAAAAAAAATATATTATTTTCCATACGTAATTGGCGATCTCGAATACAATAATTATAGAATTAAAATATCTGGTAGGTGAGGATATTGAATAAGCCGCAGTAAGAAAGTTCGGACGCGAGCGCAGGTGGGCGAATAAATTTTATTTTGACAGTTAATATCGCTATGAACTGTCAAACTTTTTCTTACGTTGTTCTCTTTTTAACCCCCGACGAAAAAAAACGGAGGGGTGTTATAAGTTTGACGTGTGTGAGGGTGTGTGTGAGTGTGTGAGAGGGTGTGTGTGTGTGTGTGTGTCTGTCTGTGGCATCGTAGCTCCCAAACGGATGGACCGATTTGGATGCGGTTTTTTTATTAGGAAGCTTGTCTAATCGGGATGGTTCTTAGCTATGTTTGCAATCAAGTAATAAAGTAATTAAGTAATAAAAAAAAATATTATCTTAAAAAGCGGACCGATTTGCATGCGGTTTTTTTTTTAAAGTTTGAAATAAAAGTTAAATTACAAATTTAAAAAACCCCTCACCCTTAAAAAGTCTAAAATAATTTCCGTTTACTTACGTAAAGGAGTCGGGGGACCGCTAAGTAAATAAAATATATAAAAACTCAGAGTTGCGCGGGAATTTACTTAGCGAGCCCCCGACTTCTTTACGTAAGTATACGGAAATTATTTGTGACTTTTTAAGGGTCGGGTCTTTTTTCCATTTGCACGTTCACACGCTTCCTTCGCACGAGTTCCAGGCCGGTTACACGTACAGTTAGTTCACTGAAATCACTAATGTGAAATTTGATGTCGTTTATCTAATACTGTCACAGTGCTAGGAAGATTTGTGATTGTAAATCTTCGAATCAGTTGAACCGGGACACAAATTCACGAATATGAGCAGATTAAGCCTTTTCAGGGTTTCATACAATAATGGTACAAATAATTAAACTCCGTTGTCTGTCTGTCCGTCTGTCTAATCTTACTGTAACAGGTTTCCTTAATTACTAGACGCTGTATTACGACAATCGGGGTGAGCAGAGTAGTCGGGTGATGTGCCGCTAATACTCTTGTAAATTACAACACCGACCACCAGTTTTAGCAAAGTATTAGGAAAAGATAACTATCAAGCAGCAAGTAAGGCACGAAGACCCACCTGCTACATGACTCGGTGGAAGGACCGTGGCAAGGTGAGAGGTGGCCACCCTGTCGCCCTTTCCTTGGCATGGCATGGCACCTTGTTCTTATCCCTTATTCGCTTCAGACTTATATTTATGTAGATATGTTGACCGTGACATGGTGTCAACCTATTACACAATGTTCCTGGTGGCACAATGGACCAGTACCTACTTTGTTTCCTTGTCAGGCAGTTCGTACTAGATTGGTTTTCTTTCAGTGTGGTTGTACTAACTTTTTTTTATGGACCAACCAATCTGGTCTTTGTGGTCCTTTCGATAGAAACTAAAATTACTTACTTGGTGTGGTTTAACCCTTCGGCAGGACCTGAAACAAAGACGAACAATAATTATTTCAGTCGCGATTTGATAATATTATTAATAACTTTTCGGTGTGAAGTTATACAGTGTGTAAAGTTAAGCTTTTTTCAGTATACTTGTCTTCTATCTTATATATGCCTATTTATTTCACACAAGTAACATAAAATATGGGCAAAAAGCAAAACTTCATGCCGCTAGGCATTTTCTACCTTTTAGGTATGATAACTGGCAGACGAAGCGTTGAGAATAGAATAGAATAGAATAGAATAGCGTTTATTTCCTCTTCACATCGGTACAGTAATACAGTACATTGTATAACATGGGCTAGGAGGAAAAGGGAGTATGTGTGGAGTTGCAATGAAAGATAGATTGAGAAATAGTATAGTGCGAGAGCGCTGTGTTCTGAAAGACGATATTATAGTGACAAGGATTGAGAAAGCAATGCTTCGGCGGTTCGGTCATTTTGAAAGAATGGATGATAACGAAAGAAACTTATGGAGTGAATTTGAGTGGAAGAGTCGGGAAGGGTCGGGCATGTGCTCAAAAAGGGTCAAGTGCGTAGTACCGGTAACCGACGAGCATGTATGAAAAACATTATGAGAGTGGAAGAGAGGCGGCAGAGGTGTGTCAGGATCGTGCGTGGCACGTGGAGATCCGTTGTCTCTGCCTACCCCACTGGGAAACAGGCGTGACGCTATTTAGTTAGACGCTATCTACTAACTGTTTAGTGAGTGGCGGAAAGAAATAGACATGTGATATGTAGGGTAATGCAAAACTTAAAGTAAGCTTAAATATTAATAGTTACGTACATTGCACACGTAGATATACATCTTATCTTATCTTATCTTATATATATATATATATATACATATAATAAAATCGTTAAATTAATAATCTCTCTTTGTCTGTACGCGCATCACGCAAAAACCACTGAACGGAATTTGACGAAACTTTGTATAGTGACAGTGTATATCCCGGATTAACATAATAAACAAAAAAATATAATAAAAATTAAAATTATTATAAAATTTAAATGACAAGTTGACAACGGAGAACTGTCATCTCGACGTGAGCTGGCCGGTGACAAAATGTTTGATAAATAAGAAATAAAAACAATTTAATTCGAACTAATGTCGCTGTCATTGGTGCAATTTATATTTCTGTTGCCCGCGGCTTCGCTAGCGTGAAATTCGTATTAAAAAAAAGTAAGTAACTAAAGGCGGAGCCGAAGGCGGATCTGCGCTCACGTAAACGATATTCTTTCTCGATGAAAGTAACTAAGGGCGAGGCGGAAGTCGGAGCTGAGTTCAGGAAGAAAAAAAACATTCTTTCTTGAATGAAGTAAGTAACTATGGGCAGGCCGCAGGCCGAGCTGCGTTCAGGAAGAAGCTAAACCATCTTGAAGAAAGTAAGTAACTAAGGCGAGGCCGAAGGCCGAGCTACGTTCAGGAAGAAGCTGAACCATCTTGAAGAACATAAGTAACTAAGGCGAGGCCGAAGGCCGAGCTACATTCTGATAAATAATAAACCATATCGAAGAAAGCAATTAACTAAGGGCGAGGCCGAAGGCCGAGCTGCGTTCAGGAAGAAGCTAAACCATATTGAAGAAAGCAAGTAACTAAGGCGAGGCCGAAGGCCGAGCTTCGTTCTGATAAATAATAAACCATCTCGAAGAAAGGAAGTAACTAAGGGCGAGGCCGAGGCCCGAGCTGCGTTCAGGAAAAAGCTAAACCATCTTGAAGAAAGTGAGTAACTAAGGCGAGGCCGAAGGCCGAGCTAGATTCTGATAAATAATAAAACATCTTGAAGAAAGCAAGTAAATAAGAGCGAGGCCGAAGGCCGAGCTGCATTCGGGAAGAAGCTAAACCATCTCGAAGAAAGCAAGTAACTAAGGGCTAGGCCGAAGGCCGAGCTGCGTTCAGGAAGAAGGTAAACCTTCTTGAAGAAAGTAAGTAACTAAGCCGAGGCCGAAGGCCGAGCTGCGTTCTGGATGAAGCTAAACCATCTCGAATAAAGTAGGTAACTAAGCGATATTAAGATTGAGTTAAATTAATTTAAATTTTATTATAAAGTCCACGCTTCTGACGGCAAACATACCGTGCATCCTAAAACCTTGCGGTTATTCCCGGCTGGATGGCAAGAGGCCCGATGGTATCACCTTAGTTCCATGGGCCAAGGGTAGGTCTTTGATGTGGGACGCCATTTGTGTTCTCACATTGGCTCCAAGTCACGTTCGGGCATCTTCAAACCGGCCGGCGGCCGAGGCCTGGGTGGACAGCTTCAAACGCAATAAATATTATAGATATATAATTCAAGATTTCGAATTTGTTGCGTTTGCGGTTGAAACCCTCGGTCCGTGGAGCAGTCATTGAAGCCAAAAGCTTCTTGAAGAGGCTTGGGTCTCTGCTGGTGGACGCAACTGGTGCCCCGCAATCAAGGGCCTACTTCATTCAAACGGTAAGCTTTGCCATCCAGCGGGGTAATGCCGCAAGTGTTCTAGGAACATTTGAAAACGCCCCTTTTATGATAGTTATTTTAATGTTTGTTAGGTAGGTTTTAATTATTTAGTTATTAATATTACTTTTTTATATATTTTATTAAATAAATAGATGGAGTAAACGATATTACATGCTATCGAAGAAAGGAAGTCATTTAAGGCGAGGCCCGAAGGCAGAAGAGGGTTTTTGGTTTACCTGAACGCAGCTCGGCCTTCGGCCTCGCCCTTGTTACTTACTTTCTTCGAGAAGGTTTATCGTCTTCCTGAACGCAGCTCGGCCTTCGGCCTCGCCCTTAGTTACTTACTTTCTTCGTGAAGGTTTATTGTCTTCCAGGATGCAGCTGGGCCTTCTGCCTCGCCGTTAGTTGCTTACTTTATTTGAGAAGATTTATCGTTTACCTGAACGCAGCTCGGCCTTCGGCCTCGCCCTTAGTTACTTAGATTCTTCTTTGAAATACGAATTTCACGCGAGCGAAGCCGCGGGCAACAGCTAGTAGATAATATACATATACAAGATATAGGTAAGATATAGTAAGTGTTGACTATATATATACACCTACTATTTATAGACATATTTACATAGTCTTTAGATCACAGAACAATAAACTAATTGTATCTAACTTTATTCATAAACTTATGCTCCAACTTCTGCAAAGCCAAAAATTAAGAGAATACATACGTCTCGACCAGGATTCGAACCTGGTACACCGGCTTGAGCCGGCATCTCGAATATACTCCATCATTATAATGAGACCAATTTTCCATTACGCTATTATATTCCAAAATGTAATTAGGTTGTAAGTGAGAGCGCCTAATATCTTCGTAATTCAATTTATACGCAATGAATGTGGAGCATTAATTAATGGCGCCAATGTACTTCCTCGCGCAGCATTCATCGCGAGAAGACGGACATCGTAGAACAATAGAAGGGACATCCACTCGTCGAGCTAGTGGAAAATCATTATTATGTGCCTATTTATTAATCCTATTTTTTTTATTATATTATAATGTTTCGTAATTTATGATGTCTAAATGTTTTCAAACAAAGTAATATACATACATATATAACTTCACGCCTGATTTCCAGTGGGATAAGCAGAGATAACGTAAACACAGTAAATGACATGGATAAGTTAAAAAAAGAAGTGTCAATTTTGCTATCAAAGCTTTTAACTTTTTCTTTATTTTCCGCCTTCAAATAATTCTAAAGGATTAAAGGGGCACCGACTCATCGACCATGATAAAACTCATAAATACACAGCGCGGAATATGATGGTGTGCACAACACTATATTTGTGTATCTCTCTGCGCGTATCGCGTTCTCGCAGAGGCCAGAAGGAAGACCGTACGTCGGAAGCTTGCTCAGAAGCGATTTTTGCCAAACCCTGTCAAATGCCTTGGCAATATCGAGGCCAATTGCCAAGGATTCGCCATGTCATTCAAGCGATTCCCCCCAAAGGTGAGTGACGTACGCTAGGAAATCACCTGCGGATCGGTTTGGCCGAAAGCCATATTGCCGATCGCTGATGAGGTTATTTGTCTCCAGGTACGCCATGAGCTGGGCATTGATAATGCGCTCCATCACCTTGCAGGGTAGGGAGGCAATCGCTATAGGTCGGTAGTTCGAAGGGTTTGAGCGGTCGGCTTTTTTGGAGACTGCTTGGACAAATACAGATTTCCAGACTGCCGGCACACGGGAAGTGGAGTAAGAGAGGCGGAAAAGGCGCGTCAGCACTGGAGCCAGCTCGGGAGCACCACGAGCCGTCTGATTCAAATTGTGTGTGTTTGCAGATTATTTTTTTATGGTAACTAACATGGTTGGCTACATCACCCATAACACCCATGATATCAAACCATTGTTAACACACCTTGGTAAACTAGGTGCTATGTCAGTGCTTCACTTTTTCGTGCCGGCCAACCTGAATTGGGCGACCTACTTTTCATTCATTGCGGTGGTATCGACCCGGGCGGGCTAAACCCTAACGCCTTATTATGTAAGCAAGAGGGGAAGGAACCTACCCGTTTTACGTAGAATTCGAACCACGGTTTGCCCCAAAGGTCACCCATCGAAGTTATGACCGTGCCCGGTTGTGCTTAAAATATAATAAATCACCAAAGGCGCGACGGTCGATCCAGCGCATCACCTAGCCACCAAGGCTGGCAAATGATGATATGATAAAGTAAATTATGATCCAAAATAAAATAAAAAAACAAAATACAAGACATTCACCTAGTTTGTCTTTGTTGACAAGGAAGGAGCCTTGTCTGTCCCTACACCTACCTTCGGGTTTTCGCCTACTGCGACGAAGGACTTGCGCGTTGCAGTTTACCCTTATATTTAATTAATCCGCTAATTAATTAATTAATGCAACCGCCACCGCGCCGCCAGACATACCTAGTTCCATACCGCCTACGTCTAATACTACAAAGTTCTACACCCCGTACTGTTTCTCGCCGCGAGTGCCGTCTCGCGAAACGTTGCTCTATCTAGAGTCTCTAGAGACGAGCGTCTTTGCCTGGTGGCTTTGTCGCGCCGCCTGGATCAGACTTCGCCGTCTGTCTGTCTGTCTATCCGTCCATGTGAGGGCTGTATCTTTTGAACATCAATAGGTAGTGGTTGTACCACCGTTCCAGGGTGTAGCCGGTTGACATTTCACAGAATATGCATTATTAATATAGCGGATATGCCAACAAATGCAGCGGCGGGTGGCCGAGTGGTTTGAGCATCGGCTTCTCATGCGGGAGTTCCGAGGTTCGAATCCGGTCGGCGTGTACCAATGAGTTTTTTCTGACGAAAAAATTTACGTGCATACCTACACCTGCTGCTTCACCGTTCGGAACCGGTGTAAAACTGTAGGTCCCTTCCCTGCCCCTTACTAGGTGGTATGCTCTAATTGTAGCCGACTGGGTTAGTACCACTGTACTGGATGTAAGATGGCCGCATAGCAACCTCGGTTGTGTTCTCCTCTAGTCCAGTATGGCCAACAATCCAGGGAAGTCTCCGGTATGGCACCTACCTTCTCGGAGGTGATATTGGCTAGTCAGAGCATGTGCTTTGGCCCCTCTGACTCAGCCACCCATACCGGATTACATAAAAAAAAAATCATAATAATAAACAAATCAAAAAGTAAAACAATAAGGGCAATCATGATATGTGGAAGAGCTAGTGCCATCTCATCATCATCATCATCATCATCAGCCTGTATCGGTCCACTGCTGGACATAGGCCTCTCCCAAGGCACGCCACCACACGCGGTCTTCCGCTCTTCTCATCCATCCACTCCCGGCTACCTTTTTTAGGTCATCTGCCAAGTAATAATTTTACTACAATAGTATGGTAAAAACGGTAATACATACAAGCGTTAAACTTGCTGTAATTACCTACATACATACATAGCGTCACGCCTGTTTCCCGGTGGGGTAGGCAGAGACAACGGATCTCCACGTGCCACGATCCTGACACAGCGTGATGCTGTAATTACCCTCAATAAAAAAAACTTTATTATAATATAGTAATACTAATTTAAAAAAATAAAATATAAACCTATAACCAATACAATACTTAATAACCCTGCTCCAGGTGTGACGATGTGGGCACTGTACCGAGGACGCTAGCGGCGTTGCCTCGCTGGATGGCCACACTGATACGCTGCCTCAGGAACTCGAGCGAACGTTGTTCTCCTGAAGCAGCGTACAGGGACATCCCGATGTCTTTCGCGAGCCGCTTTGCCTCCTCAGACCATGCCCCCATCGTCTCCACCGAAAATGCGGCGTAGATGTGCTGGTGTGCCACCGAACTGTATTTGGTGTGCTTGTGGCGGCCAATAATCCCTGCGGCCCGCCGGCGCGCTTCGAGCATGCCTTAACGTGACTGCTGCACAGAGTATCGGCGGAGGTAGCATCCCACACCAGTGACTTTCCCTCACGCCACGGGATGATGGTCATGCCATCTGGACGCTTACCATCGTCCCGGAATAGACCCACTGGCTCCAGAGTTGAGGGAAAGCCGGCTGATACGAATGACTTTTTTAATATGTCGTTGAGCATATGGTGACGTGGGATTCTACCCGCCCTCTTCTGGCAGCATAACCCGTGGTGCCCGAATTCGACAGCAGTGTCGCCACATACACACCTGTGGAGAGCATTTGTTTTAGCGCCAAGACGCAGGGAGATGGCTATGTGGAGGGAGTGCTGTAATTATAGTGCAAACTCCAAAATAAAACAACAAAATTATAACCGGACAATTACGTGGTGTGGTGTGCGGGACCCTCGGTGTGCGAGTCCGAATAGCAGTTGGTTATTTTTCTATTGTGAAAAACCCAAAATCACCGTCACCACACGGTATTCGTCGAGCTGCCGGAACATGATAATAGCATTTCTATTTTTATTATTTCTTTGTGGCAAGTTATTTGGCGCCAGATGGTAGAGCCGGGAGCGAAGGCGATACTCATTAAGACGTGGACTTAAGCCGGCTTTGTAAAAGTCGGAAGACTGCGAACGCTTCGGCTTCCGCCGACGGAGTTTTTGGGTATTCGTTCCGCACATGGAATAGAGAAAATATACATAAAAGGAAAGGGCATAAATGACTAAATATCTGTAATATGAAGCATAGTGCGGCTTCATATTACAGTAATTAAAAAAATATTTTAGATTTTCGATTTTAGATCACACCATTAATTTGGTTTTGCGCGGAAACCACTTTTCCATACAAACGCATATTACTAATTTGTTCAAAGATTAGTTCATACTAAAAATAAATTATAAACCTGTAAACAGAGCTGGAATAGGAGTGGGGTGTGGGGGGTCCCCCCGAACCCTTGGAAACCCCGCTAGCCTCGTGACGCATAGTTGTTATTTTATATTTAAAATATTTTTCGTTCTTTCCTTTATCGCTCCTTCCTCCAGCCCCCCCCCCCCCCCCCCCCCCCTAACTTGACATAAATATACCCCTACAGATTGCTCTCCCTCCTCCCTCACTAACTGCGGTGGAGGGAGGGGAGGGGTAGGGACCCGCTATTGGACTCCCCGCTCCCCCCTCCGCCGCCGCCCTCTCTTCCGGTGTCGGTGTTGCGCTGCCCGAGCCCGGAATTAGTTAGGTTCTAATTACACTAAAAATCATAATTTTCCAAAATAAGTTATAAATATCATGTAACTGCAGTCGTATTTTTAAAAAAACCGTTCAAAAATATCGCATCTCTCGAGAAAGTGCTCGGTCAATGTTCTGTGGTCCCGTAGATTTCACGTAGTCAAAGGATCAGTTCACTCAAAGTAAGCGGCGGGATCTCTCGTAGCAGTTTGAGATTTATGAGTACAAAAGTTTGTTGAAATTGCCCTAAAGCGAGCGACCGATGAGTGATTTAGGCGCCAAATCGCGGTTTTGTTGCCAGGGGGGACGAAATGGGGCATTTTAAACTAGCTAGCAAGACTTAGTTATTCATTGAAATATTAAAATTACTAGCAGCTGTTGCCCGCGACTTAGTCCGCGTGGATAACTGAACATGACAAATTATTTTTTCAGAACCGCATGAAAATAAATATTTTGTGATATTAAATCCTAAAAAGAAAACAGTAAAACGGGGTATGCACTGAAAATATTTATTCACTTATAGCTTTTACCCGCGGTTTCACTGGCATGAAATTCGTACCTTTTTCAAAAGAAAGTAAGTACGGAGCTGCATTCAGGAACACTATTAATCTTCTCGAAGAAAGTAAGTAATTACGGGCGAGGCCGAAGTCCGAGCTGCGTTCAGGAAGACAATAAATTTTGTCTAAAGGTGAGGCCGAAGGCAAAGCTGCGTTCAGGTAAACGAAATATTTTTTTTGTCGATGAAAGTAAGTAACTTAGGGCGAGGCCGAAGGCCGAGCTGCGTTCAGTTAAACGATAAAGCTTCTCCCGCCCTCGAGCCTCGCCAGTAATTATTTTCTTGGATATAATATACAGTATGTTTAACCCTAGACAGCTAACCATAAAAAAAACAATGTTAAAGCTAACCGTCGTAAAAAATACGACTCACGACTTTAATGTACTGACATAATTAAGTTGATACAAATTACGTATCAAAGTTTGACAAAGGCTCTTTACACGTGTTACACTTAATTAATAAGTCCTTACGGCCTCGTCCATAGTTGCTTAATTTATTCGAAAATATTTATCGTTTACCTGACGCAGCTCGGCCTTCGGCTTTGCCCTTGGTTACCTACTTACTTTCACCGAGATCGGTATTCGGAGAAGGGAATTTCGTTAACTTAAACGCAGATTCTTCACACACTCTCTTCTCTTCCGTACACTGAGCGAACCTGCTGCTGAATGAGTAGGTAAAACAATATTGTAGGCGGTAGAAAGGGATCGCAGTGGAAAACACAAAATATATCTGGATAATTTTATTCACACAGCAGCCATGACAACAGATACATAGAGAAGAGACTTTTTCTTGTTTGACACTTATTACTTTTTCATTGCAACACAACACACCCCCTCAATGACAAATTCGCAAACTACTCAACAAAAAAATTCACCCCCTGAATTTATATAAACATAAGAAACATACATACTACATATTATGCATACCTAATGCTAAACGGAACTTCTCAAATTACACTCTCCCTAACGGCTTAGTGAACACATCACCTACTTGCTCATTAGTACTTATGTACTCAATTTTAACAATATTGTTGAATACTTTGTCTCGTACGAAATGCCCTTTAATGTCTACATGCTTTAGTTTGTGATGAAATTGAGGATTACTAGACAATTGTATCACGGACTGATTATCTTCATACAACAAAACGGTTACTTCTTCACCTATAAGAACATTAAATATATTTCTCAGCCAGCACGCTTCGCTAGTAGCTAAACTTAAAGCAACATATTCTGATTCGGTAGAGGACAGTGCCACTGTTGACTGTTTACGAGATATCCAAGATACAGAGCATCCAAACACTTGAAATACAAAGCCACCTGTCGATTTACGATCAACTTTGTCACCGGCCCAATCCGAATCTACATAACCCACTATGTTCATACTATTTGCATTCTTTCTGAAAACTAAACACAAGTCAAGAGTACTTTTCACGTACCGCAATACACGTTTCAATGCACACCATAAATCCTCACTTGCGCATGATTGATACCTACTTAGTATGCTTATTACTAGACACAAATCTGGTCTTGAACACATCATTGCATACATAAGCGAGCCTATCACCATTCTGCACCTATATTCCATTTCTTTACTCTCTGAAATATCTCTTTTCAGAAAACTATGATCAAAATTTTCATCCATTGGTGTAGCTATTGGCTTACAATTGTGCATGTTACTTTTTGTCAAAATATTTTCCAAGTAGTTTTTCTGACTGATTACAATTTCATTTTTTTCTACATTTTGACAAACAGACATACCTAGGTAGTACTTTATCTTTCCCATATCCTTCATCTTGAAATATTCACCAAGAATACATTTAACATTTTGTATTTCACTTTCTAGTGTCGATGTTAGCAACAAATCATCTACGTACAGAATTATGTAGGTTACATAGGTAATTATTTTCTCTCTTTATGTATAAACAATACTCATAGTCACATCTTTCAAATCGTAAAACTGACATTACATCATGAAACTTCTTATTCCAATTTTTAGGAGATGTTTTCAAACCATACAATGATTTTTTTTAGTTTCAATACAAAAACATTGTCATCGATGAACTCATTTTCACAACCTTTTGGTAATTTTATATAAACATCCTCGTCTATGTCTCCATATAGAAAAGCGCTGCATACATCGAGTTGGTGAATAGGTAACTTATTTTCATTACAATAAACAAAAAACAATCTGACAGAAGTTAGCCTCGCTACTGGACTATAAATATCCGACAATTCACTCTGTTGTTGGAAGCCCCTCGCCACCAACCTAGCTTTGTGTGACACTATATCACCACTTTAATTTTTCTTACGTCTGTAAACCCACTTACACTCCACAATATTACACACTTCTGGTTTCACAACACACTCCCAAGTTTCATTTTCCACCAATTTCTGCTTCCATAGCTTTCTTCCATTTTTAACTATCTTCACTTGATACTGCTTCATCATAGGTAGTTGGTTCGTCCTCTCCAATGGTCAATAAACTCAAGTGGTAATCATCAAACCTTGACGGTCTCTGTAACTCCGTTCGTAGTCTCAAATTATAGTTCTTTGGATTAGTCTCTTTTTCTTCAGAGCTTTCCTCTGCTTGCTCACTCGTCGACACAGTAGTTTCAAACTCATTTTCCTCTTTTGAACTCATTATTGGAATTTCTACACTTTCATTGCGTTGAACATTGCACTTGGTACCCTTTTTAATAAAAATCACATCTCTATGGGTTTCCACTTTGTTTTTGGTTGGGAAATAAACCCTGTACCCCTTGACTTCCTCTCCATAACCTAGAAAGAATCCAATTAAATTTTTTTGGTCCCATTTTAGTCGTTTTTCCTTAGGTACATGTACTGACACTCTAGTACCAAACTCTTCGAATATTTCTACGTTAACATTTTTATTGTAAAATGCTTCATAAGGCGTCACGTTCTTTCCTGGACTCGGACCACTACGGTTCAGTGTAAACACAGCATTATTTATTGCTTCTGCCCAAAATTTCTTGTGCCTGTCTCCCGAACGAGCAGCTTCCACCAGTGTACGCATCTCGCGTTCCGCTCTTCCATTTTGTTGCGGTGTGTAAACGACACTTCTTTGATGAATGATCCCAAGACGCTGCAGTATGCACTTTAGCTCCTCATTCATAAATTCAAGTCCATTATCTGAACGTAGTGTCATTAACTTGTTTCCTGTTTCTCTTTCCATCCGAGCAATGAAATGTTGAATGAAACTTTTTGCCTCTGATTTGTGCTTCAAAAAATAGACATTCCTGTAGGCAGAAAAATCGTCCTTGAGAAGTAAAAAATACTTCGCTCCACCTAGCGATATCTGTTCCATAGGACCGCATACGTCTGCATGCACGAGATCGAGAGCCCTGGTTGCTCGCGACTCACTCACAGGAAACGGCTTCCTTGTTTGTTTACCACTCAGACACGGTTCACACACAAAGTTTTCACTATCATCAATATATTTCACTTTATTATTATTGAAGAAACACTTCACCTGATTCATATTTTGATGAGCAAGTTTTTTATGCCACACCGAAAGTTCTTCGATTTTCTTACTCAAGTGACACTCAGAAAAATCAAACTGACACTTTTCACTCGCTACACTTTGCACTCCACTATTTTGTATTTCGTTCACAAACTCCATTAAATACAATTTGTCTGTTCTACTTCCTATTGCACGAACTTCACCATACTTATCAAAGAACTTACACTTGACACTGTCCGACATCAAATGATATCCTTTGTCCAACACGTAGCCTGCTGAAAATAAATTGAATTTCAAATCTGGAACATACAAAACATTAGACAACCTAGTTTTTATGTACTTATAACCTGTCCATGCATACAATGTTACAGTGCCTTTCCCTTTTACATTTAACAAGTCTCCATTACCTATTTTTACCTTACCGGTGCATACATTTTCTTCCAACAATTCAAATAAAGACTTCTTACCACACATATGCTCACTTGCACCAGAGTCCATATACCAACGATCATCACTATTTTCCTGGCAACTCGATCCTACGAACGCATTAAACGCATCTTTGTCGAATTTTGAAGACTTTTCTTTACCATCTTTCAACTTTAACAATCGACAATTTTCAAGTATGTGGCCAGTTCTCTTGCAATAAAAGCAACTCCTAGTTTCACGTTTCTTGTTACAAAATTTTGCCATGTGTCCTTCCTTTCCGCACGAAAAACATTTTAATTTTCTTTTCTCGTATTCTTTCTTTTGCTCGATGCTGTTTTGCTTGAAATGTCTTCTAGCTCCCGCCAATGCTACTGCATCTTCGCTCGTCCCCATCCTTTCTTCTTCTATTAACAACCGTGACGTCAGCTCCCCAATGCTCTGCTGACCTGACGGGACTGACTCCCACGCAGATCGGAAATGTTTGAAGCGCTCCGGAAGTGCCATGAGCACTTTTGTGATCAGCATTTTGTCTGATATAGGTTCCCCGGCATTCTTCAACTTGCAGCGAACTTCATCCAGCCGCGACAAAAAAACTGAGATCGATTCTTCACTGCATTGAAGACTAAAGAATTTCTGCTGAAGCAGATGAACACTCACAACGGACTCCTTGTCGTAGACAGATTTTAATTTCGCCCATATCTCACTTGCCGATGTACATGACAGAGCATGTGTCATAGGTCCTTGTTCCATATGAGTTACAAGTAACTCTTGGGCCTTTGCATCCTTCTTGCACCACTCGCTCGAATCGTTTTCCGGTCTTGAAACCTCGCCGGACACGATCGCGAAAACACCTCTGGACTTCAAAATTATTTCGGTCTGAAACCTCCAAATAGACCAATTCTCGCTGCCGCTCAACTTGATGCCACCGACATGCACGTTGCCCTCCATTTTGCTTCTTCTCTTCCACTTTCCCTTTGTCCTCAAAAACAAACGCCACTCAAAATCGAACGGAAGACGACGACATATTTTACTCCAAAAATTTGAACAAATCAAACTCGGCGTACATTTCTCTTGTGACCTGGGCCCATAACCTGTAGGCGGTAGAAAGGGATCGCAGTGGAAAACACAAAATATATCTGGATAATTTTATTCACACAGCAGCCATGACAACAGATACATAGAGAAGAGACTTTTTCTTGTTTGACACTTATTACTTTTTCATTGCAACACAACAAATATAAGTACTCATACACTTATATCTTCAATCCAGTTGATAAATATGTGAAGTATTATGTATAAAATATATATACAGTGCCCCAGAAACCGACGATAATCCGTCGACATCTGATAGGGCTGGTAATTATCTCTCAGAATATAAAATTTTGGGTTTAGTAAAAATGGCCTAGTTTTTGAGATTTTAGTAAAAATCTAAAATGCCTCAGCTCATTTTTTAAATGCCACAATTACAAATGTAAGAATTTCTTAAATCTAGTTCATGTCAAATATTCCTGAAAAGTAAGGCTTTCACACGGTAGTATAATTTATTATTATATGTTTAATCCTGCCTTGCTGAAAAACGACTTAAGAGCCACTTGTTACATTTTTTCAGCCTCACCCTTGAATTTGGCCCTTCGCGGTAAAAAAAAAATAACTACACTAAAGTGGCATTATGCAACAAAAATACGCCCATCTAATGTATTTTTAAAAATGATACATCACTTACCAATTTGCCTAAGGCTAAAAAATGGGCTAGGAATCGATCTCGCTATGAATTATCTAAAACGACTTATCTATGTTAATATTTTCTGTTTATCTTATTGCAAGCACAACTGCGCAAGGTTACAAATCTAACACATATCGCTGTTTTTGGCAATTTCGCTTTATTTTCGCGCTTCAGTAGAAAACAAATCGCGTGTATTTTCCTCGCGACTTGTTTCTGTAATCGGAAATAGAATCCCTCGAGTAAAGACAAAGTTAGGTTTTGTTATAAGAATGCGGGCGGAAACAGAAGACTAGCCCGCATGCACAACAGAGCTTACTAAGCTGTAAGTACCGTCCACGCGCGAGCTCTGAGGAATCGGTATTTGTGGAAATTAATTTATTATAGAATTTATATAGAATTTTTATGGAGATTCACATTTTGTGATGATTATACTATACTAGGAGAGTAATATTATACAAATATATAATATTAAAATTCTATACAAATTCTATAATAAATTAATTTCCACAAATACCGATTCCTCGGAGCTCGCGCGCGGACTGTAGTTACGTGGTAAAACTTTACATAACTCTATTTCCCTACGTGGTGGTTAGTCGGTGGTTAGGTAAGAAAGAATCCCAAGTGTTTTGGTAACTTCTTTTGTATAAAGCGCAATATTAGGCACCGGCAAGCTGCAGAGAATTCAAATAAGTAGAAACGATATCATCATCATGGATGGACAAGTATGTATGTATATTTATTTGTATATTATATTTTATAACCCAAGTATGACTTTTTATTTAACTATAACGTACCAACTTACGTGATTTTTTATAATAACATATTTAATAATTAGTATTTTTATAAGAGTTGTATCTAGCGTTTATGTTGTTCAGTGCGTATAGAAAGTGGATTAGCAGGCAAATGCGAGAATAAACGAGTTGGTCAGTGTATGAGGGAGCGAGGGTGTTTGTGCATATCAAGTTGAGAGGGTGAGCGTGTTCGTGTGAGACAAGTGAAGACAGTGTGAATGTTCTGAATGCAAGCCAGCTTGAACTCATGCGTGCGAAATCAACGAATTAAAAAGTATCGGGAAGTGGCATACAACGCACCGACTTGAGGCGCGCTATTTGTGAGCATACAGCGCACCCTCTTTGGCGAGCAGTCAGTCCACCGCACTGCGCCGCTCAGGCAGGTCACGTTTTTGTATCCGTCCGTCCGTAAAAGAGAGAGATAGAATATCATGCATTCGCATACACAAAATATGAGCGTAAAAAGGATAGCTATACGTTACTCGGTTCGAGACGAGAGCGTACGAGTGTCAGTCACTGAGAACATTCAGTGGCGACATGCAGGGTTCTAGTAACGCATGGCACAAGTCTTTATATGAATATAAAGGGACACGCGCAAGCCGCGACGTACAAAGTTCAAGTATACGGATTCTAATTTGGAATGTACAATCGTTGTCTCCCTTATACGTATCAAGTTGCCATTTAACCGTCTTACTCTATCGATGTTCACAGAGCGGAAACGTAACGTAACGTGAGCGCTCGCGCACTTACGCTGTTTTAAATATTGGCAATACATAGAAGAATTCCAATCGCACTATCCCTTTTCCGTTCACGGAGTTTGCATCTGCACGTCTTATTCTAGCCTATGTTACGTGTGTGTGTAACATTTTAGCTTAGTGTGCATCTGTGAGAGAGATTCTCTTTCTACCGGTAAAATGTATAACGAGGGCCTGTCCAGAAAGTAGAATGTCGTTGTGCGAAATTGCGTTTTTGGACTGCTATTGAATATGTTTTGTCATGAATGGAGAAGTAGGTATAAAGGCGGACCGTTTCTTTGTTATGCGGAAATATATTTATTAAGTTATTGGTTTTAATGTGATACGGTATTTCTGTTAGAAAATGCCTAGAGACATTGAGTTTTACATTTTTCCCATATTTAATTTTGAGTGCAATAAATATTCTTTATTCTTTATTCATCCTTCCTTCCTTATCCTTCCTTCCTTACCTATAATAAAATTCAACGTCTGCTTTCTGTCTGAGTGTCTGTCTGTCCGCTTATAACTCGAGAACCACTGAACCGATTTTAATAAAACTAAATTCTACGGATAACTTGATTCTTCCCATCAACTATAGGCTACATACTATCACGCTAAATAGCTTATGAGGTTAGCAGTGAAGTGAAATATGAGAGCGGGCGGAGCCGCGGGCACAGCTTGTTATTCAAAAAATTCAAAATTATTATTTATTCAAAAAATTCTTTATTCTTTATTCATCATCCATATTATACAGTAATACTGTACTCGGATTCGTCATTTTACATTTAACATCACACAAGCATTTAGCCAGTTCGATTATCACAGCGAAGAAGAACTGACAAGAAACTTTGCTGGACATTTTTTCATGTCCACACTTAGTCTATATTTTTACAAAAGCGTTTGTCACTGCCTACACAGTACATGTTTTCATAATTATTCTCTTTTAAAAACTTATTATTCTGTATGCATTCAGTTCATACATGGATATACCAGACTGAGTTCATATTACTAAAAACCGGCCAAGTGCGAGTTGAACTCGCGCACCGAAGGTTCCGTATCGCCATGTCATGGTTAGCGCCACTCACGCCATCTATGGCGTGTTATGAAATGCTTCATATTAGTTAATGTCATAACAGACAGACGGCGTAGGCTTAGTAATAGGGTCCCGTACCGGATACGGAACCCTAAAAACACGTTTCTTGTATGGGAACCACCCTTAATTTTTTACTTTTTCTATTTTTTATTATTTGTTGTTATATCCGCCATAACACATATTCTGTGAAAAATTCAACGGGCTACCTATTACGGTTCAAGAGATACAATACAGCCCTCGGACAGACGAACGGACGGACGGACAGACAGACAGACAGACGGCGTAGGCTTAGCTTCCGTACGGGATACGGAAACCTAAAAATGTATAACAAATGTATACAATAGTTCTTTTCCATAAACTTATACCATTCATATAACACGTTGAAAATTGGAGCAGGCCAGTCGCCACAAACAGAACCCGTTCACGAGCAACACGCCGCCAGGGCGAGCCATATCGCCTCCCTCATACAAACACAATACAATACGATACAGGAGGCGTTTGATACAAATTGTGTGCGTTTAAATATTAATCATGTTTAATACGAAGTAAATTGCATGAATAATGTAACAATAGCAGTTCTGTCATTTGGTAATTGTTTGTCAAGATGCCAACGATATTCATTCGCTTTACATCTCAGCGTTTTTGTTGCCCATTTTAGACCGAGCGAGTGCTAGAAATGTTTTTCCTCTTAAATCCGGCAGTTAGTATAATAATATTAGACTGACTGATTTTAATTCCCGCTGCACTATTCCATTTCACTTGTAATTTGCCATCTGTAAAATTACTCAGGACAAAAAGGTTTTAACCCCGAATTTTCAAATGCATCTCACCCCGTGCATGCTGTAAAAGGCGACTAAGGGATAAGGACAAAATGCCGTGCTAAAGGGCGACAGGATAGCCACCTCTCACCTTGGAGCGGTCCTTCCACCGAGGTCCGAGTCATGCAGCGGGTGCTTCGTGCCTTCCTGCTTGATAGTTATCTTGTCCGAGTACTTTGCTAAACGTGGTGGTCGGTGTTGTGCTGTAATTTACAAGAGTACTTGCAACACAACTCCGATTACTCTGCTTACCCCGATTGTCGGGATACAGCGTGTGGTATGTGTGTATTTTCAAATGTTATTTTTTTTTATCGCCGATGCCCCTGGACTCCTTTAACACTAGGAGATGTCCACTGAAATTCGGACAAATAATATACATACATAACTTCACGCCCGTTTCCCAGTGGGGTAGGCAGAGAAAACGAATTGCGCGACGATCCTAACACACCTCTACCGCATATTCCACTCTCATAACTAACTATTCATACATGCTCGTCAGTTACGGGTACTTCGCACTTGACCCTTTTTGAGCACATGCCCGATATGGTCCAGGTGCGTGCGTCTAGGGCGACCCTTCCCATCATATTCGCTCCATAAAAACTTACTTATAGTCTCATTTCATCCGTTCTTCCAACACGACCGCACCACCGAAACACTCCTTTCTCAATCCTCGTCCGTCACTATATCAACAAATAACAGTCCTACTCGACATTATTGGAACTTTGGAACCTGTAGGCATCGAATAGAAACCAAACCATGGGGCAACTCATATTGTTTCGATTTCGAACCCACTGGAGGCGAGCCGCTCAATAATTTACAAATCATGTACACTAATTTATGTATGTATTATGTATGTTATGTACGCTAATACATAGTAATTGTTTATTCAAGCATGACTATAAGATAAATTATTATGCATATTCTGAACCGGAGATAAACAACAGAAGGATAAAGATAAAATACCATAGCGTAACGTAACATAAATATAACGTAACATACATCACACTAGATAGAACTGTATCTGATTGTAAATGATGCAGCTATCCTATAATTACCACATTCATTAACTTGTATATTATCACAACGTCTGAAGCAAGAGGGTTACTCTTGAGTGCCTTGCCTACTCTATATTCGCGTACCAGTAGCCCTATTAAGTGATCTCTTAAGCTGCGTCCAGATATGTTCTCCGTTGTATCCGCGTCGCAAATCGCAATCCAAAAATTCTAGTTTGGATTCCGTTCGGTACGGTACAGCGCGCGTTACGGCACGGGGGCGCGGCCGCGCTCGATACAGTTACGCGTGGAGCCTCCCTGACCCGATGCCGAAAATACCGATTGTATTTTCGTTCCGTTCAAAGATGATACGATACGGGTTACGCGTCAGTCTGGACGTATTCGTCGCTCGAGCGAGTCGTGTGCCGCTCGTCACTACTCTAGAATCGTTTTGATATCATGAATTCGTTAAAATATCTATATCTATAATAAAATCGTAGAGGTAAGAAAGTCTGTACATTGAATGTATTCGGAAAAAAACTAACCAGGGTGGCTTAAAATGAGATACTGAACATGTTAGAACAGTTTTTAAAATTTTTGTTTGTTTGTTTGTTTGTTTGTTTGTTTGTTTGTTTGTTTGTCTGTACGCGCATCACGCAAAAACCACTGAACGGAATTAGACGAAACTTTGTATAGTGGCAGTTTATATGCCGGGTTAACATAATACGTAAAAAAAAAAACAAAAATAAAAAAAAAAATTACAATTATAAACATTATTGCGCGTTTAAAATCACGTAGTCCAAAGTACATAATTATATCTTGAGAACTGGCAGCAAATACAATTTGAATAAAATATTCATTCGAAATTTAAAAATAAGTAGATACAACGAAAATGACAGTTCTTCTTTTTTATAACTTGAACACAATAGTCTATACATATCTATTCTTTCTATACATATCATAAAATCGTAAATGCAAAAATGTCTATTTGTACGCGCATCTCGCAAAAAACCACTGAACGGAATTTGACGAAACTTTTTATAGTGACAGTGTATATCCCGGATGAACATAATAATTAAAAAATATAATAAAAATCACGTAATCCAAAGTAAAGGTAAAAAACAATTTTAAATGTCATGTTGACAACGGAGAACTGTCATCTCGACGTGAGCTGGCCGGTGACAAATTGTTTGATAAATAAAAATAATAATTGAAAGTCGAAGTTATGTCGCTGTCATTGGTGCAATAAAATTTACATATCTGTTGCCCGCGGCTTCGCTCGCGTGAAATTCGTATTTAAAAAAAAGAAAGTAAGTAACTAAAGGCGGGCCTGAAGGCGGATCTGTGCTCACGTAAACGATATTCTTTCTCGATGAAAGTAACTAAGGGCGAGGCGGAAGGCGGAGCTGAGTTCAGGAAGAAGAAAAACATTCTTGAAGAAAGTAAGTAACTAAGGGCGAGGCCGAAGGCCGAGCTCTATTCTGGAAGACCATAAACCTTCTCGAAGAAAGTAAGTAACTATGGGCGAGGCCGCAGGCCGAGCTGCGTTCAGGGAGAAGCTAAACCATCTTGAAGAAAGTAAGTAACTAAGGTGAGGCCGAAGGCCGAGCTACGTTCGGATAATTGAAAAACCATCTCGAAGAAAGCAAGTAACTAAGGGCGAGGCCGAAGGCCGTGCTGCGTTCAGGAAGAAGCTTAACCATCTCGAAGAAAGCAAGTAACTAAGGGCGAGGCCGAAGGCCGAGCTGCGTTCAGGAAGAAGCTAAACCATCTCGAATAAAGTTAATTAATATTAAGATTGAGTTAATTTAATTTAAATTTTATTATAAAGTCCACGCTTCTAACGGCAAATATACCGTGCATCCTAGAACCTCGCGGTTATTCCCGGCTGGATGGCAAGAGGCCCGATGCTATCACCTTAGTGCCATGGACTAAGGGTAGTTCTTTGATGTGGGACGCCACTTTTGTTCTCACATTGGCTCCAAGTCACGTTAGGGCATCTTCAAGAGCGGCTGGCGCGGCCGAGGCTGGGGCGGAGAGCCTCAAACGCAGCAAATATAGAAATATAATTAAAGATTTCGAATTTGTTGCGTTTGCGGTTGAAACCCTCGGTCCGTGGAGCAGTGAAGCCAAAAGAGGCTTGAGCTGGTTGACGCAACTGGTGTCGCGCCATCAAGGGCTTATGTACTTCATTCAAAGGGTAAGCCTTGCCATCCAGCGGGGTAATGCCGCAAGTGCTCTAAGAACATTTTAAAATGCCCGTTTTGATAGTTATTTTAATGTTTGTTAGGTAGGTTTAATTCTTTAGTTATTAATATTACTTTTTTATTTTTATGAAATAAATAGATTGAGTAAACGATATTATATTCTATCGAAGAAAGGAAGTTTTTAAGGGCGAGGCCCGAAGGCGGAAGAGCGTTTTTGGTTTACCTAAACGCAGCTCGGCCTTCGGCCTCGCACTTAATTCCTTCTTTTCTTCCAGAAGGTTTATCGTCTTCCTGAACGCAGCTCGGCCTTCGTCCTCGCCCTTACTTACTTCCTTTATTTGAGAAAGGTTTATCGTTTACCTGAAAGCAGTTCGGCCTTCGGCCTCGCCCTTAGTTAGTTACTTTCTTTAAGAAGGTTTTTCGATTACCTGAACGCAGCTCGGCCTTCGGCCTCGCCCTTAGTTACTTACATTCTTCTTTGAAATACGAATTTCACGCGAGCGGAGCCGCGGGCTCAGCTAGTAAGTAATAAATAATAGATCTGTAAGGGATGGTCATGGAGTAAGTTACTTTGTTTTATGAGGTACTGCGTTTGTAGACTCTGTGTATGATACTAAAACTAAATTGAAGATTTTTTAAAATATTTTCTGTTGTATGTTCCCCCATAACTCTTAAACCGCTCATCCGAATTCGATGAAACTTAGTACAAGCACATTTAACTATACGTGACACAGGATAGGCAAAATAAAATTCAGTTCAGAATAATAATTGTTCAGCACGCCGAAATAAAGGTAATGCTGGAACGCAGCTCGACCTTCTCTTACTTACTTTCTTCTTTTTTATATACGAATTTCGAATTTCGCGGGCAAAAGCTAGTACATTAATATTATGACAATAAGGAGGTAACTACGGGCTATTTTCAGTGCGTCCAACGAGTCTCGAGATACGGAACAGAAAAGAATATATCTGGACGCAGCTTTAGATTGACGCTGACTTGTGACCCTCATCTCGGGGGTTGTGTTAGTCATGTTTAATGACGCGTGTAGGATAAAGCTAAACTATTCGGAACCATCTAGGATTTATTTAGGGCTTGTAGAAACAGATGGGGGAACAATTCTAATATTATCGTCACTGTCGTTTTCTCTTCTCTACACTTAGCATATGTATGTTTGTTCTCTCTGTTTGCTTACAACTCATATACTTACCACCACTGGCGGCTGGTCCTAAAGTGCGCTCGTGCGCCGCACTACCATACCACGAGAAGTCTTCACTTCACTCAAAATAAATAATATCTAACAACATACCTACATTAAAACCATAAAGATCGTACTCCAAATAAATACGAATGTGAATTCGACCTTATTTTATAGATCACAAGGCACTTTTTTGCGTTTAAACACGCGCCCCGTGCGGAATCGAGTAACGCACGCGGGTATCCGATACTGAATGTATGGGGATCGGCAAAACACCGCTGGCGCGTGAGACAAAAGATACTTCATAGAAACAGTATGGGCCGAAATGGAGTTCTGCGTGCGGCGCACGAGCGCCAAACAAAGACGCTATATCGTGAATAGCCGCGCGTGCGACACGCCGCGGCGATTCGTTTTGCACGAGTCCGTCTGCCTAGAGTCAGCGCGCTGTCATGTGATGTCACATACCCGTTAGCGCGCGAAAATTTAAAATGGGATATGGTTAGGTTTTTGTAATTTCTGTCACGTGATACTTGAATTAAGTGGTGCCGATATTTGCCTAAGCGTTGGTTAAAGGTAAGGCTTTACAAGCCGGGAGGGTTCAATTCCTACTTTTCAAATGCTTTTATTTTTATATATTTTTTTTGAAGTATTTTTGGGACATTGCTGTTTTCTTTTTGAAAGCTGCCGTTAGTGTTGTGGTATATGGGTGTGTTCATAAAGGTACTAAAAATGAGTTAAAAAACTTGTTTGGATTTTTTTCTTGTTTTTTGCAACTCATTGAGTGTCTTAAGAATATTCATACTAGGTACGTACCTCAGATCTTTCCTGATCTGAGGTACGTACATAATAAAACGCAGGCGTTTAAAAATTCGGAAGTCCCGATCTTAAAATAACATGAGGGGAATGTGTTGGAAAATTTGGTATTTAAGTACCTAGGTAGGTACTTAGCGCACTACTGGTCACTGAAGTCACCAGCCGCCACTGCTTACCACTCTGATACAATCTTGATCAAACACTAATTATATATTTGTGGTTTGAAACGTGATCTGTGGAGGTTCCAATGCAAAACTGTTCTTCTTATTTTAAGAATTTCCATAGACTTAGTGAATAGGCAATTCACTAAGTCTATGGTTGATGTAGCAACGTTTTTCGACTACTTAAATATGCCATCTTTCAATCTACATAAGGTCGTAGATTCAAGGCACTATTCAATCTACAATACGGTTTAAAGCTTAACTGAAGAAACTTATCTAAGGAATAAGTCCGCCTGTGTATCACATGTAACTATATTTTATTAAATTATAAACTATATGTTATTATATCATAGTACCTGGGCGACCGAGCTTCGCTCGGCGTTTTTCGAGTTTAGCTACTCAATAACAGATGGCAAAACACTCTAAGAGATGGCGTAAGATTTTTTTTTGTGTGCGAAAATTGTTTTTGTCAGGAATGACACCTACCTAGATAAAGATTAATGATATTGGGAAGGTGTGAATCCTACTGAATTACTGAATCCTAAAAACACAATTTACAGTCTTCAACATCTGTACAGTCTTCAATCCCCACCAAGGGTGATAAAAAACGAGCCTTCATAAGCGAAGGGCCATCATAGGCAATGATATAGCCGATAAAAAGGGCAACAATGTTGCACGGTGGGCCGGGTAGGCCTTTTATGGGCACATAAACAGGAGATAGAGACCCTAAGAAATACTGCGGCAGCCTTTAGTTATTGCCCTCAATTTTGTTGCCGAATTGCCAACTCTATACATTTCTCCATTATGTCGTTAAATGGTTAATTAAAAAAAAAATTGAGGATTTATGATCCAAATGGTATTTATAAATAATACGAAAAATATACTCTATTATTTAGAAATTAGAACGGAAAATTCTACATTCGACAACCTCAATAAACTAAAAACCATTCCTAAAGATTACTTTTTAGTCCCGCACTGTCATTCGTAATAATTATGAATTCGTGCATAATTAGCCGGTACGGATTTTTGGAATTTTTCCTTTAATTTTGCCGTGAGACCTTGTTTCCTTCCAAATTTCATTATTTATGATGATAAACGGGAAGTACCACATCGGTTTTGATGAGCGAGTTTGCGAGTATCTATATATGTGACATAATAATGGCCTATATTTTGAATGTGTTGATACTTGTCCCCGTTCATGAGAAAAAGACGGACAGACGGACAGACGGACGCTCGGACAACAAAGTCATCCTATAAGGGTGCCGTGTTTTCCTTTGGAGGTACGGAAGCCTAAAAGTAAGTTAAAAGGAGGTTTGAAATAAATATTTTTGTGTAATACCTAAACCCTGGTTCACATCTCGCATAATATTGTCAATCCGAACTGTCGTATCAAATAATGGGGTTGTCTGTATCTAAGTTAACTCGTACAACAATACGGATCAAAAGGAAATTCCTCTGCTGACATAGCCTAATATGTCTGTTTTAATGAGGAAGTGTTGAGCTTTGTCAACATGTAGGAAGAAAGATAGAAGATTCTACATGGTTGCTTTTAAATAATAACTATCGTAGTAATTAACTCACTTCTTTATGATGCGCTAATTATTAAATTGGTTGGTATCGGTGAAGTGTTTTTTTTTTTTATTGAAAGCACGACCTATGCCGCCGAGCCACCCATAAGGTGTCTAACGACGCCCATGGACATTCGGTCGTATGCGGGGGATGCGAATGCGATGCCGGCCTGACAGGTGCTCATTCACGTCCCTCTTGAAGGATCCGAGACTTGGGGGGAATATATATGAGCAGGGAGAGCGTTCCAGAGTTTACCGGTTCTGTAGAGGAAAGATCTGCAGAATCGATTGGTACGCATCCGCGGTAAGTCCAGCGTATAGGGATGCAATCCCTGCCCAGCGCGTGTGGTGCGGAGGTGGAAAGGGGACGTCGGAATTGCGTTAAACAGCTCCTTCGATCACTCCCCATGGAATAATCGATAGAACACACTTGTATGTAGTTTTCTTTTTTTTATATTATACGTTACAACTGTCAATCTTATTTATTTTTAGATTTTGAATGTTAAGTCAGAAAAAGTATTGTAGAATACAGCATTTTTATTCGAGTTTGGCAAAATTTCTGAAATTCACCAATATAATAAAACCACCGACGCATATAAAAACGCGAACGCTAAAAACGTTTTGTCAATTTTCAGAAAAGCTGTGGTTAATAATTTTATTTTCAGTTAATCCTACTCAAATAAAGCCATTATGTACATTTTATGCTTTTCATATCAATCATCATAATATTTTCTTTCGTTCTACAAGAAATATACTTTAACCACGTATATAAGTCTCTAAGATATCTTTAAATAATCATACCACGTCTTGTATAATATATTGCAGCTACAAAGTGGCCACCTTTCCGAAAGTAACGTCCACGATAAATGAGAAGGAAGGACAAATTGTTACAAACTGAATATTCGCATCGTTCATGGCGACACCGCCCATATATTTCCGTATTGTGAGGTTTAACGCCGCCGCCGGCCGTCGAGGTAACGTCGAGTTTATGTCCAGGGATTTGATGAAATGCCTCACGGTGCTACTTTAGTGAGTTTTTTGTAGGGGTATGCGAAGGCGGTTAACTGATGACCAGGGCCAGAGGGACATCTGCCAGCCAATGTATCTTTGTGTGGCATTTTTTGAAAGCAAATACATATTTGCAAGTATTTCCCATTTTATACAATACATTTCTGGTATGAACCATGACCATGACGCCCTATGAAGAACTTACGGTTTTATATTCGGTCGGTGGAGTAAACTCACTGGTTTTTTTTAAGGAAATTGACACTGTTGGATACATCACCTACTACATCCGTGATGGCAGCCAATAATACCTTGGTGAACTAGGTGCCACGTCAGTGCTTCCCTTTGGTCGTGTCGGCTACACTGAACTGGACGGACAACACGAACTATTTAAATAGCCGTTTCGATCGATCTTTCATTCAGCGCGGTGGTATCAGCCCGGGCGTGTGATATATAATACCACCTATAAATAAGGTAAGAAGGGAAGGGACCTACAGTTTTACGTGGAATCCGTACCACAGTCAGCCTCCAACAGTCAAGCGGTCACCCATCCAAGTACTGACCGCGCCGAGGAGTGCATATGATCACGACCAACACAGTCGGCCGATCTCACACCACTGAGCTACTGAGGCTGACGATGATTGTTTATTTTATGAATGAGACTATTTATAAAAATCCACATTTTCCAGAGTACATAACATCAAAGCATGGAATTTATTTCACAGTCAATGGAAATTTCGTATAAAAATATATTCAAAGATATCATATGTTGATAGAAATAAATATGTCAATCACTGACAAAGCTAAAACTAACCGGAATTGTTTGCTTTGCTAGCAGAGCTTCTGTTGATAGCTGGACTTAAGCCGAAATTAGATAAACGGAAATATTGTCCCGAAAGTTATGCGCTCCCGACGGCGGAACATTTTGATGTTGAAATACGACGAGACCCCTATGTCACTGGAACCGTGAATTTACTACAACAATAGTGAGTGCCGCGTTGGCTAGAATTACTGTCGTGCAACCAATGTTGTGGTTATCAATGTTCAAAATATAATGGTAACAAACTACATATTTCTTTCCAATAGACAGGTAAAAAAAACTTTCGCAGTGCGAGTTGGACTCGCGCACCGAGGGTTCCGTACCACCACGTAATTGGCCGAATTTTATTATTTGTTGTTTTACCTCAAAGTTCGCACTATAATCACACCAAGTTGGACGCTTGTATGTATTACGGTTTTTACGATAGAGAAAGACAAAATAATCGCAATTGCTCTTTTTAATAAGATTTTGCGTCACACGACGCAAGGACGTTCGGAAACGATCTAGGAAAGCTCCTCATCGATAAGTCTGGTGACCGACGCGCCAAGTCTTTCTTCTTTCAGCGGAGAGGACTGGCGATTCAAAGGGGCAACGCTGCCAGCGTATGGGGCACTGTGGGAGAGTCGGCTGAATTGGATGAAATATTTTACCTACAGTAGCGAACCCCCCCTTTCTCTATCCGTCAATCGCACAGTGTCAGCACACATTCCGTTTCCTCCTTCTTTCCACCTTACATTTATTAATTTTTGTTTATTTTTAATATGTCCTTCATTAAGTTAATTTCATACTAAGTTAGAAATGTTTATATTTAAAAATATCTTATAGGATAATTTTCATATTTTCAAATTTTTTCCTTTACTTGTGCTGTGAGACCTTGCTTCTTGCCAAATTTTATTATTCTAGGTCAATAATCCATGTAGCTTTCTTGCCCCTTACTAGAGGGTAGGCTCAAATTGTAGCCGACTGGGTTGGTACCACCGTACTGGATGTAAGATGACCGCATAGCAGCCTCGGCTGTGTTCTCCTCTGGTCCATTATAGCCAGCCATTCAAATGGAAGTCTCCGGTATGGCACCGGTGCTTTCACTCCTCTGACTCAGCCAGACTAAATTCATAAAAAAGATAACAAAGCTATCTATATTATGAGTACCAAAAATAAACTCATATCTCAATCGCCAGAAAGTTCTTCATAATCTCCTTAATGTTCAAATCCAATTACGAAAGTTCAGGAGTAATTGAAAATTTAGACAAAGCACAGCAATAACTGAGTCCTTTAGACTTATTTATCTTCTCAACCGTCCGCCCCCGCCCCGCCCCCGAGGCCGAGGTCCCTTTTGGGCGCATTCAGCCTTGTGTTATCTCTTCAGTGAAGACTTCAGCAGCCGGAAAGCCGATGGCGGTATAAAGGCAACTGAATAATAACTGTAGAACACAAGCTCGAAGGAGATCTGGCGTAACAAGTTGTATGCAGCCTGAACTTATTATTGTTTGTACATTGGCGGTTTGATGTTTCTCACATGTGTGTTTGAATATTGAATTCATTTTGAAATTTAATTTGACCATAACGCATCCAGAATTTCCACAAATGTTAACTAACCATGCACCGCCGTTTGAAATATTCGAAGGTCACTGGAAAAGATATCTTAGAGGGGATAAGTTACCATTTACACTGCATGTTATTTATTTTCTATCTAACACATTGTGAGCGTAACAGTACACATTGTATATACAACTTAAGATATAATCATAATTTCGTAGTGTCTTGGTGAACAACATTATGTTTCTTAATGAACTCATTCCCACAGAATTTATGTCACTGTCACTTTCGCACGTTAGTGTATGTAGGAGCCAGCACCCCAATGGACAGGGTACTGGTAGACATATTAGTTCGTAACAAAACCTAATTGAAAATTATTCACAATAAATCTAGACGATAATACTTTTCGATTTGGAAGAATAAGAAAAGACAAAAAAACACGTTTAATAATGTAAAATAATGTTATGACAGTCAAGAATAGAAAATGAAACTCCCACAGAAAGGACATTGCTATCAAATTCATCCAACTGTATTTTCGCAAGAAATTATCATACCATAATATTGTGTTTCCATTACGTTCCTCTTTCAATACAATAAGACACTTGTAAGGAAATAAAGGTATTGTTTTTCTTGGTAAATACTAAACCGTTTGCAAATTGTCACAATACACTCTTACCAACATTACAACACGGTTGTAATCGGATGATTAAATTGATCGTGTTAGCCTAGAATATTTGTAATTCTTTGCGTGCTAATTGTCGCACGATCAATAAAGAGTGTGATTGTTGGGCCGGTACTTTAAAAGAATAGCCCCACTGCATCTCTCCCCGTGTATGTCTTAAAGGCGACTAAGGGATATGACTCCCTTCTTATATTACTAGGAGGTAGGGTTTAACCCGTCCGGGTTGATACCACCGCACTGAATAAAAGGTCGTTCGGAACGGCTATGTAAATAGTTTGTGTTTTCCGTCCAGTTCAGTGTAGCCGGCACGACCGAAGGGAAGCACTGACGTGGCACCAAGTTCACCCGGTGTTATGGGCTGACATCACGGATGTTGTAGGTGATGCAGCCAACCGTGTCATTTTTAGGGTTCCTTACCTCAAAAGAGGAAAAAAAAAAACGTAACATCAGAGGATCACTCTCGTGTCTTGTCTGTTCGTCTGTCACGCCTTATTTTTTTCGAATCTACGAAACCCTTTACTGCGCACTGGCAGTAATGAGATTGACCTGAATTTCCAATATTGAGGTGACAGCCATTATTGTACAATTTTTAAACTTCTCTAGTGATAAGGACGGCCTTGGCTATAATTTAGTCGGCTAAAGAGGCCACAAATTATCCAGCACTACACTCTCCAGCTGCTTTCCGATATTCCAGTCTTCTTCCGATTATGATGATCTACGTAGTGCGGCATTCGGAGTGTGGCGAGCTATTTTTTGTCAGTTCTTTTCCCAAAACCCCGAAGTATTATACCCTCCATATAATCCCCGACCCTTCATAATCAAACAGGATTAATCTGTAAGATCCCTAATGGATACAGGCCCAAGGGTACCTATGTACATACTATATTTAAGTATAGTACATACTTAAATATAGTATGTAGGTACCCTTGGATACAAGATCTGGCAAATATTTGTACTGTACTTTTTTAACTAGTTGGGCTCCGCTCGCGGTAAAGGAATTGGTCGATTTTTTTCCGGTTGCGTTCACTTCCCGACCGCGCAGCTCAGCATATGAGCTCATATTAATATGAACAATTATTGTTTGATGCCCTATGGCCGGCCGAATCAAAGTAAACTTTATTTTTTTTATGGGTAGCACGACATATGGCGCGCGCCAGACTAACGCAGAGGTGTAGTCCGACGGCGCCCACGGGCATTCAAATATTTACGGGGGCTGCGAATACCATGTCGGCCGGCTAGGTGCACCTTCACATTATGTTTGAAGGATCCCAAACTGTACATTAGAGGAAAGGATGCAGGTGGGAGTGCGTTCCACATGTCGGCAACCCTGTAAATAAAGGATTTACAGGATCGATTTGTCCTAAGTGGAGGGATATCGACAGTGTGTTGATGCATTCCCAGCCTGTTGCGCGTGGAACGATGGTAGAATGGGGATGGAGGGATCGCATCGTGCAGCTCCCTGGAACACTCTCCGTGGTTCAGGCGATAGAACACACACAAAGATCGAACGTCCCTGCGGAGTTGTAAGGTCTCTAAGTTCCGGGATCGAGTCTAAGAAGCCGATCAGGTATTTTGCGGATCCGTTCCACAGATGCGAACAGTACTCCACGCATGAGCGAATCTGCGATTTGTAAAGCAGCATTAAAGCAAACTATTAAAAATAAAACAAAAACCCGACTGCGTAAAAAAACTTGATAAAAAAATTAATAAATGCTAAACTACTGCAAGGTTTTCTAGTATTATGTATTCCATTTTTTGCAGCAGAGAACGTACTTATTTCAGCATGCGATTTCTTCCAGTCAGCCTTTTATCTTCACTGGCATAAGAGAAGGTGTGATTATTTAGATCTAGAACATATCCTTTATTTTTATTTAAACATATTTCCAGGATACCTTTGAACTAAAATACCGGACCCTAAGGACGGAATTTCGAGTGATAATGAATGCCGAAAAACCTGAAATTCTACTCCCAACGGCCACGAGTTCTAGCCCTAGAATTGCTGCGAATTCTTGCCTGAACAAATATTTTCAAAGCTGTTAAGGGATTAAATAGCAAACATTTCATTTTTTATGTCAACTTGCCTGGACGGATACTTTACAATTCTACTTATTGCTGTACGTGACTCTTTGTATTTAAATATTTGCTAAATTAAAACACATTCTAGTTTCTGTACACTTATTGCTACAAAGGAAGTTCACTTACTGTAGGTATCTGTGTTTTCTGGTAAGTGGGTCAGAAGGCCCCTCAAAATTAAATGTAATTGGGTCGAAAGGCCACAAATTTTTTTTTTGACAGTGGGTTCTGAGAATGGGTCAGAACGCCACGAGATCAATTTTTCGTAGTTATCAAGTAAAATATTCGGATACAAATTATTAACGCTAGACCAACTAAAAAGTAAAGACGGAACGCCGCGAGCAATGCAGATGAGGCCGTTTTTTTTTAATACATGTGGTGGTGTGGCCAGCGTTGCCATAATTATTCCCAGGATTATAAAAATTCCTGCCCTTCAGTGCGTCCCTCTGGTCATGTCGGCTACACTGAACTGGATGGAAAAATGAACTATTTACATAATCCGCTTCGACAGACATTTCATTCAGTGTGTTTGTACCAAACCGGTCGGGTTAAACCCCACCTAGTAAGAGGTTAGTGAACTACATATTTACGTGGAATACGAACTACAGCCGGCCTCCACGGTCTAATGGTTGCTTCTACATTACATTCTGTTTATGGAAATTCATCAGCTTTATAATTTGCACGCTTGCCCATATTTCATGAACAACAGAATTAAACAGGCCTAATGAGCTTACGGTCGTGAGGGCTTAGCAAATGATCACCTTTGTGGAAAGCTGACCCTCCGTCGAAGCCTTCGGAGCGTTCGTTGAATCTAGAGGCGGACCGGAGGGAAAAGAAACCTTAGAGGTGTTGCTTTTTAACCGACTTCAAAAAAAGGAGCAGGTTCTAAATTCGATAATTCTTTACCACGTAGACCGATGTCCATGATATTTTTGCATTTGAAAGGTACCTTAGGCGTGGTCCCGTATAAATTTGGTCAAGTTCTGAGTATGATGATGATGAGTATCTATGAGAAAATCATGAATCTCTTAATTTTGCATAATCATGTGCATCACAAATGGGCGAATAATTCTATACCATGCCAACCGATCTAGATTTTTCTTTTTATGTTGGTAATTCAGGGGTCGGAGTCGGTTTTTTTTAACAAAAAAGAGTTATAGATTAAAGTACAAAGGTTACCAACTAATGACCTCGTCCTGTCATCTTGTTCTTCGCGCACATTTATGTATTATGGAACCTTACCACACCGCCTGCATCGTTACATCTCGCTCATTCGAGTCTCAACGACCAGTATTATATATGACCAGTGCCTCCTTCAGGTTATGACGTACGGGTGTGAAACGTGGACTCTGACGGTCGCTTTTGTCCAAAGTTTGAAATTTGCCTGGCAAGCAATGGAGCGAGCCATGCTGGGAATATCGCTAAGTAGTCGATATTGGACACCGACTGGCTAATCTCAATTGGCAGTGGGCTGGGCACGTTAGCCGAAGAGACGACGACCGTTGGAGTAACCGTGTCCTACACAAGCGGCCGCGGACAGGAAAACGGAGTGTGGGAAGACCATCCGCCAGATGGGACGACGACATCAAGTACGTCGGCGGAAAGCAGTGGTTCCGTACCGCTGAAGGCCGGGAGGACTGGAGGACTGGAGGAAAATTGGAGAGGCGTATGTCCAGCAGTGGACGCTTACACGCTGACTGACTGACTGACTGACGTTGTTCCACGCTAAACATACGTCAGAATTATTCGCCCAAACCCAAAAGTGCCCCAAGCTGAGCAGCAGGATTAATAATATCGCTTTGCACGATCTTATTCGACTATCGTTTTCTTGATCAGAAATAATTGCAGAAGTTGTTACGTGGCAGCAATAATTGGAGAGGAAATTGTGTTTTCCTCCGATATATTGACTTCACACGAGCTGCGGGTGGAGATGGCGCGACAGACTTTGTCATGTTACTTGAGTGATATGGTAATCCTCAGTTGAGGTCTCCTCTTCCTGTTTGGCGTCACCTCCTTGGTGTTAAATTCGTTTTGTTGGAAGCAAACATATGTATTTTTTTTTGTGATATAACTAAAAATTAATGACTTTCGCATTTTTCCGTTTATTTGTGCTTGAGACCTATAGGTGAAATGGAAGTACCCAGGTTTTGATGAATGCGTTTTCGGATATTAAAATATGTGACATAAACGGACTTATCTTTTGATTGCGTTGACTTAGAAGCATTTGATATTAATTTGAACTTCATTCCTCCGCCTGTTCCTGAGAAAAAGTGTCTTGACTTAAGAACAGACGGACGGACGAACAACAAAGTGATCCTCTAAATAAGGGTTCAGTTTTGTCCTTTTGAGGTACGGAACCCTAAAAGCAATGTATTTGTACATAAGTAAACTAAACAAGTATTATTATAAACAACGAACAATTACTCATAAACATTATATTTTCAACAGTAGGGCTGACTATATTTCACAATAATTGTCATTATTGTAATTTATCGAAGAAAAGAATACATACATACATATACATATCACACACGCTGAATCCCGACAATCGGGGTAAGCAGAGTAATAGATGTTGTGCTGCAAGAACTCTGGTAAATTACAGCACAAAACCGACCACCACGTTTCGCAAAGTATTCGAACAAGATTCGGTCGATCAAGCAGTAAGTAATGCACGAAGACCCACCTGCTGCATGACTCGGTGGAAGTACCGTGCCAAGGTGAGAGGTGGCGAACCTGTCGCCCTTTAGCACAGCATCTTGTCCTTATCCCTTTAGTCGCCTTTTACGACATGCACGGGGAGAGATGCAGTGGGGTTATTCTTTTTAAGTACCGGCCCCACACGGTACGAAGAAAAGAAATCAAAACAAAACTGAAATACAATAATTATTGTATTTCAGTTTTGTTTTGATTTCTTTTCTTCGATAAAAATACATTCTGAATGTGTTTTAGTCTAAAATATATATTATGGAGTGGATATTTCTTTTACGCCCACGGTTAATATATGCGTACAATATCAAATATCCGGCTTTATTTTTGTTTTCATAGATGTAGATGTTCATACGATTGCGTCCAAACGTAATTTCTCGATAAATCTAGCAAGAGCGCGTAGCTCAGACGAATCGTCAATAGGTGATCGAACATTTTGTCATAACATTGTAGCTAGAACGATAAAAAAAGGTGAAATAAGCGGAGAACTTTATGCATGAGCAATATGAAAGAAACGTAGTTCGATACATATATTGTTTCCATTCTTTGCTGGAGATCTCTCTCACATCTCTTGTGGTTTTTACTATTTTATTCTATGGTAGCGTATAAATGTTCAGTGCCCAAAAACACACGTACAGTACCCGGCAGCAAGTAATGAACATGGAGCTTTTGAAAGAGACAATCCGGATGTAGAGTCTAGAGTCCCTGTTGCACAGAGACGCGCGAGTTCGTGCGACAGGGACGACTCTTAACAACCGGATTGTCTCTAAGGCTCGATGTTCATTATTTACTGGCGGATACTGTACTTACTCTAAGCGGCGGGTGGCCGAGTGGTTTGGGCATCGGCTTCTCATGCGAGAGGTCCGAGGTTCGAATCCGGTCGCGCCGCCGTGTACCAGTGAGTTTTTTCTGACGAAAAAATTTACGTGCATACCTACACCTGCTGCTTCACCGTTCGGAACCGGCGTAAACTGTAGGTCCCTTCCCTTGCCCCTTGCTAGGTGGTAGGCTCAAATTGTATCCGACTGGGTTGGTACCACCGTACTGGATGTAAGATGGCCGCATAGCCTCGGCTGTGTTCTCCTCTAGTCCAGTATAGCCAGCAATCCAGGGAAGTATCCGGTATGGCACCTACCTTCTTTGAGGTGATATTGCCTAGTCAGAGCATGTGCTTTGGCCCCTCTGAATCAGCCACCCATGCCGGATTAGATAAAAAAAATAAACTAATAATTAATACGAAATTGAGTATAGATAAGAAAACACTGATTGATATACGCACATATGAATATAAATGTACGGTACATGCAGCTGTGTACGAGGCACACCGCACACACAACCTGTGTGCTGAAGCGAAATTAAAAGAATTACCCGCAAGAGAGAGCACGGGCGTGATTGATGCGAGAAGAATGCCTCCGACGGCTGTTGAGTGAGAGCCTTGGGGGGAGGGGCCCGACTACCTTTAAACTGAACATTAATGTCTACCCCCACCTTGCAATTGAATGGCCGGAGCTGTGGTAAACCTGTTTCTCATGCAAGAGGTATTGCTTCGAAACTCACTGCATATTATGCACCTGAGTGAGTTTGAAATAATGAGTACAAAGAAATATTAATACAAATTTAAATAATTGGTCAAACAACTCATTGATAGACGTATCGTTGGGTCATTGAGCCTGCCTGTAACGGTACTACTATGGCCACTGCCCTGACGAACTTGCTTCCCATAGCCCTCCTCCTCCTGTTCGCCTTCGCCAAACCCGTTATACTCTCGCGGAACACCCCTCTGTTGTCGATAGAAGAGTTCTTCGAACGCACTGCAAAGGTGTGGAATGGGCTCCCTGGTAATATCTTTCCCTACTCCTACAATCCACGGACCTTCAAATCGCGGGTTAATAGCCTTTCCCCAGCGACATTAGTCCACCTCCAAGCCGGACTGGCACCTCCTCGGCGGCGGTGAAATTGGCTGCTAAATTAGCGAAAAAAATTATCCCCAAAGAGTATTTTCGCTAATATCCAAATTGATAAACGTGTATTAATTTATAGTTTTTATTTAATTTGAGCAATATTGTTGGAGATAAATAATTTACCCCCAATTAATGAACTGTCGTCTACTTCAGAAGGTCATTCACAGCATTGTATCGAAACTCGACCGAACACAATTACACAATAACAAGGGTGCCGGCCGGGCGACGCTGAGCCCTCGATCTAAGTGCTATGTGTGTGACCCTTGAGCCAGTCCGCCCGAAGGCTTTCAAGATGGCTTCGAGACATAGCTTCACACAGTTGGCGGCGTACGTTATATGCCACGCGCGTAGTGGCATTTAGGCACACAAGACAGAAGAATAAAATAGAGAAAATATTATGAACATTGTAGCCGGCACGAGCGAAGGGAAGCACTTTCACGGCACCAAGTTTAATAAATAATACTCGTAATACAGTTAATAAATAGTGCAACCAATAAACCGTCCAAAATATGTTAGCTTAACCGTTGGCGTTGGCACACTTTAAATATGTTTACCATAGAAATTACTAATTAAAATTGGTCCAGTACTTTAGGATGTAGAGTGGAGCATATTACATTGTCATACATACATAATTTTTTTATGGGAACTGACACGGTTGGCTACATCACCTACGACATCCGGGATGTCAGCCCATACACCTTGGTGAACTAGGTGCCATGTCAATGCTTCCCTTTGGTCGTGCCGACCTTTTCGACCGACCTTTTATTCAGTGCGGTGGTATAGACCCGGACGGTATACATACATACATACATACATAGATACATACATACATGCACTTGCACACATGCTTGTTAAGTAGCAACATTTAGTGGGCATGTACTATTTGAATCAGACAGAAATAGAGTAAACAAGTATGACATAAACATGCCAAATACAACCAACTCAAGAACAACTACGAGTTTGTGGCCTTTGCTGTAGAGACTTTTGGAGCATGGAGTCCGGACGCGATCAGTTTTTCCAAGAAACTGGGAAAACTACTCATTGGCGCGTCTGGGGACCGGTCCAATTTCAAGCAGCGGATCACCCTGGCGATCCAGAGATCCCCGTTCCCACCTCTTCCGTCATTGGAACCATGCTAAAGGTCCCTGTGAACGGCTATTTTTATTTATAGGTAGATGTATTTTTATAGTTAAGTTAATTTAGTTACCTATTTTTAGGTTTAGATTTAAATATATAAAAAAGTATGACATATATAGACATATTATATGTATTTGTAATTAATCCATCTTTGTGTCATACATTTGTCTTTTCATATGCTGGATGACCCTTCTATGTTTTTGAAATAGTCGAATTGTCCTAATAACAGTAACGGTATAAGATTACGCTCGAGAAAATAGAGTTGAGTTGGAAAATAATAAGACCAGTGTTAGCCGTCCGAGGTCGGAAGCATCTCGATTCCAAGTTAAGAACATAGTGAATAACGGATCGTGTGAACACTACGTGTACACGCATAGAACTGTAGTTTTTTTGTTTGCATTTTATTTATCGAACGCCAGTCTAAGATGCGTGTCATAAATGTGTTATATTATAATTAATTAACTAAGTAAAGATACGCGCACAGCTTTTAGCTGCCAGGCCGGCATGGCATTCGCAACCATGTTCTCGCACGAATGGCGTATGACTAAATGTCCATGGGCGTCGTTAAACACTTTATTTCCGCTTTATATGCATGTAAGTATCTCTTGTTTACATTTTTAATAGTATAACCCTTGTCTGATGTTTCATGTCTTGTTAAGGTGACTATTCTACTGTTTGATCGGCTCAGGTGCGCGAGGCTTTCGAAGGACTTTCGGAACATCGACCGCGAGTTCTGCCACTCGTTTCGTCGCGACAGTGCATTGTTGCTTGTAGGTACCTACTGATAAATGGACAAGTGAAGATATTTTCTGACGGCATAATGGTGTAACTGTACAGACGGACATACTTAGCAGCGTGACAGTTTTGTCGCTAGTGCATCACTACCTTACTTTTTGCCATCTGTAAGTATAGATGTTATCTATTTGTCTATTTGTCAGCCTCGATAGCTCAGTGGTGCAGACAGTCGACTGTCGCTATTGATGGTTAAGCAACGCTGGGTCGGTCAGTACTTGGATGGGTGACCGCTCCACCGTTGGAGGCTGACCGTGGTTCGGATTCCACGTAAAACTGTAGGTCCCTTCCCTTCTTACCTTACTAGGTGGTAGGGTTCAACCCGCCCGGATTGGTAGCACCGCACTGAATGAAACGTCGGTCGAAACGGCTATGTAAATAGTTTGTGTTTTCCGCCCAGTTCAGTGTAGCCGGCACGACCGAAGGGAAGCACTGACATGGCATCTAGTTCACCCGGTGTTATGGGCTGACATCACGGATGTTGTAGGTGATGTAGCCAACTGTGCCAGTTTCCATAAAAAAAAAAGTTATGAAATAGCGTTCAGCTTTCGGTAACTTAGGTTTCATCGCGCTTAACTTGAAATCGAGGCACTGTCGACTTGGCGTTATTTATGACATCTGTGTAAGATTCGCTTATGAATATGACATGACGCCTCGGCCTCGCTTGGTTTGGTGGAGCAGGCCGCCCCAAATAGAATTTGGAGAAAATGGTAAAGTACGGACGTAAATTGTTACAACATGACGGAGCTTCAGCTTGGAGCTACGTCGGGATTTATCCGAAATGCGTGTGTTTTGGTGGCGAGAAATAAAATATTTATTCTCATGTATTTGATTTTATTTGCGTATACGTGACCTCCACAGAGCAGCGACCGGCGGCGACGGCAGTTTATTGCTCTGTGGTGACCTCACACAGTTAAATATAAAAAAAAGTTGTCACCTATTCTATTCATGATTACCAGGCTCCATTTGTGAAAACAGCATATATATCGGTTCAGCCGTTTTTGAGATTTCCCCTCACACAAAACCAAATATACTTTTCATTTTATAATAATAGGAATCATTGGTTGAGTCAAGAGAACAGTGTCGTTCTAATCTCATCCTAAGCTTCCCTTCATCACATTTAAATTCTTATATAATTAATATAATTCCAATAATACTAATTAGTTAATATAGAAATAGTTTTAAGTTTATTTCTAATGAGATTGTTTTGATGTAGTGATGTAAAAAAAAAATATTATTTCACGCCGCCGGCGCCGATTGGATTCGAACCCCGTAACCTCTCGCAAGAGAAGCCGACGCCCAGACCACTCGGCCACCGGCCGCTTTTGGGCGATCTGATGTTCTAGTAACCTCAAGTGTGTGTATATGTGTACATTTGTTAAAATGTATGTACATATCTAAAAAATATTTTTTTTTCTGATTTGAAAAAAATATATACGTTCATACCTTCAGTGCATACCCACTGCTCCTTGGTTCGAATTCCATGTAAAAATGTAGGTCCACCGGGTTGACTGGAGGAAATAGCCTTAGCCCCCCTTGCCACGCATTATGTGGCATAAATATTATTTATTCACACATTTTTTTAAAACTTATTTTGTATACCTTATAATATAAAATATAAAAACATATACAAATGATATATAAAACTAAATGGATTTTCCACCACCGGCGGCGGCGGGGCGAGCCCAGGCTATCTACCGATGGTCGGGTCCCAAAGAGAGGAACCTCCGGGACGATGCGCGCAGTGTCGAGCATGGCTGCCTTCTGGATCTGGCCCTTGACCCAACCACTCAGCGAGAGCCTCTCAAGGTGGTCGTCGAGGCTCTTCGCTATCAGCCCATGCGCCGATACGACTATGGTGTGAAAGCATTAAAGTAAATACCTTTATGTACGTATTTGGGTCGCTTCGATGGATTT
Organism: Nematopogon swammerdamellus; assembly: GCA_946902875.1. Taxonomy (NCBI): domain Eukaryota; kingdom Metazoa; phylum Arthropoda; class Insecta; order Lepidoptera; family Adelidae; genus Nematopogon; species Nematopogon swammerdamellus. The sequence continues at coordinate 10,861,261 of OX336343.1, forward strand.
TATCGATATCGACAATCTACATACATACATATTTACTTAGTAATAATTTGGTTAATGGTTCTTTTAATAAAATATTTTCACGGATGTGAATAAAGACATTTTTTCCACAGTCCTATAACGAAGGAAAAACTGTTTATTAATTTGTACGAAAAGGAATTTAATGTCAGAGTGGTGTGACAACAATGGTTGAATGTAGAGATAAGATCGGGCACAAAGACCAATTTTACCTAATGGAAACGCAATTTTTTTAAACGATTCGTTCTTTATACTCAGTTCAGCGACAATTTGCCCGGAAAAATAAAACAATTTGTGGCGCAAACTTGAGTACTAGAACGAAAAGTCTTGATACTTGTAAGAAAATGATAACAACTATTTCCGCCTCGCGTACCTTGAGTGAATTTCGGGAAAGGAAATCCAAATCCTTAGGAACCTTAAAAAATATTATTTTTAAATGTTCGTGTTGGATAGAAGACAAATTTATATTTAGTAATAGAGAAACTCGATAGAAATACATTAATTTTATAGATTCGTTCCGTCCATGCAATTGATGAATTGATATGAAACAACGATGATTAAATTATCTAACTTTTATTATATCTCAAACTTTTTTTTTTCTAAAGCTTCTCATAAATTTTTGTGGACTCAAAAAAAGATCCGCGTATCTGTATAAAAAATAAAATTCTTACTACGATTCATCTACATTTACGTTGATTGTATCTATTGCTTTATTGTCATTCCTAAATTCCCCGTTTTATCAGAAAAATAAAAAAAAGATTTTTTTTTTCGTCAGATTAAGAGAACCGACCAACATTTTTGTCAGATTAAGAAAATATGCTTTCAGGACACCGAGATAAACCCTCCCTACAAAAATCTGACGCTCTCGAGTATTTCAAAAGAACGGTTTTTTGCATTTTCAAAAATTTGTCGTAAGTTATCGTCACGCCGAAATCGTCAGTTTTTTTGAAGGGAGCTTCCTTGGGGCCTACTTAACACCCCTTCTGAAAATCTGACGCTCTCGAGTACATTTTTTTTCGGATTTTTGACTATCTTGTGTGCCTACCCCCACCACGCAAACCGGCAGATTAGTATACCGTTGTTGTCAGAGGCACTTGGGGCATACGTGGTATGAACATCTGACGTGCTCGAGAATGCCCAAGTAACACATTTTTACATTTTTGAAAAACCGTACACGCCATACCCACCGCTTAAATGGTTTTTACAATACAAGCTTTTCTTTTCGAAATTAAAGCTACTATCTTTCGATTTTAATAGGTCGTCGCTCCAGTTCGGGAGTTGTCTAAGTCACATTTTTAGCGAAAATCAGCTTTAAATGCAGGTTGATTCAGCAGATTTTTCTGCATATTTCTGCATTTAAAGCTCATTTCCGCTAAAAAATGTGACTTAGACAACTCCCGAACTGGAGCGACGAGGTCTCCACGGTGCTCGAGAATGCCGCCATTTAGCGACCTCAGCTCCCTAACTACTAGGACGGACGCAGCATTCCCCCTCTGAATGGCGATAGGAACACGCTGACGGAAAAATGTTGCAGCTCGCCTGTCACCTGAACATTCTATTAACTGTTTGCCAATTTTGCGGGCGAACTTATATATTTATTTGTCAATGTGTGTTATTGACCCTATATTTCTATTGACATTTATTTGGTATGTGCGTCATTTAGTGAAAAGTAACGTTTGCCCGCGGCAATTGAAGTTGATAAAAAAACGGGTCCTATGTATCAATTTTTAAGATTGTTAATAAAATTGAATGAAAACCCCAAAGTTAACTTTGAATAATAAAAATAAACAATTTATGCGATTCATAATTAAAACATTAGAATGCTGTGATTAAGACCCTCCACGAAAAAATCTTAACCGCTTGTGTCGGAGGTTAGCGCGGTCATATCAGACACAAAAAAACAACCTTTCTTTTAAATGTGATAACGGTTTTAATTAGAATGAAAAATGAGGTAATAACCGCGAACATAAATGCTGGGCCATCAGTTTTAATTTTGAAGGGATTCCGTCACGGTGGGGGGCTCTAATTTTTTTATTACGAGTATTATCGTTTCGAATAAACATTGCTTTTTCCTTCGTGAAACATGTTTTGAAATTCAGCTTAGCAGGACCTATAATAATTAGTAAAATTTTAGTGCGGGATTAAAAATGCCCCTTGTTCTGCCTACCACCAGCCATCACCTTTTCTTTTATTGATCTGTGCACAGGCACATAAATACCACTAATATGTGCACATGTATACATACAATGCAAGAGTATTTCATTCATATGTAAAGCTTTCAGCGGAGCAGCGTACTGAATTATTGGGAAATGTAGGTAGTTTCTTCCAGTCCACCTCGCCAGTCCAGCAACCAAATATTCGGCAGTTCCCAGTAGTCTTACCAGTAGTACTGTCAGTGTTGCTAGAGTTCTTCGCGGCATCACTTCACTGAAAATTATGGGATAAACATACTTTTATTATCTATACATTTGTGTTTACATGTCTGAGTTAATTCAAATAACATAGCTGTGTTTTATTCCACGCCGTGACTATATCTACCTACAACTCTCAATAGTTTATATATACCTACGAGTTTAGCCTTTGTGCACATACATACATACATAGACACACAGAACCGGTAAACTCTGGAATACTCTCCGTGCCCACATACATAATTACGTGAATAAGCTCCTGTCAGGCCGATATGGCATTCGCAACTTCCGCATACGTCCGAACGTCCATGGGCATCATTAGATTACTGCTGGCCGTCACATGTCACGCTTTGTTAAATATTTAAAACTTTTCCGCTGCTTAGAGTTAATGCCCCATCTACTTATTTTTTCGAATTAATTCTTGTTAAATATTCGTGGTATACATAGAGTAAGGAAGAAACACGTGGAGGTATGTATGTAGGTGTAGGTAGGTGGGTAGGTAGTATAGGTGACGGTACACTGAAAAAACGGTTAGTCAGTTAGTAACAAGTAAAATTTTGTGTAATAATATTGTTACAAAACAGTTCAGTTGCTGTGGTGACAAAACTAGCAGTTACCACAACTAAACCGTGCTTTCACTGTTTGTTAAAGAAAAACTGTTTGTTGCTTATCAGCTAACTATATTTGTAATGTATAGCTGAAATAGTAGAGGCAAAGTTGAGAGGCACGTTTGGTGACGTGTAGTCAAACAATTCAGTGAACAATTAATTTTGTAAATAGTACCTATTACTTCGGTAGTTGGTTACAAAAGAGGGTTTTAGTAAATTGTGGTTAGTTGCCGCAACTAAACCAGTTTAGTTAACTTTATTTAGTACGTACCAAATTTGAGTAAAAAATTACTTTACTAAACAGTTAAGTAAAAAAAAAAATCTCAGTGTATCATAAATATTTTCTGTTCAAACACAATTCTGTAAATAGTGGTTTAATTAAATAACTGAATGTGCTAACAATTCGACGCTGTTTATCTCAGATTTACATAAGCTCTACGCAGCTTTACACAAGTTTTATTTGTTTTAATTATCGCTGCTAACCGTTTAAAATTAATAACATGTAATTTTCTCATTATGAGAAGGGTCCACGCAGCACTCTCGCACGGAGATGGGTTGGCGGGTTAGACGAGGCTGATTAAAATAAAACAATTTATTGCGAATTACGCAATTGCATTTCCACTGTCGCACATATTCTCATTTAACTTCTTTCAAAAGTCAAAACTTTCGTCTTTGTCTTTCCGTTCAATTTTTCAATTTTGAAAATGCACGAAAAAGATAGCAGTGTTCATTTTTTAGAATATCTTTTCACTTTTTTATAACATACTAATTATTTGGGCCTTTGAAGCGTAAAACGCTTTAGTTACTGAATGGTTTATACATAATAATTTAATATAAAACATATATAATAATTATTATATGTTATTTATTTAATATACTAACTTCATTATGTTGATACAAAATATTACGTATCAAAGTTTCACAAAGGATCTTTACACCTGATACACTTAATTAATAAGTCTTTGTAGTCAGAACTATCAGCAAAATTGTTAATCTTGCTCTCAAAAGCTGTCTTTTCGATAGACTGTAAGTAAGCGATATTATAATGTGTCTAGTCACTAAAGTACTTGTAATAATATGTATAAAAAATACCTCGCGATGTTTCTTGTCGGTTCTTGTTCGTGGGTGTAATCTAACCGGATAGAACAAATTGTGACAAGTTCGAGTGCAGTCTAACTGCCATATGAATGATCAATAAACAATACAATATAATAAAAAAAAAATAATTAAATTGTTTATTCATTACTACCTAAATGTATATATTTTATATTTATTTAATATTTTAGGTTATTTATTGGGTTATTTATTTAGTTTTCGACCAAGAGTGTATGTACAATAATTTGACACTTCCATCACACTAGGCACACGCTGTTCTTGGATAAACTAGAAAAACTTCTAGTAGCGGGAATAATAAAAAGAATAGGAAAAATAGAGTTTACAATAATAACAAAGTTGTATCTTCTTTATTATTTTTCCAGTTTTCTATGTGAGTCGTTTATTTTCTTTTACAATTATGACAATACAAGTACTTTTCAAGAACATCACACATTGATAGTAAATAAGGGAATACGATGAGGTTTTTATTTATTATTTCAGAGATTTTTTTTACAGGCATGACTTTAATTTTATCTACAGGAGCGAGTCTACATAACTTATGGGTGCCGTGCTCCTGTCATTTCATCCGATACGGGTGTCCCTTCGGAGCTCTTAATTAACAGGTGGGTTGGTGCCAACGCCCGCTGGATGAGATTTTTGAATGCTATTAGATAGTAGGCTATATAGGTATACACGATAATATAAGAAAACATTTTAGCTTAGTGTTTCTTGAAGAGCGCACCAAGGAGGATATATATATATGCGCACGGACACACACAGCGTTTTTGTCAGAATTAAAAGTTGTTATAAATTTAATTTGTTATATCACAATACTTAATCCATAACATTTTTAATGAAAAGAATATAAACTATAAATAAATTTCCTCAAGGGACCGAGAATGACTCATAGCGATAAGTCCACCTTTGCTCTCTAATTAATGTTTTCATTAATGATTGAATGTATGCAATACCTTTAGAGCTTCTATTACATAACTCTAAACTCCGGTTTAAAAATGGCGTATTTTCCTCCTGTCGTCATATATACATACATATATATTTTTTTCCTTCAGAAAAGGACAGTTATTTCAAAATTTTGAATATATTTTACGGTATCATTTGACTATAATATTCCATGAATGTGCCAGGAGAAAGACGGATGAATACGGTTAGGGTCTACCGTTGTCGCGTGCTCCATGCTAATTTTATTGTTCTTTTTATTTACGGCCGGTACTCTGTGTCAGTACTGACAGTATAGTTGCAAAATTTTAAATGGTCGGCTGTGCCGTGTTTTTTTTTTAATTTCTTTATGGAAACTGACAAGGTTGGCTACATCACCTACAACATCCGTGATGTCAGCTCATAACACCAAAAACTACTTCTGCCGTCTTGTTGGCTATCTGCGAGCAAAGCCAGTGTTCTATCATAAATAATACTACATACCACACGTTGTCTCTCAAAAATCGGGGTAAGCAGAGTAGTCAGTGTTGTGCTGCAAGTACTCTTGTAAATTACAGCACAACATTGACCACCACATTTAGAAAAAAAAGTGTTATGACATGATAACTATCAAGCAGCAAGTAAGGCACGAAGACCCACCTTCCGCATGACTCGGTGGAAGGTAAAATAGTTTTAGAAGGACCGTGACGTGCCAATGTGAGAGGTAGTTAACCTGTCACCCTTATGCACGGCATTTTGCCCTTATCCCTTGTATTGTCTTGTTATCCCTTATAATAATTTGTTAATAACACGTTCAATTCGTACTAAATATAAATACAAATATTTTTCATTGGGTACTTTTATTTCATTATATTATTGTTTTAAGTAAGTATACTCAAAATACTTCACCAATGGCGTATTTGGCAAATCTCATAATTTTTTTTTATGGAATCTGACACGGTTGGTTACATCACCTACAACATCCATGATGTCAGCCCATAACACCGGGTGAACTAGGTGCCATGTCAGTGCTTCCCTTTTTGACGAAAAAAAGATTTGACGAATTACCGATTTGACGAATATCAAATTTGAAAAATGGCTGAACACCCTTACATAATGCAAGTCACGGAAAATAAATCACAAATCTTCTTCAAGACCTCATTCCATTTGATCGTCAACAACAAATTTCTACGAAGTGTGCGGATGATAATTTCGTTCCTCCCCACTAATATACCATAATCAGAGCAGAGAACACTTCAAACACGAAATTACAACAACAAATAACGAAGTGTGTACACCATTACTGAAGAAACCGTCTAATTACCTCACTCCTATACATTCATTTCTCTTTGTTTGTCCTAAAACTGAAGTTTCCGCATTCAAGTATGTTAACGATATACAACTTTAACGGCTGTCTTTTGTCTCGACAAATTTCGAGAGGCTCGAAGCAAAATTTAGTAATTTATCTACCCACGGTCAAAGCAAAACCGACCCAATCTTCTCCTGATCTTAAGGACGACATTGATATGGCTATTTTGAGACTGGCAGCATCGTTGGCCAAAGTAAGCCATGACTGTTTTCATTCCATTACCGGCAAAGTTCGTACAGACACTAGCCGTATTATTTGTTCATGAAAGGTTTATTCAATTATCGTACAAGAAAGCCAGAAAAAAAAGACAATAAAAGAAAGAAATAGGATTTCGTTTGGTTAGGTCAGGGTTGCCGAACTCTTGTCCAATACGACTCGCTTAAAATATTTAAATTAGTTTGCGCCACCCCTGGGTTATATAGTCATTTCTGAGAATATATTTTCTGTGTTTATGCGTATACAAAAAGCAATTTACTGAACTGTGAAAAGTTGACAAAATTGTCCAATTAACTATTAATATACATACATACAATACATATACTGAATCGGGGTAAGCAGAGTATTCGGTGTTCTGCCGCAAGTACTCTTGTAAATTACAGCACGACACCGACCACTACGTTTAGCAAAGTATCAAGACGAGATAACTACTCGTATCAAGCAGCAAGTAAGGCACGAAGACCGCCCTCGTGCATGATTCGGTGGAAGAACTGTGCCAAGCTGAGAGGTGGCTACCCTGTCTCCCTTAAACACGGCATCTTGTCCTTACCCCTTAGTCGCCTTTTACGACATGCACGGGGAGAGATGCAGTGGGGTTATTCTTTTTAAGTATACCGGCCCCCACTATTAATATAATAGGCAGTTAATACATTATGTAGTTAATATCCCACCAAAACATAAATGTGAAATCAAAAAATTTCCAAGTTTGCAATAAAAAAACTTGCAAGATAAGCACTCGGATAACGGCTTCGCTAATAAAAGAAGTGAGATCTAACTGGATACCAAGTTCTTTCGAAGGTCCTTAAATCATAGCTCCTGTTATGCATAACGTTCTTAAGTTGCTTTAAAAGAAATTTTTTTATGTTCTTTGCTACTCAATAGTGCGTCTAGTTTTTATTTTTATCCATCTACTTTAATCCTTGAATTTGAGAACAATTTAATCAAGTATTTCATTGACAAAGAACTAGTTCAATTAGATAAATTTGAAGAAGATAAAACTTGCCAAGTCGCACTATTGAGTAGCAAAGAACATAACAAATTTTCTTTTAAAGCAACTGAAGGACGTTATGCATAACAGGAGCTATGATTTAAGGACCTTCGAAAGACCTTGGTATCCAGTTAGATCTCACTTCTTTTATTAGCGAAGCCGTTATCCGAGTGCTTATCTTGCAAGTTTTTTTATTGCGAACTTGGCAATTTTTTCACATTTATGTTTTGGTGGGATATCATAATTTTTTGTCAAGAATATATCTTCTGTTTTTTAAATGATAGGTCATTAAATTACTTAAATACTTTAATCTTACAGTTATTTTCTGCGTTTACGTACTGTGAAACTAAAAAACTCAACTTTTTTCCACCGCAAATCGTAACCATAAACGTAGCTTTTCGAGAGACAACTGAACAGCATAGTATAGGGGCGCTCGCGCGTATACGCGCGGTTTGGACCCCACCCCCACCCCTGTGATTTTGTGTGATATCTTGACTAACCCCCCCCCATATGTATGTACTATGTACATATACGGTAACGTTCACAAACACGTTCTCGGTTATTAGAGTAAAATCGTTCAATACATTGTTCGAGTGCCCGCATTAAGGCGGAAATAAGACTCAAAAGGTCAACTTTAAACGAAATTATTGAGCTATTGGTAAAGATAAAAAATCTGTAAAAATATGTATTATGTATTGATCTTTAACTAACAAACATAGCGAAAAAAAAAAATTTTACTACTTTAGAAATGTGTTAAATAAATCTCCAAAAAATAACGAACAGTACGAAAAATGTACTTTCAAGTTAAATTATCTTGCGAAACATCAATTGTTTCAATACAAGACCCTCATAGAAATATAGATAATATTGTTCCCTACAATCGTAGCGAAAAAAAAATATTATTTTACACTTTGGAAAGATGAAAAACAATATTTTTTTTAAATACACGTGAAATTTAATTTAAAGTGTGATTTTCGCGCAAACGTTCATCGTCGGCGCGACGTATCAGTCACGGCACTAGTAGAACGAATCTCGAACCTATTACATCTGCATACGGTTCGTGTTTCAATCATCAGTGCTCGGGTAGCACGGATTGAGTCTTATTTCCGCCTTAATAACTTTGTCTTCTACACCAAGCCTTAATTTGACGATTTCAGATTTTTTTCCTTTATATTCGTCCTGGAAGTAGTCAAAACTTTTGATGAGTCAGTCAGTCAGTCATCAGTCAGTGATAAAAATAATGATTTTCGGACGTCATTATCTCGTGAATGGTAAGAGGGTTTGTATTTAAATTTCAGATTTGATAATTAGAAGAGGGTCTTACTAGACACGCAAAATTTCAAGTGTGTAGGTCAAATAGATTTTAAGTTATGGGGGGGTCGAAAGTGGCGCGAGATGGTTCGTGTAATATAACCCTCGGCCGGTGTGTCGCCTTTTTGCTTCGCGAACTTGGCTGACACACTGCCGTGTGTCTAGTTATGTGAGACCAAATTTAAAAACAGATATTCTGGTGTGATGGCGCGACGCACAGGTTGGGAACCCCTGAGTATAAGTAAATCACGGTGGTGCGTCATTTGTATGGCTCGTAACCTCGGTTGTGTTCTCTAGTCGAACGAAGGTTTCGGTATATCACGTTCTCGGAGGTGATATTTGCTGGTCGGAGCATGTGCTCTGGCCCTTCTGACTCAGCCACCCATACTGGATTGTAAGTTAAGAGTGTAAGTTATCGCTACTCGTATCTATCAGATTCTAAACCACAACACAAGCCCAACTGTTTTCTCTACAAAGCAATAAATCCACGATATGTAAAATGGAAAGTGAGATAAAACGACAAAGGAAAGAGGCCGAAAGAGAGAAAATAAAGAGTAAAAATGAAGCGCAATTTGTCCTCTTCGTACAATCTGAGCATTTTCAGTCAAAATGAGACAAAGGCGTGGGCGGGAAGTTCGCAAATGACTTCCGTCCGTGCAGGTGAAATGACGGTAATGTGTTGGCAGCTTAGATAAGCCGTGTGATAGGGAAGGGCACAGGGGTAGGTTCTCGAAAAGTCGCGATAACTATCGTGATAGCCAGGAGTCCAGGAGAAATGCCGTCCGTTTTACAAGATACATTTTATTTCTAAATAGAACAGTTTTTTAAACTTAAGGTGATGTGAGACTACGTCTGACTCGAATTTCAAGAGGTGTACCGCCAATATTATTTACTTGACAAATTCAGTTTTAATATATGTATACATGTAAAACTTCATTATCAGCGCAGATCGATAGCTTTTTGAAAACATGATTTGATTAACTTCGCTCGATAGAAAAAAAATCATGAACATGCTTCTGAATTTAGTTATAAAAACGTATTTAAGGCAACGTTACCAATTGAAGGCTTTGGAAAAAATATATTTTATTTGTTGAATATATATCTAAATCCGTAGTTTTTTTATTTTTTGTTTCGGTCCGTAGTTTTGGAATAAAAAAAATTGGTTGTCTGTAAAGTCGGTTTACGGACGATAGTTTTACGTGATAACGTCATAAAGTGGTAAGACTACGCATGTCGTTTTTGTTACGTTTGTATTTCCGAAAATAATTCTTAGGTGGTTAAAAAAAAACCTAAACACCCTAAAAAAATTTAAACACATTGGTTAAAAAAGAAAAAAAAAACAAAAACAAATTTGAGGGATTCGAACCCATGGTCAAAAAATACAAATCCTACACTCTTACCACTCAGCCACGAAATCACATAAACGACCAAACGAATATCGGATTCCCTTGGTTCGCTTTCGGCTTGGGCCGATTGTGCCTCTGTATCGCTTGTTACGCGCTCTCGCTTGCACACACAGGCTCAGATGGAACGTGACATTTTTTCGTGCGTGCAGCCGGTGTTCATCAATTTATAAGATGTGACGTTATCACGTCAAAAAAATTTGAGGGATTCGAACCTATGGTCAAAAACAATCCTCGTACTGAATTTACACTATTCCATAACATTTTGAAGGACACCATTGAAATATGTTTTAAATTTAAAAGACATAAAAGAAAAAAAAAGCAACCAGAAAAACTGGATTACTAAGGGTATTAAAGTATCTAGTAAAATAAAAAGAAATCTATACTTAACGCTAAAGAAAGTTGATTGCAATGTTTTAAGGGATAAATATATGAAATACAACAAAATCCTAAAACGAGTACGAAATGAAGCAAAAAGGAATACTAATAGAGATGAGATAATCCATTCTAATAACAAAATAAAAACAACTTGGAAAATAATAAAAAGAAAAACAAATAATAAAAACAAAACTAAAAAAATAGAAACAATTACATTGAAACAAAACAATAAATTAATAAATAATACGCATGAAATTGCAAATATTTTTAATGATTTTTATTCCACAATTGGTCACAAATCATGCAACAAAGCTACTAACGAAAAAGAATATACTTCTATGCTAAAAAAAATGAATATAAATAATGCAAACTCATTAGTTTTAAGACCTACAACCGAACAAGAAGTTTTTAAAATAATAAAAAACTTAAAGAAAAGTAATGCTATTGGTGAAGATGAAATTAATACTATGACTTTAAAAGAAATTGCAATCGAACTAGCTCGCCCACTGTCTGAAACAATAAATAAGAATCTAAGTGCAGGAATATTTCCAGATCAGCTTAAAGTGGCGAAAGTGATCCCAATTTTTAAAAAAGGAAATAAGTATGACATTGGTAACTATCGGCCAATTTCTTTGCTTTCTCCCATATCAAAAGTTTTTGAAAGGGTAATTTTTAATAGATTAATGTCATATATGGAATCGAATAAATACTTGACAAATTGTCAATACGGATATCGGAAAAATAAGTCGACCGAGGAAGCTATAACCAAAATAAATAATGATATTATAAAACACCTAAACAGTGGAAAACACTGCGCAGGTGTCTTTTGTGATTTAAGCAAGGCGTTCGATTGTGTAAACCATAGCAAACTTATTCACAAAATTAGAATATTATGGAATAAGAGGGGTACAGTTAGAATTATTTAAGGATTACCTAAGTAACAGAAAGCAGTATGTTGAAATTTCCTATATAAATGATAAAAATGAAAGTACTGTAGCAAAGTCGAAAGTACTAGACGTAACAATTGGTGTGCCACAGGGTTCTGTCCTGGGACCACTGTTATTTTTAATATTTATTAATGATTTGCCAAATAATGTGTCTAATGATGTATACCTATTTGCAGATGATACGAGCGGTATTGTTGTCTCAAATGACAAAGATAAATTAACTGATAAACTAGAATTATGTATAAAAGAACTTGGAAGATGGTTCACATGTAATAATTTAATGCTGAATAAGAACAAGTCAAAATATATTATTTTTAAAAAATCTAAACTATATGTAGAACCAGACACTAGTAATTTAGAACTACTTAGATGTGAAACTGTTGATTTTCTAGGTATAACATTTGATTCATTAATGTATTTTCATGCACAAATAGAAAAAATTGAGAATAAATTATCGAGAGCTTGCTATGCAATTAGATCCATTAGACACGACATTAATCAAAGCACACTTAGAACAGTATACTTCAGTTATATTGAATCCATTCTTCGGTATGGACTTGAAGTCTGGGGCAATAACGCCAATGTAAAACATAGCATTCTAATATTACAAAAAAAAGCAATAAGAGTTATTTCTGATGCAAAATATGATGACACTTGTCGACCTTTATTTGTCAATTTAAAAATAATGACTATTATATCACTGTTTATATATGTAACTTGCATTGGAGTTTATAAAAACAAAGATCAATTCGACACTGTTAGGGAGTTTGGATATAACTTGCGAAATAAAGATAATATTCGGCCACCAGGTCCTAAATGTGCGCTGTTCAAAAATTCACCGAATTATTTACCGATCAAATTATATAATAATTTAAATGATAATATTAAGAATTGCAATACAATTGTAGAGTTTCAAAAAGAATTGAAAATGTATTTACTCAGTCGGCCTTTTTATAATTTAGAAGAATTTTTTAATAATTTTAATTGTAATTTGTAGTTGTTAATTGTAATTATAGTTTGTATTAAGTAATAAGAATGAAAGAAATGTTTAAATAATTATATTGTTAAAATTTTTAAAATCAATGTAGGTATGTAATAGGATATGTAATCATGTGTTTGTATTGTTATTATAACACTTTAATTAAATTTATGTAAAGAGTGAATGTACAGCTCCTGTGAGCTCTTAAACATTTAAATAAATAAATAAATAAATAAATAAAATACAAATCCTACACTCTTACCACTGAGCCACGAAATCACATAAACGACCAAACGAATATCGGATTCCCTTGGTTCGCTTTCGGCTTGGGCCGATTGTGCCTCTCTATCGCTTGTTACGCGCTCTCGCTTGCACACACAGGCTCAGATGGAACGTGACATTTTTTCGTGCGTGCAGCCGGTGTTCATCAATTTATAAGACGTGACGTTATCACGTCAAAAATTAAAACCTAATTTTTGATTGATTGATTGTGTTGCATACTACTCCAACCAGCGAAAGCGGCGCCTTGAAAGAGGAGTACGGATGAATACGCGTTGACAGGGCCTTAATACAGGCACCCGTCACGAGTTTTGAGCGCTGGGCCTGGAGTGGGGGTAACTTCGCGCACTGATTCCAAAATCGACTAGCGCATTAAAGGTCAGCGCTCATAAACCGTTTAATTTCCTGTTCAATGTTAAAAGAGCAATATTTTTTTGGGCGAAGCACTTAACAATAAACCTTCTTATATAATGAAAAAAATCTACTAAATCTCCTTATAAAAAGAATAGGAGTAGTTGGTATAAGTAAAATAAAATAAATAAAGAAGTAAATACAAACATAATTATTATCTGTGATCGGTCGAGTATGCCATTCTCTAACGCTGCACAAAATATTATGTCGTTATCTCATAACATCACAATAGTTGTTGTTTGTTTATTTATTATTCGTATGGCCGTAAAACTGCACTCGAACTTGTCACAATTTGTTCTATCATTGCCGGAACTGTCAAACCTGTCACAATTATTCATATAATGGAGTCTTAAAATAAAATAAAAAACCAACTGTTATTAAATTCCATTTAAGTTTTTAAACGAATAAATCTAGAATATTATAGACCATGACTAAAGTGTTGTAAATCTTTGTCTAAATCTTAGAAATGTCGCAGTCTACGTGCGCAAGTCTACATTTTACGCCGATGACGCCTCTACACCTCTACGGAAGGTCGTTGTTGCACCGGCCAGCTTTCGAGAGTCGAGGCACTACATTATTCATGGCGCCCTCATTCCACCTTCACCGTACCTTGTACGATGACACATTCTCACTCTTCGCGTGATAGCAAGCCAACCCTTTGGAATGGCTTAAGATACATACATAGATAAATTTTACTTAATTTATACTTATTATTTATATATGTCGCAGTATTATCATAAGATTAGTAAAATTATAATTTTACTAGTAAAATCATAATGCTTCGTATTATTGTGATTCAAAGCAAAAATTCACAATCTTACTGGTTAAAGTTAGCATTATTATAATTTTACTAGACTACCTTAGAAAGATTGTAAAATGCTATGATTTCTTACAATTTTACTGCTTCATCTCTTAGATATCTAGTAAAATTATAATTTTACTAATTGTGGTTAGTAAAATTGTATTTCTGAGGAGCGCGCGTGGCGGGCGGGAGATGACGCTTGCAGTGATTGGCCGATATATCGCGTGGAGCCATGTTGTCCCCCCTTCCCTCCCATTCTCCCGCGCCCTATCTTTAAATCATTCACAATGTTTTGGTGGTTTAAAAAAAAAATAACCAGGGTTAATTTTAGAAGATGCGTCGCGTAGCCTAACCTAACCTAACCTAACCTAACCTAATGTTGAGGTGGCGCATGTCGTTTTTGTTACGTTTCGTTTCCAGAATGCACAATATTTAAACCAATCAGCGCACGCTATACGTCTTCATACAATTTTACTGGCTATGTTTAGTAAAATTATAATTTTACTAAAAATCTGCCCAATCAATCAGTAAAATTGTGAGAAAATATCGTTTTTTACAATCTTTCTAAGGTAGTCTAGTAAAATTATAATAATGCTAACTTTAACCAGTAAGATTGTGAATTTTTGCTTTGAATCACAATAATATGAAGGATTATGATTTTACTAGTAAAATTATAATTTTACTAATCTTATAATAATACTGCGACATACACTATTTATGTAAATATGAGATTGTTCAAGTTTATTACTTTTAAACGTCTAATCATACTAAATTTTTTTTAAGCAATTGAATAAGTATCCTTGTTGTTTTAAGTAGAAACATCTCACTTTGAAGCGTTGTAAATCAGAGCAGACATATTGCGAAAGAGCGACCTACGTTATAATAAATCTTGTGAAATTAAATGTTTAAAACATCACTATATAGAAATAATTTAATAACTTTAGGTATGTAATGTTCAGAATAGTGAATATTTCAGCATATCTATACATATAATAAAATCGTAAAGGTAAGAAAGTCTGTACATTGAATGTATTCGGAAAAAAACTAACCACAATGGCTTAAAATGAGATACTGAACATGTTAGATCAGTTTTTAAAATTTTTGTTTGTTTGTTTGTCTGTACGCGCATCACGCAAAAACCACTGAACGGAATTAGACGAAACTTTGTATAGTGGCAGTTTATATGCCGGAATAACATAATACACAAAAAAATATAATGAAAATTAAAATTATTTTTAAATATTATTGCGCATTTAAAATCACGTAATCCAAAGTAAAGGTAAAAAACAATTTTAAATGTCAAGTTGACAACGGAGAACTATCATCTCGAAGTGAGCTGGCCGGTGACAAATTGTTTGATAAATAAAAAAATAAAAAAATTTAAGTCGAACTTATGTCGCTGTCATTGGTGCAAATTTATATATCTATTGCCCGCGGCTTCGCTCGCGTGAATTTCGTATTTTAAAAAAAATAAAGTAAGTCACTAAAGGCGGGGCCGAAGGCGGATCTGCGCTCACGTAAACGATATTCTTTCTCGATGAAAGTAACTAAGGGAGAGACGGAAGTCGGAGCTGACTTCAGGAAGAAGAAAAACATTCTGGAATAAAGTAAGTAACTATGGGCGAGGCCGCAGGCCGAGCTGCATTCGGGAAGAAGCAAAACCATCTTAAAGAAAGTAAGTAACTAAGGCGAAACCGAAGGCCGAGTTACGTTCTGATAAATAATAAACAATCTCGAAGAAAGCAAGTAACTAAGGGCGAGGCCGAAGGCCGAGCTGCGTTCAGGAAGAAGCTAAACCATCTTGAAGAAAGTAAGTAACTAAGGCGAGGCCGAAGGCCGAGCTACGTTCTGATAAATAATAAACCATCTCGAAGAAAGCATGGAACTAAGGGCGAGGCCGAAGGCCGAGCTGCGTTTAGGAAGAAGCTAAACCATCATGAAGAAAGTAAGTAACTAAGGCGAGGCCGAAGGCCGAGCTACGTTCTGATAAATAATAAACCATCTCGAAGAAAGCACTAACTAAGGGCGAGGCCGAAGGCCGAGCTGCGTTCAGGAATAAGCTAAACCATCTTGAAGAAAGTAAGTAACTAGGGCGAGACCGAAGGCCGAGCTACGTTCTGATAAATAATAAACCATCTCGAAGAAAGCAAGTAACTAAGGGCGAGGCCGAAGGCCGAGCTGCATTCAGGAATAAGCTAAATCATCTCGGATAAAGTAGGTAACTAAGCTATATTTTATGAAATAAATAGATGGAGTAAACGACATTATTCTATCGAAGAAAGGAAGTCATTAAGGGCGAGGCCCGAAGACGGAAGAGGGTTTTTGGTTTACCTGAACGCAGCTCGGCCTTCGGCCTCGCACTTAGTTACTTCCTTTCTACCAGAAGGTTTATCGTCTTTCTGAACGCAGCTCGGCCTTCGGCCTCGCCCTTAGTTACTTACTTTCTTCGCGAAGGTTTATTGTCTTCCAGGATGCAGCTGGGCCTTCGGCCTCGCCGTTAGTTGCTTACATTATTTGAGAAGATTTGTCGTTTACCTGAACGCAGCTCGGCCTTCGGCCTCGCCCTTAGTTACTTAGATTCTTCTTTGAAATACGAATTTCACGCGAGCGAAGCCGCGGGCAACAGCTAGTTTTCAATATATGGGAAGCTAAGAGGTTAAGTAGCATCAGACGTCCAATTTAAACGTTTAGACGGACAAGTTTTTCATAATTACACTACTAGTCCAGATTTGATAAATATAGTAAATTGGCTTCTCCGCTTTGCACTGTTTAAGCAAAGCTGGCTGAAGCTTCGACTCAGCCCAAGGTACTTCATGGGCCCGATTATCCACCCCTGAGAAGCATACGCACGAAGGCGCCTCGGCGAGATATTTATGAAAAGTGGAGGGAGGCTTGAAATATTACTTAATACCACCTGTGGTATCATAATAAGGAAGTGGACTCCCTTGTGCTGGAAGTAGAACGAGTAAGGAGTTGCTGTTATATTTACAGAGTTTAGTATTAATACACTGGTATGTATTCTACATTATACGAGTGCACTATAAAGTCCTTCCCTTCTTACCTTACTAGAGGTAGGGTATAACCCGCCCGGGTTGGTACCACCGCACTGAATGAAAGGTTGAAACGGCTATGTCAATAGTTCGTGTTTTCCGTCCAGTTCAGTGTAGCCGGCACGACCGAAGGGAAGCATTGACATAGCACCTAGTTCACCAAGCTGTTTTGGGCTGATATCACGGATGTAGTAGGGGATGTAGCCAACGGTGTCAGATTCCATAAAAAAAAGCACTGACGCGACGTGGAGATGCATTCCCTCCGCCTATCGCGAAATAGGCGTGACGCTATGTGTACAGTATTTACAAAAGCGCAACATTTATTTTGAGTCCGTTTATGCGTATCGTAGGATCGTAGGCTTGGCTCCAGGCTATTCATTCATAGAACCACATGTTGTTGTGTATGACAGCTCCCGGGCCGGATTGGTCTTATTGTAAGAAAATATTAGTTGTATATCTTACTTAAATAACAAATTATACAGACATAACATTAAATAATATAAAAAAATATGGATTTCAGCCAGAGGCCGATTTATGTCATTCAAAAATATGTCTATTTAAGTATATACGAAAGATGCAGGATACGAGTAACAAAGGAGACAGACGAACCAGAGTGTCCTGTGGTGCGGGATGGCACTTTTGTGTGCGAATTGGAATGGGCGCAACAACACGGTGGATCGAACGGGTAGGTTACATTGCTGGTTGAGCTCTCTGTCGAGGACCGCATGTGGTCCGCGGGCTGTAGATTGGAGGCTGCTGCATTTATATTCGCTGGTGCTAGGAGGTTGCGAATGTCTCTATGGGGTTTTAAATTACCGTTTGTTGTTAAACATTATTAGAAAATTTAACGGCTCTGCGAGTGCCGGTTTTGAGCAGTACCTTTTCACGTCTGTTTTAAAGGATCCTTTAAAAAGAATGAAAGGACAAGGAAGGAAATTCTACTTGAACAGTAAAATGTTGAAATATTTATTTGAAATTTAGTATTTTTTTTTTGTATTTATTTAAAGGCCGCTATTACACACGCGCGGCAAATCTATATGTAGTGTAAGGATTAGTGCCCGCCCAATGCAAATAAGTACCTAGTTCAAATGGGTATGCGCCGAACAGTTCCTCCGAGCACACCTTTCCATGCGGTGTGGGGCGAGCGCGCGTGTGACAACATCTGCAGGCATATTATATCTGAACTAGTGAATATCGTTTACATAAATTATATATTTTTTCAGAATACTCAGCTCAAACAATAAATACGCGTATTGGTTTAACATCCAACTCTCCGGAGCTGTAGGAAAATTTATCATTTCTAAAAAAAATTTATACGACATAGCGAAAAGTCTGGCGATTCTGTACGCTGAATAAATTTTAATTTCGGGTTACAAAGTTTATTGAGCAATTTATCTCTCACTCGTATGCCTCTAAATAAAATAAAATTGTTTAAAAAATGTTATATTTCAAGAGAAGGGAACCGAAAATAAAAACAAATATGTATAGTCTTAGTAGACTAGGAAGCAGGGTATTTAAATTTTCTTTTTAAGTTTTAGGTACTTTTTCAGTTTTGACATAATGAGAGAAGATTAAAATGTTTTGCATACGTTTTCCTATTTGTAACATTTCAGCTTTCATTGCGTTTCTACAATAAGTTAGTAATAATATATTTTTTATGATCGAAGGTAATAATATTCCTTATTAAAATAACAAATTTTCATAGAAGACCGGTACACTTCCGACTCTGGCTGCTCAGCCACTGTAAGACAGCGTGCTGGTAAATAGTATGTAATTATCAGGAGGTAAGAGAACAAACATACAGACAGACTGCATACATTGCATTTTCAGTATAATACAAGTAAATATGTAAGTATTTCAGGTAGGTAGCAGATTGTTGCAGATGGTGTAAAGTACTCGTAGGTGTGCACTGCACGTATCGTGTGGGACTTATTCGCTTCCTTATAATTTTGTTCACAGCAAACTTTCAGAGGATTATATAATACGTTATGTACGGTCGGCAAAGCTGGAGGTATACATTAAACGTTAATATATTTGTATCAATTCACATACGTATTTTAAATGCAATTTAATTGTCGGTCTCCATTACGTTTCATTTAAAAAATCGGTCAAGCGTGAGTTTTACTCACGCACGGAGAGCTCCGTAGATCCACTATAAAATACTTGTGGAAAAAACCGTGTCTATTTTTTAACTGTCTGAGAATATATCATACTAATAGATTTTTATCACGTTCCTTGTTTTTTTACTTTTTTTTATTATTTTAGGCATATCCGTCATATAACACATACTATGTGAAAATTTCAACCGGCTTCCTATTATGGTTAAAAATATGCAGCCCAAGGATGGCCGGACATACAGACAGATAGACGGGGCGTAGGCTTAGTAATAGGCTTCCGTATGGATATTTTTTTATTTTGTTGTTCCAAGAGCAATTACATCCTTGAAAATCTAATAATAATAAGTATACCTATTTAGTATTCACTGAATAGCATATCGATTTGTCACTCAATCAGACTGAGTTGGATACAATTCAGTAAAAACATTTTTTTTAATATTAATAGGTTAAAACCATTTGTATCCACATTCTAAAGTACGAATATCTGTTCACTGATATTTTATTCTTCATATTATTTGAATACTAAAATCTAGATTTTTCTTAGAACATTATGCAACCTAGGTACTATTGGATACATTTTGAATCTTCTTTATAATGTTAACAAAGAAGGACAATGCGTTTTGCCACAGAATAGAGCTTCAAAATGTCTACTCATGGCTCTGCTGGTGGTACTCACGTGAGGCTTTGTAAGTGTATTTTCATGTTTATGACTTATAACTTCGCGTGTTTAAAATTTTTGTATTAATTTTGTTTACGTACCTTTCTTTTTTACCGGCTTGAAAACTTTTATTTTCTTTTAACTAAGTAGGTAACGTATCTTCTCAATACACGATAGATTATAAGTTTGAAAGAGTCTCGTCGGAATTTTACAAAAGCTTTCAAAGTAAGCTCACCTGAAGTAAGGGTAAGAGATTTCGAGTTTGGTAAAGAAACTTTGTCTGAAGAGAATTGAATTAAAAGTTCAATCTCAAAATTAAAAACGTTTCTAAGAAGTCTCTGGGGGATGTATTTTATACAAAAACCGGCCACACTTTAGTCGTTACTTTATCTATAGAATAAAACAGCATGAAATAGAAACCCACAAGCTAATTTACATGACCTAGTATCCACACTAAGAGATCACAGTAATTATGGTTAATTTTGACTATGTTGAATTTGTTATATTCCAAATGCTCCAAACGGGATTTGCAGCACCTATTGGTATTTTACTTAACGCTGCCATTATAGAACACTTGATAGCTGTTAGTTTGACTTTTGGGCTGCAATAGCCGGGTAGATTCCCCTCACATTAGCACATTGTTTTTGACGTTGAACAAGGCTAGGCCTTTTGAGTTTGTAATTAATTTTTGTATGTAATGTTTTGGAATGAGATTAAATTAGTTGAGCGGATTGTTGCTGTAAGTTGTTGAGAATGGGTGGGAATAATGAAATAGACATACAAATATACAACCCGTCGGAAATATCTGCGGACCCGACCCAATGACTGGAGGATCAGCAAACAAATTAAACGGGAAACATTTTATTGTAATATCTTTTTATGCCTGCTTTCATTTAAAAAACTGAATTCTACATCCCAGAATATAAAAACTATAATAATAATCTCAAAATGTGCATTCCAGCGAGGTCCGCAGATATTTCTGGCGAGTTGTACCTACATAGATACATAAAGACATACATATGAAAAATATAATCCTCCTTTTTGCTTCGTTCAGTCGGGTAAAAATACAGTTACTCACATTTTCCGCAATCATGAAATTGACGCCTTGTTTCAATCAAACCTGTAAAATAAAGAAAAAAAATTTGTTTTAAGTTAACCTAGAATATCTCGTCACAGTAAATCGTAATAATCTTCTCATCAAACAGTAGACCCAATTTTCGAATCACGTTTGATCCTCCACCTTTTCGACTGAGAAATGTCAGATATTTTCCTTTGCAGTTTAGCGAGAAAGACCTTCCTTTTGCTGAATTTGTTAAGCAAACATTAATCTAAAAATTTATCAACTGGAGAGCATCTTAAGTAATAAGCACCCCAGAACCTCTATTACATCAAACTGGAGATGAATTCAGTAACATGAACATTTAGAATCGATCTCTTTCCAAGTTTGGTAAAATATTTATTTCATGGTTCAGATTTCATGTAAAACTGTAGGTAGACCTTCTGGAAGAGTTTAATTAACCCGTCCGAATTGGTACTACCTCCCTGAATAAGGTCGATTTCTGTTCAGAGGATCTCTCGTGTTTTTCTGCCCGTCTATCAAAGTTTAATTCTCCGAATCAACTGACGAAAAAAGTTGAAATTTCGTACACATATAGAGCTTGATGTCCCAATCACGGATGTATAGAGGAAAAGAACAAATTTTGATTATAGGGGTCAATTTTGGGGGAAAAATTAGGAAATTGATATTTTGTATTTTCAAGTGCATAATTTGATATATCAATGTAAAGGGCTCGTTATTAGAAGTTAAATATATATTTTATTATAATTTTAAAATGCATAGTTTAAAAGATATTGAAGCAAATATATGAAAATCGACCATCCCCCTCCCGTTAGGTATCTCCGAAAATCCTGAGCCTAAAATTTTGGAAAAAGTTATGGAATATAGATCTCTCTTATAGTTTACAGTAAAACCTAAACGAAAATCCTAAGTCTTCAAGTTCTCACGGAAAACAGAGGTGTAGGTTTTTTGTGTTTCTGTACATATTATTATAATATTGTCTTTTTATCTTGGCGGCTTCTGTGGGGCCACGAGGTCTGCTGAAATCTGAAGTGGACGTGGTCACGTCTTAGACTTTTGTGGGCTGCGGAGACTGAATATGAGGGCTTCTGTAGGCTGCGGAGACTGAATATGAAGGCTTCTGTTGGCTGCGGAGACTGAAGATGAAGGCTTCTGTGGGCTGCAGAGACTGAAGATAAAGGCTTCTGTGGGCTGCGGAGACTGAAGATGAAGGCTTCTGTGGGCTACGGAGACTGAAGATGAATGCTTCTGTAGGCTGCGGAGACTGAAGATTAAGGCTTCTGTGGGCTACAGAGACCGAAGATGAAGGTTTCTGTGGGCTGTGGATACTTGATGAGATTAATGGCTTCGGAGGAGTTTCGGCGTAGCCGTTGCCTATAAGCTCTGCTGAATGAATGAAGTGACAAACGAAATGACGAAGACCGCAGGGGTCTGCAAGGACAAACTCTTTCGGTAGCAGGCATAGATCTAAGTGTGAGTTGCTTTTCGCACGGTCAGATATACGTGGCTCTTTCCCGTATTAGTAATTCAAATAATGTATATGCACACATTCCTGGAAATTCTACTTCTAATATAGTTTACAGTGAAGCGTTATTGTAGATTATAAATTAGCGTTGGTTGCCGCTTCACTTACGTAGGTCATTATCTAAACAAGTCTATAACCTGCCCAATTAACAAACACCAAAACAATCGAATTGTACTAACGAACCGGAGGAAGAGTCACGTTGCGTTTTATAACAGGCTGAGATAGATCTAAGTCCACGCGGACGATGTCTCGGAAACAGCTAGTATTTAAATATGTTAATAATATTAAATATTATTTATTTCACATGGAAATAATATTGAAAAACAAAAATTTACTGTCCGAACATCACTAGATACTTGTTTGCTCAATTATGGATTTCAATCTTAATTAATGGGTACAAGCGGGTTTTTTTTTTCTTCTACGATAAAGCTGATGGTTAATGAATTCTTCATATTTGAACGGAAAATTTAAAAGCTTTCCAACAATGTTGCCACTTAGTGAGAGTCTTTACAAATTCACAAAATTAAGGGGTCCTCAAAAGGAGTTTTCCGGAAACTCGTCAACAAATGAAAAGGCTCTAGAGAACACGATGACGTGGTATTTTGCATATAACTTAATATTTAAAATACTTCTAAATGTCTGAAGAAAAATGTTTAAAAAATAAATTGAACTGACTTCAAACCCTAAAAAGTATTAAATAATATTTTTATCTGGAGTAGAAGGCGGTACAAAAGCACAAAAGGGTCCATCTACAGATTATGTGCTTTTGTACCGCCTTCTACTCAAGATCAAAATATTATTTAATACTTTTTAGGGTTTGAAGTCGGTTCAATGTTTTTCTAAAACAGTTTGTTTACTTAACTCTTTTTAGTAATATCACAAAATATTAAAATCGGTTGACGGGAAGTGGGTGATTGAAAAATTCCTTAGTGTGAAAGTGTTCACCCTTAATTTCCCAAACTTAGGTATGGCATTCTTACAAAAAAATTATGAAAGGACCACTCTTGACATATACCCTACTCATGAAAAAAAGAATAATTAAAATCGGTTGAGAATTGGCGGCGGAGAAATCAGGTAACATAAAAAAAAAACATACAGACGAATAAAATTGAGAACCTCCTCCTTTTTGAAAGTCGGTTGAAAAATATTTCACACTCGTGGGCGTATAAAATTGTTGTCGCTCAGTTAGATCGCTCAAAGCCTAATTAGCATTTTCCAAGGAATATTTAAATCACAATGCAGCAAAAACGTGCACGAGGCTTGACTATTTTCGATTTAAATTATGCAATTTTACTGAATTTTAAAACTTAGTTACAAAGAATACCAATTTAATGGCCACATAAATAAACATACCATACATGCACCAATATTCACATTATAACATTTGGTATTGTTTATATACCTACTCATATGTCTATTCCTTCCCATTCTACTACATCATATTCGGACTCATTCACGATACATGCAGCTCGTCTGTGGAATCAGCTCCCTGTCAATCTCCGTCTGTCTTCTTCCATTCACACATTCAAAATTCTTTTAAAGAAGCACTTTTTGTCAACTTAATTTCTCTGATCCAAAAGTATGTCTCTCATGTTCAGAGTTAGTAAATATATATGATATGTAAAAACTAAGTATATTTAGTCTACCTTATGTATATATCTGGTATATAGGTATAGTATTTAATTATTCATATTTAAGTTTATCTATCTTTTGTATTCCCGTACATCTGTCATACCATAATATTTAAATTTCTCTTTCCGCCACTCACCTAGCAGTTATCATACCCCAAAGGTACCCTGTTAGAAAATGCCTAGAGGCATTAAGTGTTACCTTTTGCCCATATTCTATTTGAGTGCAATAAATATATACAATACAATACAATATGTATTTGTTCAGTTTCCACAAAAAATATTTGAAGGCAAATTTTATTGCCAATTATATACCTATGCATAAAATTACTTGTCGCACATCACCTAAAGATTTACTAGAAGAAATCACTTCTTTTTTATAAGTAGACCTTTGCGCGCAATTTTTCTTTTGTTGCTATGTGTATTATTGTATATTTCTATTGTTCTTCTACATATTTTCTTCATTTTTGGTGTGCAATAAAGAATTTGGATATGCATTAGTAGATGGGTCCAGTGGTTGCAAACTGCCACTAAGCTCATCGTGTAGAACGAGTTAAGAGATGAATTTCAGGTAAAATATTTTTTTGCCGGAAATGCGTATTTTCGGAGAATTTTTTTTTTTTTTTATATTTTTCATACAAAATAAATTTTCCAATTTTTTTTTATATGCACCAAAACATTTATTTTCAATGGGAATTTATGCAAAAACGATATGCGCCGCCTCACCATTAGGTTAGGTTAGGTTAGGAAGTCTCCGGTATAGCACCTTCCTTCTCGGAGGTGATATTGGCTGGTCGGAGCATGTGCTTTGGCCCCTCCGCCTCAGGCACCCATACCGTATTACATAATAAAAAAAGGTACTTCGGCTGATGCGGCATTGCGGGTAGGCTTAACATTTCTTGCTGGAAAAGGTCGGTGCACACGAGCTCACTGTGTCTATTCCTGTCAGAACTTTATTTTCGTTACCACTCGAGCCATGCATAGGAGCCCACGACGATGACAGTACCATGCTGTCTTCTCTGTTGAAATTGGCATGTCTGGCAATGTCTATGGATTCTCGAACCAAACGTAATACATAGTGTTTTTCCACTGATATCCTTCTGGTTTGGTCGAATCGAATGCAAAGATTGGTGTCACGGTCCAGAGCATGCTCACATATGGCTGACTTATGGAACTCGTTGTTCTTCATCGCCCTGATGTGTTTCGAGACGACGAGTGTTCATGTCATACATCTCATAACCTTGTTACCAACGTGTGATCGGCATTCACTTCATTTGCGTCAAGCAGAAGTGTGGCTAAGGGTGACAGAGATGGGCATTTTTTCTAATTTCTTCTCAAAGATATATTATGTACTAGCGTACTAGATAAATCACTCGGCCAACTAACATGTTCCACTGAGTTGCGGTTCACGATCCTCAAGTCTCTTAGTCGAGCGCGAGAGGCCGCAGCGCGCAGTCGTCGCGCGTCGCCTGCCTGCTGCGATCGCGCCTCGCCTACTTTAAACTAATGCATTTACACATCTTCGTCGATGCGAAGGTGCGAGTGCGAATCTGGAGATGAAGTGTTAGAATGAAAAGATAATATGCACACCGACGCACGAGTGCGATCGTTCTCCCTACCGCTCTCCCGCACGCTTACCGCCCCGCGCGAGCCCCCCACACCGGCCGCCAGACCGTCTCCCGCACGCTTCCCGCCCCGCGTGCGCTCCCCTCTTCCGCTCGACTCTGCGCTCCGCCTCCCCGCTACCTTACCCCATACCTCAGCCGCTGGAACACCGCTTCTCTGTATATTTCTTCGGAGCGATAACTCTATATAATATTTCCTCAAAGTTTCTCATTTGTGCCTTTTTTATGGAAACTGACACAATCACTATGACTGAAAGGTTGGCAATATCACCTACAACATTCTTGATATCAGCCCATAACACCGGGTCAACTAGGTGCCGTGTCAATGCTTTCCTTCATTTCATGTCGGCTACACTGAACTGGACAGAAAGAACGAACTATTTATATAGCCGTTTCGGCCGACGACATTTCATTCAGTGCGGTGGTACCAACCCGGGTGGGATAAACCCTACCACCTAGTAAGATAAGAAGGGAATTCTTTTCTATGCCCTCCTCCTTCATTCATATCATAACCCCTTCTTGGTATTTATTTACATGATAAGAGCAATTGAACGCCGAACTCAAACGCTGCCTTTCGCAAAACGCTGCAGTAACTTGAACTTCTAAAATTCTCCTAAAAAAAATCCGTGCTGCTTAAAAGGTGGAGCAAATCCTTTTTCATTTTCCTCTAAAGGAGAAGAAAACTCCCGAAAATTGGTCCGAAAAAAATGTCGTTTCAATTAAGTTAGAAGTTCGCAGAGCACACAATGGGTAATCTCCACCCTATTCTTGGAAGGGAAGGGTCTGGTGGAGAGGTCCTACGGGATACTAAGGTCGATCGCGCAGAACTGAGTTGAACATCGTACAAGACCTCTTGAAGTGAATCGAGTCGTCATCTCGAGAGGAACCCAATTTGGCAAGCTCGTGACGGGATAATTAAATAGATGTTTCAATGTTTGGAATGAGGGCGATTTGGTGCACTCCTTTGTATAGATTAATATACCTTGCGTTCGTAGAGCACTTTTGTTTATTGTTTATTGTATAATTTCATCCACAGGTAGGTAACCGCCAGTTCTAAATTTAATGCGAAGAAGAACTGACAAACAAACTTCGCAAGTCACAATGTTTTGTTAGTGCCTTATAAGTATTATATTAAAGCAATTTACAATAATTAACCCATACTACCGCTCACAAGAACATTAATATTTACAGCATAAACATGAATACTCAAGAATCTGGCCACTCTGCCTATTTATATTACCTATATCTGGCGTAGGTATAGTGCCATCGTCAATTTTGATACTTCATAATCAAGTCAAACTAATAAAAACAATTAGTTTACGTTTATTAAAAAGAAATGTAATAAGTCATATTAAAAATCTAATGATAATAAAATTTATCCAATTATATCAAAGTTTGTTAGTGGGAAAAACAGTAGTCAGACTCTTAGATAAAATTACGGTCAGACTTAGAAATAACAATAAGTCGTATCCAAATCGGAAGATATAAACATAAAAAAATAAAAAATTATATAACTAATGTATGCACAACATACACATAATCAATACTAATTATAAATCTGTAAGGTATGGTCATAGAGTAAGTTAAGACGGGCTCGCCACCTCTCACCTTGGCATGGTACTTCCACCGAGTCATGCAGCAGGTGGGTCTTCGTGCCTTACTTGCTGCTTCATCGATTGAATCTTGTTCGAATACTTTGCGAAACGTGGTGCTCGGTGTTGTGCTGTAATTTACCAGAGTACTTGCAGCACAACACCGATTACTCTGCTTACCCCGATTGTCGGGATTCAGCGTGTGTGATATGTATCTAAAAACAGCTGAAGAAAAGGACATTATTTTTCAATAACGTCAAATACAATAATTATGTGGACTGAATTTCTTTCAGACACAGATTATAAACAACGCACTGTTTGGCACTGTGTATACACCACAGTACAGTATGTACATATGTATCTTGCACCATAACTCTTAAACCAATGATCCGATTTAAATTAAATTTAGTACTGTGTGAGGCCGGTACTTAAAAAGAATAGCCCCACTGCGTCTCTCCCCGTGCATGTCGTAAAAGGCGACTAAGGGATAAGGACGAGATGCCGTGCTAAAGGGCGACAGGCTTTGTGCCTTACTTGCTGCTTGATAATTATTATCTTGTCCGAATACTTTGCTAATCGTGGTGGTCGATGTTGTGTTGCAATTTTCCAGAGTTCTTGCAGTACAACACTGATTACTCTGCTTACCCTGATTGTCGGGATACAGTGTGTGTGGTATGTACGTACAAGCATATTTTACTATACGGGACACAGGATAGGCTAAATAAAATTCAGTTCCGGTTACGCTAACATTGGCTCTCATACAAACTGAATTGTTCTGCGCACCGAAATAAAGCGCCGCTTAGGTACTTATTTTTTATTTAAAGCTAGTTAGTTATATGTACACAGAAAATGATCAGCATTTAATTTAACCTTATATTGCTCCACCACTGTTTAGAGAGAAAGGCTTTTTGCAAGATTTCTGTTTGGTAAAATCAATTCATATTGCTGATGTAGTTTTTTTTTTTTTTTTTTTTTTTTTTTTTATGGAAACTGACACGGTTGGCTACATCACCTACAACGTCCGTGATGTCAGCCCATAACACCGGGTGAACTAGGTGCCATGTCAGTGCTTCCCCCTTTGATCGTGCCGGCTACACTGAACTGGTCGGAAAACACAAACTATATTCATAGCCGTTTAGACCGACGTTTCATTCAGTGCGGTGGTACCAACCCGGGCGGGTTAAACCCTACCACCAAGTAAGATTAGGAGGGAAGGGACCTACAGTTTTACGAGGAATCCGAACCTCGGTCAGCCTCCAACGGTCAGCGGTCACCCATCCAAGTACTGACCGCACCCAGCGTTGCTTAACATTCAATAGCGACAGTTGACTGTCTGCACCACTGAGCTATCGAGGCTGACAGTTTCTACCAGTTTCTATCAGTTTCTACCCAAGGTTTCTCTTTCAAGTATTTATTAGAATTGTTTTCGTTTCCAAAAATAAACACAGTAAAACAGAATTGAAAACTTTGAAGCCACCCACATTCCACGCAATCTTAGCACTCGCATAGTAGTTTTATTATTCATACATTCAGGTAAAAAACCGGCCAAGTGCGATTCAGACTCGCGCACCGAGGGTTCCGTACCACCACAATACACTTGCGTTAAATATTTAACAAAATAATTTTGTTTTCTTTCATTCAGTTAGGCATAGCGCGATTACGCTTTTGTTTTACTTTAGAGTTTGCACTATAATCAAACCAAGTTTGTCGCTTGTATGTATTAAGTGACGTTTTTACAATAGAGCAAAAAAAACAAAAGACGTTGAAAATAACACGTTTCTTATATGGGGACCCCCCCTTAATTTATCACGGGTTGTTAGTATATCCGCCATAATAACACATATTTTGTGAAATTCTAACCAGCTACCTATTACCCTCTAAAAGTATGATAGACGGACGGACAGACGCAGTCGGCTTAGTAATAAGGTCCCGTACGAAAATATAAAAACTCACGACTTAATTTCATGTAGGCATTAGGAATTACGATTTTATCGTTCTCTACCTTACCACTTTATCGTGTAATCTCAAACGTTGAGATCGAAAATAATCAAGAAACAAAAATATAGGCATAAGAAAGGTAGTTCTGTAGCTGTGGTGCGAGCCAAGTCTGACCTTGACAGTGACCTCTCTATGTATGTAGTAATATTTATTTTTTAAATTTTGTATTAATATATTTTTTATGGAACCTGACACGGTTGGCTACCTCACCTACAACATCCGTGATGTCAGTCCATAACACCGGGTGAACTAGGTGCCATATCAGTGCTTCCCTTCATTTCATGTCGGCTACACTGAACTGGACGGAAAACACGAACTATTTACATAGCCGTTTCAACCGACGTTTCATTCAGTGCGGTGGTATCAACCCGTGCGAGATAAACCCTACCACCTAGTAAGGTAAGAAGGGAAGGGTCCTACAGTTTAACGTGGAATCCGAACCACGGTCAGCCTACAACGGTCGAGCGGTCACCCATCCAAGTACTGACCGCGCTCAGGGTTGCTTTAACAACAGTCGACCGACCGCACCACTGAGCGACCGAGGCTGACGATATATAAGTACATAAAAAAGACGATAAATTACGAGTTTGCGGAATATCTATGCAATATTCGGCCATTCAGTCAGTCCAAGTCCATGATTAGCACAGCAGTGAGTGTATCTTGACAGACGAAATTTAGCCTTTAAAGCATCTTGAAAGAGTGCTGCGTAGCTTATGCCGAACTTGCAGGAAAGGATTTACAGTTTACATGAATCCCGAAGCATGGAGCAACTTATTGTTACTGAAATGCCTCACATCAAGGTCACATTGACAAAGAAAGCGGAGCGGACCAATTATAGAAGCCATTGTATCTCGCAGCAAAAGAAAGACCTTAACCATTTGGCCACGATAACGTAGCGTATCATTAGCTTTTAGCCAACCAGAGAAATTCTATAGACAGAAAATTTAATTCCGAGAGAGTACGAGGCCGAACATTTAAATGCTCGCCCTTGAAACAGGATTAAGAAGGAAAATCGACGCTTAGGGAAAATACAGGTTGAGACAAAAGTTAACGAACTTCTTTTAACTGTATTAATTTACTGGATATAAACAGTCAGTTTAAGCAATCAATATAAATATTGCACTGAGATAGAAAGGTTCTTTCAATCTCAGAGACATATTGAGCGCATAACTGAGCGTTCTCTAGCATAAAAATTCGGTCAAGCGTGTTTTACTCACGCACAGAGGGTTCCGTATATCCGTTATACCATACCTGTCAAAAAACCATATCCGTTTATCTTTTGTCGGTCTGCATTGCAAAGTACCTGTGGCGCCATCTATTTATTTAGTATCGTGAATATGTACTAATCGATTCTTAGCGCGTTTCTTGCATGGGGTACCCCCCTTATTTTTTACTTTTTGATATTTTATTTGTTGGTATATCCGCCATAATAACACTTATCCTGTGAAAATTTCAACCGGCTACCTTTTACGGTTCAAAATGATACAGCAGTAGAACGGCACAAGGCGGCGCACAGTGGTCTGGAAATCGAGCTCCATAGACATAGAACCTTAATGTCAGGAATAAAAATGAAAACAAATTGTATCTATACCATATGTAAAATATACCAAATGTCTCTGGTATACCTCCCTTTATTTCATATTATAGTATGAAGGGTATAAGTAGCTCCACGAGTGAGAAAAAAAAAGTTTAGTTTTTTTTTGTATGGATGAAAACACTTAAAGTAATTTTTTTTTTAACTGAATGAAACTGAAGGGCTGGTGCTCACATCTTCTATTGCACCTTACACGGCGATCAAGATGACATACAATTCATTCACCTTTGGGTGCCTATTTGCGCGTAGCAAACGTTTGAAATTTGGAATTTTCGATAAATTATTTTTCAAACCTTAGTCGTAATTTAATGAAGTTGACTATCGCTTTGAATATGAAAATACTATTTAAATAATAGACAGTCATGTAATAAAGAAATAAGTAATAATAAAGAATAAAAAAATAAGTAGAAGATAAATTATTTTTATTTCTTTATTGTGTACAAATAGTTATATTATAATGTAAAACACGTTCATTCTAATACTAATATAGTATTACAAAAAATTATTCCCTACATTTATGTATCAATGATCATAAAAATACAGTAAAATTAGTGTTGTATGTTGCTTATTTACGACTATTACAACTATATTAAGAATTATTACTATTTAATTTTACAACGAATACTCTCTACAGTATTGCTTATTTTATGACTATTACCAACTGTATTATGAATTTTTATTTACAACTACTTTTCATTCATTCATTTTTTCTTAGGTACTACACTGGTACACTTGATTTCGTCACAATGTTTATAAAGTAATAATAAATGATTTAAAAAGTAACTAGCATCACAAAATTTGCCAAAAATAATAAATAAACTAAAAAGTACAGTTTTGTATAAAATAACAATTAAAACTAGAACAACTTAAAATAAAATATTAAACTTAGCATCAATAGAATTGTAAAACGATAAAAATAAAAATATGTCGATGGCATGTAATACCAGCCATAGAGTGTCCACAAACTTTTACTGCATGGTGCAATTGGCAAATTATTTGAAGAGGCATCGGAGGCCAGAAACAAAGATTTAAAAAAAATCCGAGTATATCATTCGCGCAAATTTTGTCGTAAAGCGACAAACGAAGACATTTTCAATGGTCTCCTTGTATCGTCAGATCCCTACCTATCCAGCATAAGACCTGTGCTCAGAAAATATCTGAAAACAGCTGTCTCTGATGACATGAAACCTCTTCTTATTGGTGACGCTGACGATGAAGGTGTAGACAAAGAGAACATAGAATTTATCGATGTTAGTGCGTCAATGATGGACTCAGATTGAAATAGTAATTATTATTAATATACTCGTAGTTTAATAGTAAGTAATTTGACAATATATTGATGGCACTTAATTTTAATCGACATATTTTTATTTTTATCGTTTGACAATTCTATTGATGCTAAGTTTAATATTAGGTCTTTACCTATGAAATTGGAGATTTGTATGAAAATTTTAAAATATAAAAATTTTGGTTATCTTTTTATTTTAGCTAATCAAAGTACTGGCCCAAATTATCTGTACAATTTTGCCATTTTGATGGCAGTTTGTTTATCCCTTTACTGTAGAACTCTGCTGGACGAGAGGCGATGAAGTCAGCGAAAGCGTTTTGTACTGCCTCTCGGGTGTTGAATTTTTTCCCAGTTAAAAAATTGTCCAAATTTTGAAAAAAGTAGAAATCTGTTGGGGCAAGGTCCGGTGAGTAGGGTGGGTGACGGAGAGCTTCCAGCTGTAACTCTTGTAGCTTTGCGATGGTCTGTCGTGAAGTGTGAGCTCGCGCGTTGTCTTGGAGAAGCAATGGGGAAGAGCGATTGACCAGTCTTGGTTTTTGAATTGCGAGCTTCTCCATCATTGTTTGCAATTCTTGGCAATATACATCTGCCGTCACTGTTGTGTCATTCGGTAAGAAGCTGTGATGTACAATTCCGGCACTGGTCCACCAGACAGTCACCATCATCTTCCTATGGGTAATCTTTTTTTAGCGCACTGATTAGGTGCTGTGCCCGGGTCCACCCACTGCAACGAACGCTTACGGTTGTCGTATAGGATCCACTTTTCATCGCTGGTAACAATTCGATTTAGAATTCCCTCGTTTCTATGCCGATTCAGTAGTGCTATGCACGCTTCGACGCGTAGGTCTCGCTGATGATCACTTAGTTCGTGTGGCACCCACTTATCTAGCTTTTTTATCTTACCGATTTGACGCATGTACTTCAATGTTGTTTTGACACTAACTCCAAAGCCCGCAGCAAGCTCTGCCGTAGATTGAGTTGGATCTGCTTCCACTATCGCCTTCAATTCGTTGTTGTCGACAATAGTTACCGGCCGACCGCGAGACTCGTTCTTCAACTCAAAATTTCCAGATCTAAAACGATTGAACCAGAAATGGACCGTGTTTATGCAAGCAGTGTGAGGCCCGTACACGTCGTTAATGTTTCGTGTTGTTTGCGCAGCGGTATTTCCACTTAGGAACTCATATTCGAAAATTGTACGAATTTTCAGTTTATCCATGGCGCCAAAAACTACCACAATTTCACAAAAACAAAACACTATCTAAAAACAAATGACTGAATTTGAAATTAGAATAACGTGGCTTTCTAATACAATTTTTTTGAATTTCGAATTCCGCGCCAATCCACAGATAATAAGTTCTGAAAATGCTGGTTTTAAAAATCTCCAATTTCATAGGTATGAAAAACCTATTATTTTATTTTAAGTTGTTCTAGTTTTAATTGTTATTTTATACAAAACTGTACTTTTTAATTTATTTTTTATTTTTGGCAAATCTTGTGATGCTAGTTACTTATTAAATCATTTATTATTACTTTATAAACATTGTGACGAAATCAAGTGTACCAGTGTAGTACCTAAGAAGAAATGAATAAATGAAAAGTAGTTATGAATAAAAATTCGTAATAGTTATAAAATAAGCAATACCGTAGAGAGTATTCGTTGTAAAATTAATAGTAATAATTCTTAATATAGTTGTAATAGTCGTAAATAAGCAACATTCAACACTAATTTTGCTGTATTTTTATGATCATTGATACATAAATGTAGGGAATAATTTTTTGTAATATATTAGTATTATGTAGAATAAACGTGTTTTACATTATAATATAACACAATAAAGAAATAAAAATAATTTATCTTCTACTTATTTTTTTATTTTTTATTATTACTTATTTCTTTATTACATGACTGTCTATTGTTTAAATAGTATTTTCATATTCAAAGCGATAGTCAGCTTCATTAAATTACGACTAAGGTTTGAAAAATAATTTATCGAAAATTCCAAATTTCAAACGTTTGCTACGCGCAAATAGGCACCCAAAGGTGAATGAATTGTATGTCATCTTGATCGCCGTGTAAGGTGCAATAGAAGATGTGAGCACCAGCCCTTCAGTTTCATTCAGTTAAAAAAAAAATTACTTTAAGTGTTTTCATCCATACAAAAAAAAACTAAACTTTTTTTTTCTCACTCGTGGAGCTACTTATACCCTTCATACTATAATATGAAATAAAGGGAGGTATACCAGAGACATTAAATTTGTTTTCATTTTTATTCCTAACATTAAGGTTCTATGTCTATGGAGCTCGATTTCCAGACCACTGTGCGGCGGCGCGGCGGCGGCGTAGGCTTATTTATAGTAATAGGTGTCCGTGTGGATACGGAACCCTAAAACAGCGGTGAAAGCCATGCCCCGTCTGCGAGAGCTCCTGCGTTCAATACCTGTCGATCCGTCGACAAGTCCTTCCATTCTCCGGGCTTATGTAGATCTATCTCAAACAGTTCGTTGCACTCGCTGTATGCGCGCGCCCCAGCTCAACAATGTGTTGGTACATATTTTTTTGTCTTAATTTTGAATTATTTTTTGTATGTGTGTGCTATTGTTGAATAAATGTACTTATTTTCTTTCTTTATTACTTTAAAGAATAAAGAAAAATATCGTTTAGAACACAAAATATATCCAGCAGTTTTAAATATTGCCCCACACTGTACATAGATACCTATTTAGTACTTAAGTCGTGCCTCGGTGATTCAGACAAGTTTCAGGACTCAAGAATCGTAAATTTGATCGTTGGGCCCGCATTTAAGTTTTCGCGAATTATACTCCAAACACAGGCGCGGGCAGGGTAGCTTAGTGGTTAAGACATAGGCCTCTTAAGAGGGGTCAAGGGTTTGAAATTTGGTATTGAGACGCGACATTGTAACCCTAATTTGTACATGACATACATACTATCACACACGCTGTATTCCGACCATCGGGGTAAGCAGAGTAATCAGCGCGCGCTGCAAGACATTTTTTTTTAATGAAAGCGCGTCATGTGACCCCGAGCCACCCATGAGGTGTCTATCGACGCCCATGGACATTCGGTCGTATCGGAAGATACAAATGCCATGCCGGCCTGGTAGGTACCCATTCACGCCCCTCTTGAGGGTCCCGAGACTGTACTTGGGGGGAAATCTATTAGAATACAGCACAACACCGACCACCACGTTGAGTAAAGTATTAGGACAAGATATTGGACGATCTAACAGTTTGGTCAATACACCCCGGAGCCTATAATATCAAGCAGCAAGTAAGCCACGATGATTCGGTGGAAGATGTGGTCCGCCTATCGTCCTTTAGTGCGTACCTACTCGTACATATATATTTTACTTATGCCTAAGTCTTCACATATCATAATCATCATGATCATCAGCCTGTATCGGTCCACTGCTGGACATAGGCCTCTCCCAAGGCACGCCACCACACGCGGTCTTCCGCTCTTCTCATCCATCCACTCCCGGCTACCTTTTTTAGGTCATCTGTCCACCTAGTATGTCCCACGTCACATATGTATGCCTTTTAAAACATGTAATTTTACTCCTTTAAAATTACCGGCTACCAAATGGCCTGAAGAAAAATAGACAGACAGATAGATAACATCTGTATGATACGATAAGAGATTACAGAATATTATGCTAAAATGAATATAATAAAATAAGATTTATCGCTCGGCTCTCCTGCTAAATGGCGTTGAAACAGAATGAAGGTCGTCGTTAAATCGGAGAAAAACTAGCTGGAATGGCGTATAGAGACACGACCTTTTTTCCAAAAAAAAAAAAAAAATTACGCGTAGTAGGGTTAAAATAAATATTATTTTTTATTTTTACATCGACTCATTGTTTATACCGTTTAATTATTTATAGAGGATGGTCACACATAATATGAGTACATACATAACGTTTAAATTAAAATAAAAGAATAATGTAATAAAGTAAATTAACTCATAACTTAATCTAAATTAAATTAATCTATATAGGTATTATTATCTGGTGTATTATTAAATGGTGTGTTTTGCTCAGCTCCAAAATAGTAGCTCTAAGACATAATAATTATCACGTAATTATTGCGGGAAGCTGGTACCGCCGTGATGTCAGCCCATCTTTGTGCACTAGGTGCCATGTCAGCGCTTTCATTTTGGTCGTGCCGGCTACACTGAATTGGATGGAAAACACGAACTATTTTCTTAGCCGCTTCGGCCGACCTTCATTCGGTGCGGTGACCTAGTCAGGTAAGGGATGGGGCCCAAGAAGGGACTCTCAATAGTGAATGATTCATAATTGTACACACTACACCGCGTCAGTTATTTATCGCATCTTCAAAATATTTACAAATTGCATGTGTATTATAGTGTTGATGTATATTGTATATTGAGCTTTCATAAGGTGACTTTACTACTCTCGAACTTGTCTGTCACAATATTTTCTTTAGGGTTCCTTATTACCTACCTATTCCTAAGCCTACGCCGTCTGTCCGTCCGTCGTCTGTCTGTCCGTTCGTCCGTCTGTCCTACCTTTAAAAGGCTGTATATTTTGAACCGTAATAGCCGGTTAATTTCTTAATAACATTTTCGGATGAAATTGCGGATAAACTAACAAATAATAAAGAAAAACAAAAAGTAAAAAATTAGAGTCCCCATACAAGAAACGTGTTTTTCAAGGTTTTTTTTTTTTGCTCTATCGTAATAACAGTAAAACATATAAGTGTCAAACTTGGTGTGATTATAGGTGCTACCTCTAAAGTAAAACAACCAATAATAAAAAAAAATACGTGATGTAACGGTTCCCTCGGTGCGCGAGTGCGACTCGCACTTGGTACCGTATTGTGAGTGTACTTTTATCGTTTAATGAAACATTTACTCAATGCTGTGAAGGTAAAAATGAAATGGTTCGGAATTGTAAGAAAATTTTTATCGCTTAGCTAGAATTTTTTTGGCATTTTCTCGCAATGACTGAACCCGCTTACCTTGGTTGATTAAGGTCGGACTCACCGATAATATTTTTACGGCGAAAAAAATTCCCAATAACAAGGGACAAAAATATTCCAGTTCAAATAACTTGTCATAGAAAAAAGTCCTTGGTAATCTCAAAAAAGTTGGCAGCTATATTGATTTTGACACAAATCTAAGGAGGGGTAAATATCCCAAGTGTTACACATGAGAGCTGTATTGGTTAACACGATTAAAGTACTTAGTTTATAGACAGTTTTAATAAATTTTACCTCTAAATACAAATAGTCTGAATTGTTGAATATATTATTATTGTAAATTCAATAAATGAAAATAACAGTGCGAGTAAATTAATATTACAATCAAACATAATATCTGACATTAAAAGTAATTAATTACAAATTACACTTCTACATACAAGAGGTTCTTCTAAAATCGTATCAATAGGCTCAGTAGGTACAGCCAATGCAGGTTTTCATAAAAAAGCAGTCAAGTACGAGTTTAACTCGAGGCTTCCGTACCATTTTTGTCAGCCTCGATAGCTCAGTGGTGCAGACAGTCAACTGTCGCTATTGAATGTTAAGCAACGCTGGGTGCGGTCAGAACTTGGATGGGTGACCGCTGACCGTTGGAGGCTGACCGAGGTTCGGATTCCTCATAAAACTGTAGGTCCCTTCCCTCCTAATCTTACTTGGTGGTAGGGTTTAACCCGCCCGGGTTGGTACCACCGCACTGAATGAAACGTCGGTCTAAACGGCTATGTAAATAGTTTGTGTTTTCCGACCAGTTCAGTGTAGCCGGCACGATCAAAGGGGGAAGCACTGACATGGCAGCTAGTTCACCCGGTGTTATGGGCTGACATCACGGACGTTGTAGGTGATGTAGCCAACCGTGTCAGTTTCCATAAAAAAATTAAAAAAAGTATTCGGTTTTGCGTGAAAACTTTAGACTTAGGATTTTCATTTAGGTTTTCCTGTAAACTATGAGGTCTTTCTTTGATATCTTTTGAATTATACATTTTAAAATTATAAAAAATACGTATATATTTATATTCCTTATAATGAGCCTTTTAATTCGTACGTCACATGATACACTCGAAAAACAATTTTTTTCTTTTTTTCCTCAAAAATTAACCCCCAAAATTCGTTCATGTACGCTATACGGCCGTGATTGGGTCATCAAACCGTATATATGTACCAAACAATGTACCTTTTTTGGTCAAGTAGATTCGGAGAAAATAAGCTGTAACGGAGGGACAGACAGACACAAGAGTGACCCTATTAGGGTCCCGTTATTTTTTCTTCTTTTGAGGTACGGAACCCTAATTAAATAAATGAACCTGGTTAGCTTAACACGGCGTCAGATATACAAAGCCCATAAGATGGATTAAGTAATTACGGGACTCCAGTCTTCACACTATGCGAGACCAGAATGCTATCGGCGCAAAGATTCAAAACGATAGAACGACCATTGCTCAATAATGTGTACAGTGCGTACTACCCGAGCGAGGGTCCGAGGTTAAAGAGGTCGAATGCGGTCGATATGGCATACCAATAAGTTTTTTCTGACACTAACCTACATACACCTGGTTGCTTTACACTTCGGAAACGGTGTGAAACCATACTTAGGTCCTTCCCTCCCCTTGCCCCTTACTATTTCGTAGGCTCAAATTGTACCACCGTACTGAAAGTAAGATGGCAGCCATAGCAGCATCGGCTGTGTTCTCCTCTAGTCCAGTATAGCCATACGACATACCGAGTCGAGTGTTTCGGTCGGTAATGGTTTACGTGGTGGGCCTCCATGTCCAAATTCTTGTACAACGATGTAACCGCAACAAAAGAAAACAAAGTAAAATTTTCTCATAAAAGTGAATGTAATGTTCTTTTGGGAAATAAAAGAACATTACATACGAATACCTTGTCGGCCTAGCCGGCCGACAAGGTATTCGCAGCCCCCGTAAATATTCGAATGCCCGTGGGCGCCGTCGGACTACACCTCTGCGTTAGTCTGGCGCGCGCCATTTGTCGTGCTCCCCATAAAAAAAAAAAAAAAAAAAAAATATTCTTTAAACTGAAAATCTTAATTGTGTGTGAACTGGTTGTATAATTATGTGTATACGTGTATAAAGTGTAAAGTTGTAAAAAAAAATGTTGTGTAAAAGTGTTAACTGTAGTTCAAATTATATAAAGTTCATTTAGAGTTTATTAGTGTAGGCTGCTATGATTAAAATCAGCGGCCCTTGTGATACTCGCAAGTGGCCATATGATGCGCCTACGGCCTTTCTGTTACCCTGTACATATTATGTTGCTATGTGTTAATGTGTTATAATGATATACTAAAATTTAATCGAATAAATCACTATTCTATTCTATTCTATGTAAACGATTATATTATAGTGTTTCTGTTTCTTTATAAAAAAATCGTAACGCAATAATACTTTCATAAATATTCTAAACTTTCTAGCTAATAAACCATAACCCTATCACTCTCATTGAAAACCGCCATCAAACCGTATCACTTTATCAAACCGTACCTTTTATTTATTAGTATCAGTAATAAATTCGGTATTCCATGAATATGCCATCAATATGCAAACTGTATGAGACGGCAGTGAATACAACATGACCAGTGATTTTCCCATGGTAATAACGTGGACTATAAAATAGTATTAGAATTGCAAGTTTTCGTTTAATAGCATCGTTTTATACTAAATTTGATTACTGTCGACGTGAACGTTTAGCGCTGTAAGCCCTAACTACCGTTACAGGGGATATAAAAGTAGATTTATTGTTGATGATGGAGGTCTTTCAAGAAAACCATAAAAAGGCATCTGTCACGGACGAGACATCTGACCGATTTTATAAGGGTCCCTGTCAGCTTCGCCTAAGGAACCCTAAGAGAAGTCAAATGTAAAAAAATATATATTTTTACATTTGACTTCAATCTCTACTAACGCCCCGTATGATCTTGTCGATTTTTATTAGGAATGTTCTTTAAGGACAACAAAGAAAAAAACATTTATCCTATCATCGTTGTACGGAAAATCTAATTTCACTGAACTAAGAGAGAAACTGTAGCCCGGCAATATCGGGGTCCATTCATGGCCTTTGAAAGATTCTATTTTAAATTTAGATCGAGCTGATAAAAGTAATTTCGTTCCGTACGGTACTCCACGTTCGAGGCATAAGGGCACTTAACCTCCATTGTCTGTCCTATTCTAACTAGTCAAGTGGCTTCACTCACTCTGTCCCGTTCGTACGCTGAGATTGTATAGAAATTCACTTAGAACGATAAGGTAAGGGATAATGCAGATTAGATTGATATGGTGAGCTTGCCTCCTCGTGGCGAAGTGGTAAAGTGGTTTCGTCTGTTGAGAAAATCAATGGGATCGACACTCGTCGACAGTCAATGCTTTCCTTCTATTATTCTCATTCAATCAAGTTTAATAATTATTTCCTTTCGAACACGAGTGGCCCCATGGCTTGGATTTCATAAATCTTTAATCAAACACAACACCCCCATACTAAGAACAGCATAAAAGAGGACCACATTTTATTATTATTTTCATGACTAGCCCGCGTCTTTGCTCGCGGTATACTCGGTTTAATAGCAAATCCAATTTAATCGTAAATATGATAATAAACTATAGCTTCTCTTATATTCTTCTCTCTCTCTCTCTCTCTCTCTCTCTCTCTCTCTCTCTCTCTCTCTCTCTCTCTCTCTCTCTCTCTCTCTCTCTCTCTCTCTCTCTCTCTCTCTCTCTCTCTCTCTCTCTCTCTCTCTCTCTCTCTCTCTCTCTCTCTCTCTCTCTCTCTCTCTCTCTCTCTCTTTCTAGCCCACAAGTAGGTTTTAACGATACCCATGGACATTTTGTGATGCATGGAGATTGCGAATGTCATGCCGGCCTGACAGGAGCCTTTTCACGCTCCTTTTGAAAAACTTCAAGCTGCACTTGGGAGGTAATAGATGGAAGTGCGTTCCACATTTTCCGGTTCCTTGAATACATGTATGCAGTGTGTTACCCGTATTTATACCGCTATGCCAAACAACCCTTGTTTATGACTTTGACTTTGACTATAGCCAACCATGTCCCTTGCTAGGTGGAAGCCTCAAATTGTTTGTAGCCGACTGGATTGGTACCAACCCTGGTGTTGCGAACATATCAGCATCAGCATCCGCGGAACTTCAGCATCATTTTCAACATAAGCATCGCACCAGCATCAGCATTGATCGATGCTGATTATTAATGCTGATGTTCGAGTCGTGACAAACCTTCTCGGGACAGACTCGAAGCCGGAAAAGCAGCGAATACGGTTCCAAAAGTTCCAAAGTTCCATCCAATACTAATAATTTAATTGCTAAGATTTTAAGATTTAAGAAGTTCCTTATCGCCATGTCATGGTCAGCACCACTCACGCCATCTATGGCGTGTTTATGAAATGCTCGTACTCGTTTCGGAAGATGGCGCGAACACACTTTTTTTTATGCAATCCTGTATCATGGGTGGCTGAGTCGGAGGGGCTTTTTAGTTTCTTCTATGGGAACCCCCGTGAATTTTTTACTTTTTCTTATTTTTATTATTTGTAAAAACACATAGGTATTCTGTGAAAATTTCAACGGGCTACCTATTACGGTTCAAAAGATACAGCCCTTGGACGGACGGACGGACGGACGGACGGACGGACGGACGGGCGGGCAGACGGACGGAAGGACTGACGGACGGACGGACGGACGGGCGGACGGATGGACGAAGAGACAGACAGACAGGCAGACAGACGGCGGACGCTTAGTAATAGGGTCCCGTACCGGATACGAAACCCTAAAAAGGAGTGAAGCGTAATAATTTTGCCTCAAATTTGTTTTATCAATTATGGGTCCTTCAATATGGGTTGGTGAATAGGCACCTGTAAGGCCGGCATGGCACTCGCAACCTCCTCATACGACGGAATGTCCACGGGGGCGTCTCGTCGCGAAACACGTTATGGGTGGCTCGACGCCACATGGTGCACTTTCAATTTAAATACTTTTTTTTATTTTAATGTCTGTTAGTTTTTATTTATGGCTAGGCACTCTGCTGGTGGACGAAACTGGCGTCCCGCAAACAAGGGCCTGCTTTATTCAAAGGTTTTAAGCCTTGGTTGCCATCCAGTAGGGCAATGCGGCAAGGGTTCCGGTAACTTTTTAAAACGCCCCTTTTGATAGTTATTATAATTTTTATGAGGTAGGTTTTCATTCTTTAGTTATTTGTATTGCTTTTTTATATTTTCTTGAAGAAAGACTTTTTTTTAATTTTTTTTTATGGAAACTGACACGGTTGGCTACATCACCTACAACATCCGTGATGTCAGCCCATAACACCGGATTAACTTGGTGCGACGTCAGTGCTTCCCTTCGGTCGTGCCGGCTACACTGAACTGGATGGAAAACACAAATTATTTACATAAATATAAATAAGACTATAAATATGAAAAATAAATTAGGTATAATGTTCAATGTTTTTACTATTCCATTAAATGAACCTGAACGACCACTGTTATTATTTATTCTGGAAACAAACAAAGCAGTCCCTACAAATATAAGTGTGTCGGAGTGTAGGGACACAGCTGGCTAGGGCTATCCATCAATGTACTCAACGCAGCGAGCGGTGACAGCGACGCGATTGTGAAAACGGAACTCTACTTTGACTATGCAAAGAAACCATCTTGTGGAATGATTATTATGGCAATAAAACGTCTGTACACGAGCCGTGCATAGACGTTTCATTGCCAGTCGGAACAAAGTTGAATATTATATTATATAATAATTATACAGTTGAAACGAACCCTTTTCATCGGCTCACTGGTGACTCTAAATCCCTAGATTCGCGAATGCTTACTCTCCAAATCTGCCAACAAATAATATGAAAATCTAGAACAACTGTACGAAAACAAACGACAAATTGTATTAAAGTATCTCGGTCAGTTACGAGTATTTCAAGACCTTTGCAAGGGACTGAGTTATGTCAGCCTGCGGACTCTTGACCGAACCTTGGACCTGAAACGAGACAAGAAACTGCTAATGACTTAGGAACTTGGTGACAGTATAATTATTGTCAATTTATGCGGACTATCCCTCGTTACGCTTTTAAATAGCGAAGTGTCAAAAAGCTCATGCACAGACATGCACACACACACACATACAGGTCCACCATCGAGATATATTACTAGAGGATGCGCAACGAAGAATATTTCTAAGAAATTGTATGAATATCCTTATAACTCGACAAGCACTTCATCGATTTACGGTCATTGGTGGCCTAAGCTGTGACCAAAAAGTCACGCGAAGCCAAGCCGCGGGCAAAAGCTAGTATAAAAAATTTACTTAAACAAGTTCTAAAGGATTGAACGTACATTTATATCAACTTGTCAGTGGCTGAAATTGTATGTATGTGTGTATATGGATGAATAAAAACGGAATGAAAAAATTTAGGCACCTGTCAGA
This sequence comes from Nematopogon swammerdamellus, assembly GCA_946902875.1. Classification (NCBI taxonomy): domain Eukaryota; kingdom Metazoa; phylum Arthropoda; class Insecta; order Lepidoptera; family Adelidae; genus Nematopogon; species Nematopogon swammerdamellus. Next base: position 10,905,029 of record OX336343.1, read on the forward strand.
CCGGCATGGCATTCGAAACCGCCGAATAAGACCGAATGTTCATGGGCATCGTTAGACACCTTATGGGTGGCCCGGCGCCAAATGTCACGTTTTCATAAATAAAACATAATATTGTGTTCGGAGAGATAGCATTTTTGTTTTCTTTTTAAATATGATCTACATATTCATTAAAACAACATACAAATGTGGAGTTTATCGAATTATTCTCGTATGCCTTTTATTTCGTTCACTCTCTTATTATTGCTACGTCTCGCCAACTAAGAATAACATCAAAAGTAAATCTCAACACTATAATCGCCTTAAAAGGGCTCAAAAGGAAGAAATACATGCTCCGAGCCTACTCAGAGCGCACGGATTTTGCAAGAGCAGAAAAATATTGACATTTCCGTGGAAAGGATCGCAAAAGGATTTATAATGCCAAATAACACGACGGGATTCACAAACAAAACTTTTGGCCAGGACTCTCGTTCAAGAATAATACAAATGGAAAATAAATGGGGAACATGCAGAATTGATATTCGTATCAAATTTCGAAGAATGACCCGACCGCTTCCACTTAGTTCAGAAAGGGTACTTAGATAAATATTGAAGCATTTTAATTTGGCTCCCTTATGAAATTTTAATATGAACGTATGAGGAAAGAGGAAATTCTTTTGATGAAATTGAAGCTTTTGTTTCGCCTTAATTAAAATGTAATATATCTGATAGCGATATATTAATGAGACCTTTTGCGTTCCTTCAGGTATAAAATTACAATTTGGGATTGAAAGCTAAAATATTTCACTGAACTTAATGAATGAATCTACTATATGAAATTTTCCCAGCTCACTGGAGCGAGTTTTATATTGCTGCTTTATTTGTATAAAATAAAATTGTTATATTCATTCGCAAAAAGAAGACAAAGTAGGTAGGTACATATTGTAAGTATTGATTGATTGACATACATTGTTATGCGGATGACAGTACAGCACACGGATCCTACACTAGTCACCCTTCAGCAAGACGGGATGTTGTGGATGAAACTTTGTGTCTGATCTCGAACAAACGCTTCGGTCTATTTTCGAATGGGGCCGTAGTAATTTGGTCGAGTTCAACGCTTCAAAAACACAAGTTTGCGCGTTCAGTGCGAAGAGAGCGGCGTTCACACCAGCTCCTTCCTTCCAAGACACGTCGTTTACTCGGGGTCCTCGGAGTCGAACTGTCGCACGACCTAAACTACCGGCGCTATATCGAGGGCAAGGCCAAGCTGGCTTCTAAAAAGCTAGGCGTACTAAATAAGGTGCGACGGTACTTCACGCCGCGCCGCCGCCGGGCCAAAGGCTGCTTTTGTATAAATCGCAGATTAGGTCCTGCTTGGAGTACTGCTCGCACTTGTGGCATGGCTCAGCCAAATACCAGCTTGCGCCTTTGGACTCGATCCAGCGTTGAGCCGTGCGACTAGTGGATGACCCCGACGTATCCCGCGATCTAGAACCACTGCAACTTCGGAGGAATGTCGGCGCCCTAAGTATCGCTTGTTCCATTGGGAGTGCTCGGTGGAGCTGTTTAACGCGATTCCGCCGTCCCCTTTCCACCTCCGTACAAGGCGCACTAGGCAGGGATTGCATCCCTATACGCTGGACTTACCGCGGATGCGTACCAATCGGTTCTGCAGATCCTTCCTCCACAGAACTGGTAAACTCTGGAACGCTCTCCCTGCCCACACATATTTCCCCCCAAGTATAGTCTCGGGTCCTTCTAGAGAGGCGTGAATGGGCACCTGTCATGCCAGCATGGCATTCGCAGCCCCCGCATGCGACCGAATGTCCTTGGGGCGTCGCAAGACACCTTATGGGTGGGTCGGCGCCATGTGTCGCGCTTACTATAAAAAAAATGATTAGGAACTTGCGTGTTGGAAGAATCTTCCCTATCTGTTTTCGGAAATTGTCTCTGACTTATATCATTGATGACATAATTAAGGAGAATATATTCCTTTAGCGGCAGGTAAACCTAGTGTTTTTTTTATTTATTTACAAATCAATCTATAGGTACACACATATTATTATAAAAACCATTACAATAGAGAACATTCCGCTCAAAGAAAAATTTTGGAAAAAAGATAAGTACATGAAACCAAATCACATAAACATTTTATAATATAAAAGTTGTTTTATTGTACTGATGCGTTCGGATGACTTGGAAAATACGGCACACTGTTAAACTGTATCCGAGTTCGCGTATAACAAGCAAAACCATAGACACGGACTATCCGTTTGTACCATTCTTGGTGCGACAAAAACAGAACAAGAAGAACCACAGGTCAACCGTAGCATGGGGTAGTATGGGGGGTACCGTCGTGCCTCCTGGGTGGTGCCAAATGAACAACAAAATACTTTGTGGTAGACAGGTCTTCCACCGTGTCGTCCGGGTGGGTTCCACAAGGTGTTGGTGTAAACACTCCTGATGCAACTTGCTGCACTTGGAGGTCAGCCGACACCTAGCCGGTCAGGTGGACTTGCGTAGAGGATCGGCGGGTCGGAGTCTCGGATGCTGTGCTCACTCACTCTTCTGAGCACACAGCTACAGTCCAGGAGTCGCGGAGGTCAGGGAGACCCAGAGAAACAGGGTACCGCAGCCTGCCCGCCGAGACTAGCTTAGCCCTAGTCGCATCAGTAGGGGGCCCGAACCTCGCGACTAACCATCGCGAGCAGGGTGCCCTGGGCCAACCGGCGAATAGTCTGCTGATGGTCTCAGCGGTCCGTGTGGTACACGGGGGGATGGCGGGTGGGGGAGGGGGGGGGGGGGGGGGGGGGTTACCGCTGACCTGAGGCAGGAGTCTGACTGCCCTTCCGCGACTGTCGCACAGTCGAGTTCACGCGAGTGTGCGACGGCATAACTGCATCTCCGATCTGTTCTTTCCTCTAGGCCACTTAATTACAACCCTCTTAAAACATCATGGCACGAAAAACTAAAATCAAACGTTGCACTGCGGGTAGTAATAATCCCCCAAAATCTTTCCGCGTTAACCTCGCCAACATTCGAGGTCTCCGCACAAACTTGGTTGCCGTCTCCCATCACCTGGAGTTGGCACTTACTGTTCTTGACGGAGACTCAAATCTGCCAGTCTGCGGACTCCACCGACGTCAACAGTCCTGGATACACTCTATTCCAAAGTTTTAAACCCAAATCTGACGTCTCCGTCAAGAGACTTTGCCATCTTGAAGACTCCGGCTTCCCCGTGATATGGGTCCTTGTGAATCTACCACATGTTGTTAGAATTTATGCGGGCCTATATCGCTCGCCTAATTTGGGTGTCAACGAATCGATGTCATTCTTTGATCACCTTAGCAGTATGACGGACAAGTTGCTTGGTGAGCTCCCAACGGCCGAAATTGTGATGGTGGGCGACTTCAATGGCAAACACAAGGAATAGCTTGGGTCCCCCGTCACCGATCACTCCGGGCGGGAAGCTTACAACTTGGCCATAGCTCACGGATTGACACAGTTGGTTTCGGGATACACGCGTATACCTGACAAACCTGCGCATAAGCCTAGATTGTTGGACCTTGTGCCGACTTCTGAACCTACAGGATACAGGTTAGTGTCAGGGCTCCCCTTGGGAGCTCTGATCACTGTCGCGTGTCCTGTAATGTGCTGACTGTGTACTACGCGGACTCGCGTGAGCCTAGTAAACGCACAGTCTGGCTCTACAAGTCGGCGCAATGGGAGGAATTCCGATCTTTTCTTGGAACTTTACCTTGGAGGAAGGTATACTTTGCCTGAGCGGACCCATCAAAGTGCGCCGTGTCTATTGCCGAGCTGATACAACAGGGTATGGAATATTTTGTTTCGCCTTCTGTTGTGCCGGTGGGCGGTAGATACAAGCCCTAGTTCAACCGCCAATGCCGCCTTGCGATAGAGGCCAAGAATCAGGCCTACAGGCAATGGCTGTGCGCCCATACATGTTGGCACATGTACAAACTTATACAAAACATAATAAGGTCATATTATTTAGAGTATGAAAACAATAACAATATATCAGGAAAATTAATTTACTCGTATCTAGGTATACACGCCTGGTCGGTGGTGGTGCTCGGTACAATATTAGTTACTAGCTTTTGCCCGCAGCTTCGCTCGCGTGAAATTCTTATTTGAAAAGAAGAAAGTTAAGTAAGCCCGCTACCGTGCTTTTATTTCGGCGCACGGAACAATTCGGTTTGTATGAGAGCCACGTCTTAGCGTAACCGGAACTGAATTTTATTTAGCCTATTCTGTTTCCCGTATAGTAAAACGTGCTTGTTCTATGTTTCATAGAATTTGGATGATCCGTTTAAGAGTTATGGAGGAACATAGATACATACAGAAAATATTTGTAAAATCGTCAATTTAGTTTTAGTATCATTCATACATAGAGTCGTCTACAAACGCAATATCTCATAAAACAAAATAACTTACTCCATGACCATCCCTCACAGATTTATTAGTAGTATTGATACTCGTACAGTTTAAATTCTACTATTTATTTATTTTTATTTATTTATTTTAAACTTTCAGAAACAAACAGTTACAAAATAAATACATAGTAAATTAACTCTAGACTAACACCTAAACCAGTAAAGTTTCTACAAATAATTGTAATCCTACAATTAATAATATCAACAAAACCTTATAGATAATATATATAGATAAATATGAAGTGTATACATTTGTTTAAATTTGGACAAGAAAGGGAAACGAAAAAAAAAATCAATAAAACATTGCGATTTAGAAAATTGTTGAGCAAGTGAGACAAATGACCTATCGTATTATATTATATATAACAGAGTTTTTTAAATTTACATGAACTAGTGTTAAAAATGTCGACATTGCAGAACAAATCATTATATGTCTTACAGCTTCGATTTATGAATCTGTGCTCGCTATAAATTACAATGACTTCTGTATAATGAGAATGTGTCCGTAGAACGTGTGTTTCTGACTGGACATCTAGATTTAATTTTATCCAATAAATACTGTGATTCGACAAATGAATTTATGATTTTGAAAAGAAAGGTAACGTCTGTGATATGTCTTCTGTTAGCAAGAGAAGTAAGCGCGAAATTGTCTTGAAGATTTTGATTTCGATAACCAACGTATTTCAAAAATTTATTTTGAATGCGCTCAATCTCGTCAATATAAATGTTGTATTGAGGACTCCATATTATTGAGGCATACTCCAGGTGTGACGGAGTAAAGCAGTTGGAACGTGGATGGTTGTTTAAATACGGTGCAAGTACGAAAAATAAAACCTAACATCCTATATGCTTTTTTAGTAATATATTCGATGTGAGATTTAAAGAGCAGCTTACTGTCAAGTAACACACCAAGATCTCGTTCCTCATTAACTCTACTAAGAATCTGGTCGTGTATATTATAGTTATATGTAATGAAGTTTTTTTTACGGGTGTAAGTAATGCAGCAACATTTATCAACATTGAGTTGAATAAAGTTATCCATACAATATTTCCCAAGACGAACCAAATCCTGTTGTAATTGATGACAGTCTTGAAGTGATTTTATTATTCTTATAATTTTAGCGTCATCTGCATACAGTAGAAGACCAGATTTAAGTATTGAATTAATGATATCGTTAATGAATATATTAAATAGGAGGGGGCCCATATGAGATCCTTGAGGTACTCCGGAAGTGACAGGGACGAAACTAAAGCAGAAGCCACTCACCGTGACAGCTTGACTTCTATTTCTTAGGTATGATGCGAACCACCGAAGCAGATCACCGTGTGAAAATTGCATAAGCGCGGCTCTCTCTATGGGCACTTGGAAAACCACTTGGAAATGGTTATTCACTTTAACATTTTTTGTACAAGCAAATTATGAGGAGTTTTGTCGAAGCATTTTGAAAAATTGGTATACATGACGTCTACCTGGTAGCCATCACTCCATACAATAAATCTACAAATTCACATAAATTTGTATCTGTCGATTGGTTGGATATGAAGTGCGGGCGTAACAAAGGAAAAATTACATCATAAACTATCTTTTCAAATAGTTTAGGTAAAATTTTATGTTTTGGAAAAACTATAGGAATCTAAAAGGCTAGGCATCACCTCGCCGAATAGTCGATACAAATGATGTGACTGAACGAGAAAATTATAAATATCTAGACTAGACATTTTATAAGAACTTCTTATTTATTACAACTTGGTACAGACATTTTATTATTTTATTTTATTGAAGGCGCGACATGTGGCTCCGAGCCACGCATAAGGCGTCTAACGACACCCATGGGCATTCGGTCGTATGCGGGGGTTGCGAATGTCATGCCTGCCTGACAGGTGTCTATTCACGCCCCTCTTGAAGGACCCGAAAGTGTACTTGAGGGGAAATATATGGGCAGGGAGGGAGATAATTTCAGAGTTATGTAGAGGAAAGATCTGCAGAACCGGTTTGTACGCATCTACTCGTAGGTAATTATTACTTCCTGAAGAGAAGCACTGACGTGGCACCAAGTTCACCCGGTGCTATGGGGTGACATCACGGATGTTGTAGGTGATGTAGGCAACAGTGTCAGTTTCCATAAAAAAAGAAATAAAAAAATATTATGTTGATCTCTGTCATTCATTAGGGCGGATTTTCGTATATTAATTAACACACGCGTGTTACGAACCGTCTGGTGCCAATTTATATTAATATAAAACTAACATGAATACATAAAAAATTGCAAAGCCGAAATAAATATATTCGAACCCAGACCACTGTAAAAGGTGCAACTGCTGAAATTTAGAGAAAATACGAGCACGTCATCGACCCGGTGGCGAAATCGGTAACGCGTTGACGGCTCGTGCCAGAGGTCCAGGTTCGAATCCTGGTCGAGATGTATTTTTATCTTTAATCTGTGCAAGTATCTGTATCTGTAATAAGTGTATCTACCTAATGTAGATACATTTACACTTGTTGACTAACATACATTTGTCAACATCGGTAGGTCAGTGGTGCGATCGATCGACTGTCGTTCGTGATCATAATCACACCTGGGCATGGTCAGATCAGGATGGGTGACCGTTCGACCGTGGTAGGCTGACCGTGGTTTGGATTCCACGTAAAACTGTAAGTCCCTTCCCTTCTTACCTACCTTTGATAGGTAGACATTTCGTAGACAACCCGCCCGGGTGGATACCATCGCACTGAATGAAAAGTCGTTCATAACGGCTATGTAAATAGTTCGTGTTTTTTGTCCAGTTCAGTGTAGCCGGCACGACCAAGGGAAGCAATAACATTGCACCTAATTCACCGACGTGTTAAGGGCTGACATCACTGTTGCTTTAGGTGATGTAGTCGATCGTGCCAGTTTCCAAAAACTATGTGTAAATTAATTGTCGAATTTTAAGTGATGTCTGCATATTTAATAAGCAGTCATTGTTAAAATGTATGCCGAGCCAATATAGTTTCCACTCCAGGTACGTATCGAGGCAAAATTTACTCACGCAAAAATCACAAAGAGCCACTCGTCCTAAGTAAACATTAAATAAATTAGTTAGATGTGACTCGTAGGCTGTGGATGGACCCTTGAGCGAGAAGTTCGGAGTTCAAAACCCGCTATGCAATAATGACATTCTGAAATTCTATTGAAATAAAACATTGGGGAGACTTGTTTTATCTTTTTCCCGCAGCAGCTGCGGCCTAAAGCGAGCCTCACACACACGCCCCTGCCTGTAGCGATTCACATCCTCAGACGACGGCCGACCGCAAATCGCCTAGAATCAAATCAAATGAAAAAACGTTTATAGCACTTAAAAACGTACAGCAGGTACATAGTTCTTAATGCCTATGGCATTTTCCGCCAGTGTGCCCTTTTAACATATTCATACCAGGTTAGGTGCAACAAGACATATCATGATTCATGAATCACGATACACGCTTTAGAAAAAAGTGGTCAAGTGAACCATGTTCACGTGCCGAGGGTCCCGTATACGCTGTTTCACTTTCATCTAATTAAATTTTCTACTAGGGTGCGGTCAGGCTTTGGATGGGTGGCCGTACGACCGTTGAAGTTGACAGTGGTTCGGATTCCACTTGAAACTGTTGTGTGTTGTGTACATATTTAGCTGGTAGGGTTTAAGTCGTTCAGATTGGTACACCAGCACTGAACGAAGGTCGGTTGAAGAAAACGGCTATAAAAATTATACGTGTTGTATTGTAACGGACGACAGTGTTATGTGCTGGGCTACGCGGACGTTCTACATGGACATTTACATGCAGTGCGTGGAGTGGAATTAAAAAAAATGTGTCAAGAAAGTATCAAATCGCGGTGAGTGCAAGCGATAGGTACGCGGTGCGCGCGAAACTCTGTGTCCGGCCCGGCAGTAACGGTCATTAAAATATAACTGCCTACTTTACGGAAACCTATCGAGGTACGTTCATTCATTCGTGCAGTTCACTTCAATTGATCGCTCTATAAAACCAACAAGAAGCCTCAAGACTGCTGAACTCTGCTGAAAATCAAAGAAAGAAGACGTACAGTCCACATCTTGTCTACTGGCTTTATAATTCAACACCATACACGTGTTTTCTGGTCAGTTAAATGTACCAGGCACGACCAAAGTCCATGTTTTTCATGGAAACTGACACGGTTGACTGCATAACTACAACATCCGTAATGTTAGCCCATAACACCGGGTGAACTTGGCGCCGTGTCAGTGCTTCCCTTAATTTCATGTCGGCTACACTGAACTGGACGGAAAATACGAACTATGTACGTAGCCGTTTCGACCGACGTTTCATTCAGTGTGTTGGTGGTAACCACCAGGGCGGGATAAACCGTACCACCTAGTAAGGTAAGAAGGAAAGGGTGTATCTTGTTTATTGTATAATTTCGTCCACAGGTAGGTAACCTACGCTTGGACATGTCGAAAATTCCGCCAGTTCTAAATTCAATGCGAAGAAGAACTGATAAACAAACTTCGCAAGTCACAATGTTCATCATCAATGTTCAAGTGACAGCCACGATGTAGGAAAGGTGACAGCCAAGGAATGTCGGCAGTCTGTCAGGCAGTCAGTGTTAAGATTTTTTTTTTGTGTATATAATACAAATTATTGGGTCGATTTCTTTATAAGATAAAACTAACTAAATATGGTCCGAAACAGTCGACTCCAAAACCTTACACTTATCCAGCAATGAAGATGAAATTTTAGCAGATGATTCTCAATAATAGTTTAGAATTTATTTGCTATGAAAATGATTTAAATTGTATGTAGGCAATATTAAGCTGGTAGGAGAGAACAGTAATTCATAACCAAGTGCCGCTATATTCCCAGGAAACTTGATTAAATAGTATTATGAATTTAGGGAAAATGTATTATTATCAGCGCTAGGTAGCGAGTGTGTCAAAGGTCCGCAGATTTATATCTACTTTTAGAGCGAGCTGTATAATGAATTCTAAATACCTGAAAAGATGAATAAATTAGACAAATCGTCATGCGAACGAACCATTGAAGCGAAAACTGAACAAAGTTCAAATATCTATCGACTGATTGTGAATATTGGAAGAACGAAAATATCTAAATGGTAAATCAGAAACAGTTCAAAGTTATGCTTTCAAATGAGAAATTATGAGTAAGGACACAGTCTAACCAGATTCTAAATAGGCACGAAAGATGACAAGTACCAGGTATTTACAATTTGGTAAGAACTTATACAAAACTGTCTTCAGTAAAAAAATATTTCTAATACAATAAGTATTGTACAAATTCAACAAATTTACTTACGGTCATATTTTTAACCCCCGACGAAAAAGAAGGAGGGGTGTTATAAGTTTGACGTGTGTGTGTGTGTGTGTGTGTGTGTGTGTGTGTGTCTGTCTGTGGCATCGTAGCTGCCAAACGGATGGATCGATTTGGACGCGGTTTTTTTTATTAGGAAGCTTGTTTAATCGGGATGGTTCTTAGCTATGTTTGTAATCAAGTAATCAAGTAATTAAGTGATAAAAAAAAATTTTATCTCAAAAAGTGGACCGATTTTCATGCGGTTTTTTTTAAAAAGCTTGAAATAAAAGTTAAATTACAAATTTAAAAAACCGCCGACCCTTAAAAAGTCAAAAATAATTTCCGTTTACTTAATTAAAGGAGTCGGGGGACCGCTAAGTAAATAAAATATAAAACTCAGAGCTGCGCGGGAATTTACTTAGCGGTCTCCCGACTCCTTTAATTAAGTAAACGGAAATTATTTTTGACTTTTTAAGGGTCGGGGGTTTTTTAAATTTGTAATTTAACTTTTATAAGCTATGCTGTTTTCTGCCAACCTTCGACCGTGGTTGCGCCGGCAGAGTGCTCATGACGATAGGTCATAAACGTTAGGCCTGAAGCGTCTTGCAGTTGCATAACTCGGAAAGTGATCGTAAATATATTTTTTAACCCCCGACGAAAAAAACGGAGGGGTGTTATAAGTTTGACGTGTGTGTGTGTGTGTGTGTGTGTGTGTGTGTGTGTCTGTCTGTGGCATCGTAGCTCCCAAACGGACGGACCGATTTGGATGCGGTTTTTTTTATTAGGAAGCTTGTTTAATCGGAATGGTTCTTAGCTATGTTTGTAATCAAGTAATCAAGTAATTAAGTAATAAAAAAATTAATTATGTTAAAAAGTGGACCGATTTTCATGCGGTTTTTTTAAAAAAGCTTTAAATAAAAGTTAAATTACAAATTTAAAAAACCCCCGACCCTTAAAAAGTCAAAAATAATTTTCGTTTACTCACTTAAAGGAGTCGGGGGACCGCTAAGTAAATAAAATATAATAACTCCGAGCTGCGCGGGAATTTACTTAGCGGTCTACCGACTCCTTTAAGTGAGTAAACGAAAATTATTTTTTAATAAATGCTTCATTTATTGCGTACATCATCCCTCACCGCCCCTCACCGCTGCTTAAAGAACCTCGTAACTACTCTGGTTGGGAAACCGGCCACCCGCTTTATAGTGGTCCAAAAGTCGTCCAGCCTCATAGCTTTTGTCAGCTCGGTAGCTCAGTGGTGCGGTCGGGCAACCCTGAGCGCGGTCAGTACTTGGATGGGTGACCGCTCGACCGTTGGAGGCTGACCGTGGTTCGGATTCCACGTTAAACTGTAGGTCCCTTTCTTTCTTACCTTACTAGGTGGTAGGGTTTATCCCGCCCGGGTTAGTACCACCGTACTGAATAAAACTTCGGTCGAAACGGCTAAATAGTTCGTGTTTTCCGTCCGGTTCAGTGTAGCTGACATGAAATGAAGGGAAGTACTGACATGGCACCTAGTTCACCCGGTGTTATGGGCTGACAATGCGGATGTTGTAGGTGATGTAGCCAACCGTGTCAGTTTCCATAAAAAATAAATAAAAAAAGACGCTTCACTAGGCGTGGTTTCGCTATGAGAGGTGTTATTGACTATCTGCCTGCCCTTATTCAACAGAGTTTTGTGTAAAGCCACCCATGCCGGTTTCATATAAAAAAAATGGCTTCGTGACATGCCTCCCCGTGCCACCCACCCAACCGCCATTGCTCGCCGGAGGTTTGTGAAATTGAGCGACATTTTCGCTGACTAAGTCGCGCCTTGTTCCACCGCAATCAACTCAGAATCTGTGAATAATTCCTGCCTCAAATATGCTTACTTACAATATAGATTTTTTCACGGGGGACGTTTTTACAAGTCATCTTTTAATACTCTGGTAGCTTACGTGAATACTGAATAAACATACTTTTATATATTTTTAATTAGAAAAATGCAAATCGAAAATCACTGGAAAAAATTAATCCCGACCAGGAATTGAACCTGGGAACCTTGAATCTCTGGCTTGAGCCGCCAATGCGATAACCAACTACACCACCGGTCTTTACGTATTATCTCCAAATATTCGATCTAAGTATTGCACCTACATGATGTCGCATAATTTTTGCGAACAGTCAACTTGCACGGTTCCACATTGAACCTTATGCTGCCGTCACCAAAGTCGTATTTGGTGACGACAGCGAGTACTGCTTAGTAATAACATATAAACATAAAATACTTTTATAGTCTGTGCTAGTGGCTCCGCTCGCATTGAAATTCGAACTGCTAGTGCTTGCATTATCCGTCTCAATGCTATTTTCCCACATCCCAAAGATGAGTTCGTAAAGAATGCTTCTTAGAGTTAAACTCGTCCTTTGTTTTGAATTTTTTTTATGTAATCCGGTATGGGTGGCTGAATCGGAGTGGCCAAAGCACATTCTCCGACCAGCCAATATCACCTCCGAGAAGGTAGGCGCCATACCGGAGACTTCCCTGGAATGCTGGATATTCTGGACTAGAGGAGAACACAACCGAGGCTGCTATGGAGCCGTCTTCGATCCAGTACGGTGGTACCAACCCAGCTACAATTTGAACCAACCCCCTAGTATTGGGCAAGGGAAGGGACCTACAGTTTTACACAGGTTCCGAACGGTGAAGCAGCAGGTGCACGTAAATTGTTTCGTCAGAAAAAACTCATTGGTACATTCCGACCGGATTCGAACCTCGGACCGCTCGCATGAGAGGTCGATGTCCGAACGAGTCGGCCACCCGCCGCGCAAATTGAGTGCAATAGAGAATATTTACTTAATACCAAATCTGATTCTAATTATCTCCGAATTTATTCCAACCCGTCCGATTTTGAATTTAACGAGAGTACAACGAAATCCAAGTCCTTGGCACAGCTATTTCCACAAATAAGTCTCAATCCAAGGAAACCAGCACACTCCATTGTACAAACGAAAACATTTCCTGTACACATCCAGACCGGATTATAAAGCAGAAACACAACAGTCGCACGCACTTGACGAATTGAAACAACAAGCAATTTGCGATTGAGTGGGTACCAGTTGTAGAATGGCTCCCAAGTCTGAAAACACAGCGGACATGTTCAACTAAGAACAATGTTTTTGCCTGGAACCTGACTGGTCGTCAACATCACACTCGTGTTAGTCATTGCCAGCCCATTACACCTTGTTCTGCCGGGCGAAACTATCTACTCGATAATCAAACTTGGAATACAATATGTGCTCATGAAAGTAGGTGTCGTGAACAAGCAAAGAACTTGGAAAGAAAAAAGCAATGATGCATGCGATGCATTTCAATGTGTGTCGAAATCACCGCCTTTCGGAAACTGACGTTCCTATTTTCTTTTGCATTGATTGTTTGTGCATGAATGGATTGGCGTGTAGCTTGTTTCCGTAGGAACAAGGTTTAATCAACTGACATCCAGGGTGTAACAGGTGGTGTATATTTGGGTATAGCCCATCATGGCAGGTTCCATAGGAAAAATTTAATAATATCAGCTTTCAAATCTAATTTATTATAAAAGGGTGTTAAATTTTGTTAAATTTTGGTACCAAAACCTTAATAAAACTAATAATGTCATCAGCTTCTATAAACAGTTCACAATGTCAGGTACTAACCTCACCTCCACTGTAACTGTACCTACAACACCGAATGAGACTGCCGGATGAGGTTAAAGCTTTAGCATCGCATTCCAAACAGTCGAGACACAAACCACTATTCGCGTGTGCCGCCTCGCAATTCCGATTGAAGCCAAAATAATCAAGGAACAATCCGAAATATCAACAAAGAGATAATCGCATCATTAGAGCTAAGCCGCGGTTGATTCGGATCAACCGTCACTGCTCAATGTGTTCGTACAGTTTCGTCTAATCAAGGTCTATGTTTAGAAGCAGGGGGTACGTTCCGATCTGATTTATGGGTTGCTCTTTTAGTATAGTAGGGTAACTGAACAGATGGAGGAAGTAGAAATATTTGGTTTATCGTGGCCCTGATGATGAAATGCATGTTAAAGTCTGAAAATTATGTTTAAGATAGACTCAATTGTGGTTATTAATATAGGAAAACTGTTCGATTCGCAAATATTCAAAATACGAGCGGATCAGCGGGCGGTTTGTTCCGAACATTTCTCATCAAAGAAAACGAAAAGACGAAATCCACCTGATCGAGCTCGGCGCGAGCTCTGACGGCTGGTTGGCCTATAAAGGCAGTATTGAGTATAGTTCCGAAGTGTGTGCGAAGCTGAGCCCAACGGATCCTCGGACACCGGACGTGCAGAAGACCACTACCTTGCGGACTGAGCTATCGAAGGTGCGGCTGCGAGCGGAGACTACATCATCATCAAGGTAGGAGGCACCACACCACCACAGACTTTGAGCTACATCGTCTTTCTGGGTTTATAGTCGGTATAATATGCCGTTGCATATTATAAAATGTGTCATGAATTTCTTTTGAATACGATTTATATGCAAAATGGAGGTGTGGTGTTTTTCTTGTACACTTTCTTTCTTGTAGACTGACCCTAAAATTATTCTTTTGGAAATATAAACTGTTATATTATTAGGGATTACTTACAAAATTACATAAAAAAACTTGTAGGTGTTTTCGTACTATTTCATGTTCTTTATTTCACATTTTTAATATACATTTATATTAATTCGTACTATTATTATTAAATATTGTGTCACTGTTGCATTCTTCAAAGATAAAAAGCAGTCTTCTGAAAAAGTTTTCTTTTACGTTTCCAATCCGATTGTGAGAAAATCGAAAATAAAGTTGGAGGCAACTTTACAAGAATCTACAAAGTACCTACTCTAATAATTATACTCTAATAAAAATAAGTAATCTACTCTGCCGATATGATACAAATTGAGAGAACATTTTGTTAAACCAGATACGCATAATTAACAGCAGATATTTTGTTGCTGTAAAACTAATATAATTTGGTCCTACCCACGAAATCTCAGCAAAAAAAGGACCCTCAGCTCATCACTTTAATTTCGTCCAGCCGTCCCGTGGGCTCCGATAGTGTCACGGTGTATCCTTGTTCAAGCCAGGGTAATGACGCTGCGATGACTAGGAGTTTTCTTTGTTTAGAGTTCTCCTCAGGGTGGGGTGTGAGGAATTTCAAATTAGCTCCAGTGGAGACGGACAAGAATAGTTCATGGTCGCTCGACCGGAATCGTACGGAAACATCGCAAACTATTTCGCTTAATTCCATTCATTAACACTTTATTGGTTACTGTAAATTTGACTCCATCTTTCATGGTAATATGGAAAGATGAAATATTCATAGAAATGATTAAGCAATTTCGACATTATTAAAGACGTTTTGAACTCAGGAAAATTTTGTAAATGGAGCCGATTGTCGATTTTGATTGAAGGTCAATATTATCCAAGGTGAAGAATTTAAAAAGTCAAATTCCCGACGACATGCTTTCAGGCCCGCGCTGATAATCATCTCTCCAAAGATTTAAATGAGCTCGGAAACTTGGGAAACGTAAATTTACGTAAAGATTTTAATAAATAATTCAATCTCAGCACTTCATTGTTGTTCAAGCTTCTGACTTAGTATCTACCTACATTTTGAGCAGCCATAATAAAAATATAAAAATATGAAATAAAATATACAAATATACCCCAACAATATTACAAGTTTACAAGATCTAGCCATCGAGATTTTCCTGGTCTGTAGATAAAAATATTATATTAGATTATATTACGCACTATTATGTTCTAAACTGTTTAGTTTGTTTTGATATATGTATTGTTTTTACTTCTTTAAATGTG
This sequence comes from Nematopogon swammerdamellus, assembly GCA_946902875.1. Classification (NCBI taxonomy): domain Eukaryota; kingdom Metazoa; phylum Arthropoda; class Insecta; order Lepidoptera; family Adelidae; genus Nematopogon; species Nematopogon swammerdamellus. Next base: position 10,920,609 of record OX336343.1, read on the forward strand.
TATGCTATAAAGGGTCTCAACAGAACATTATATTTTCGGTTCTGTTTTAGCTATTTCATCCTAAGACATTTTCCACGAGAATCCCTCAGGAATGTTGACTACACCCACGCCTTGTTTCTGTGAGTGGCGGCTCGTCACGCTAACCTAAATCAGTTGAGGCCTGCATCTGACATCTGTGCGATACATAATGTTCACACAACGCAACGCCAATTCGGGCAAATAACAGGGAACTGCAAACAGGATAATTTCTCATTATTCGAAATACGTACCACACGCACACATGCGATTACATTTTGCAAACGCCACTCGGGTCAGCATGTTGCGGCTATTGAATATTGAACCTCATATCATTCAAGTTTTAATTATTGGCAATTCTGTCAATACTATATAAATGAACGGTTGATTGTAGCTCGCTTGAATTTAATTTGGAACGTTAAGTGGTTATTGTTTTTTTTTATATTACCCAAAACCTTTTTGTTTGTAAAAAAGGTGATGTTTAGGTAGCTTAACGAGCTTGGACGTAAAAAGTTCCTTAATTTATTTAAAGTTTAACATCTTCGACTACCGCATGTTTTTTAAGTTTAAATTTATTCTGTACCTATTTAACTTCTTCATTCTACATACATACATACATAGCGTCACGCCTGTTCCCGGTGGGGTAGGCAGAGAAAACGGATCTCCACGTGCCACGATCCTTCTACTAGCTAGATAATATAGAAATTCTCCGTTTTTGATTTTTTAAGTCAAAGGTTTGTGTAAAATTTAACAAACAAACGAAAAAGTGCCTACATTTCACATTACAGTGTATACTAACAAGATTTAATGCAAGATTAAAGATTTGGAGCGATTTGATTACGTAATTTCAAGCGTCGAGAAAATTTCTCCCAACTCATTTCATTTTCCCCAAATCCAATTTCAGATAAAACGAAACGATTGAAAGATGAATGAGGCGATTGAATTTCGTAGAAACGAAATGTGGGGGCCGCATTGTTACTGAAAGTTTACATTTATGAGTTAAACAAATATAATTAAAATGCCCTATTCGTATTGAAGAATTTAAATAAATACAATTCACATCCCAAGGCACGCCACCACACGCGGTCTTCCGCTCTTCTCATCCATCCACTCCCGGCTACCTTTTTTAGGTTATCTGTCCACCTAGCCGAGGCCTATGTCCAGCAGTGGACCGATACAGGCTGATGATGATGAATTCACATCATCAAATATTTCTTCGCCAACGATCATATTTCGTGAGTTCCGGCTTAAAAATATTATATTGCACTAGAAGTTATAGAAACAGAGAGAGAACAAGAACTGCTTAATATAACAAAACGTGACATTAAAAAAAGTAAAAACGAAGGCTTTGAAATCTTGCATTTTGCATATCAATAATCGAGAAAACTTTGGTTCCTGACTAGAAACTTCATCAACTGAATGGTACAAAACTATTTATACAATGTTGTTTTCTTGCCTTAAAAAACTGTACGATACATTCATACACACTTTCACGCCGCTTGTTATTCTCCTTAGTAATGTAACCATAACACCCCACATAATCCAGAATCAACATAATTCCTTAGAATGTAGTAAGATGATTATAGGGCTTAGAAGGAAACAGGAAGTCCCCTTCCGCAAATAACAACAAAGACACCTTCTCATACGTTCTCACAAGCGTAATACCCGACGAGAGGAAATACTGAACACGTGGCGGAAATTCGCACACAGAAAATGTGAAAAATTCAAATACTTTTTTTCGCGACACCTATAGGCTTTCGAGAATAATTTCAATAACCAAGTAGAACTTATAGAGGGCACACATAGAAAGGAAATCGTAAGAGTCGTAAGAAAAATCGCGGTGAAGTGAAGGGTTATTAATTCATAAGACGCGTCGCAAAAATCGCCAGATGAATACAACACCAAGGTTTTAATGTATGAACACTAACTTACGAGTATGGTACTCCTGCCTTTAAGAATTTGGGGCAAAGGACAGTTCTCATGGCATTATATCGTGTCAATATAAATGTACATAATTTACGAGTACATAGACACGAATCAAAACACTGAATTGCGTCAGTACTTCGGAAAGTGTCTGCTTGTCCGGTTTCTTTTTTCAAACAACGTCAGTTCCCAAATTAGATGTAATATTATGTAGTCCTGTATATTATAAAGATATTTTTGTTCATGAGATTTCTTCTAAGTGAGCCACTTTCCATACCTCTGAGTGGATTGTTAATAATAAAATAACGACTAAGTGAACACTTAAAATAAGTGGGGATCTCCGCCGTATTCGAGTTGCCGATAGGAGCTTCCAAATAGCGTTAGATTTTCCTTCTCTACACGGCGGAATCTATTTACGGACATCTAAAAATTATTATGTATGTACATGTCTGAGAGAACATGTTAATATCTATCAGAAATCAAAGAAAATGTATCAAATCAGTATTCTCGGCGTTGATGTCGTCTTCAGATTAAAGTGCCTGGAAAATAGGAATATCGTAGGTTGAAGGTTTAGTTAGTCTTCAAAGTTTGCGGCATCGCAAAGGAGTTTAGAAAAAATAAACATCTTCAACCGTGAAATGGTTCTTGAGAGGAAACTCTCAGAGTATAAGAGATATAAGAAGAGTCCCGTTGAGCCCAAATGTTTTACGAATAGGAAAATGTTTCCCTGAGGCCGCAGCGGATACATTTCTTCACATTAAAGAAAAGAAGTGGAACGAAGAACGTCCGTGTCCTTTACAGAAGTGTATTTGTGTCGTCGCTCCGTCCGTTGTGCTCAACACACTGTGTTGCTGTTTGGGTACACACCCGGTGAGTAGGAGAGATCAAAATGCTTCGAGCGACATCGTACTACCCTTCGGAAATATCTAGGCACCTCGACAGAACGCAGTAACGGCTGCACGCTATGATCGGCAAACGGTCGCATTCCTTCGAGACCCGAAAGAATGCGACCGTTTGCCTACCATATATTATGGTCGCAAACGCACGCTATAGCAGCGTGCAGCCGTCAGACTGCGTTCTGTCGAGGTGCCTACATATTTTGGACGGGTATAAACATAGATATTTATTATTTACTCACAAGGGTTAGAATTACTCACAAGGGTTAGAATTAGAGTTGCCAAATTATTTTATATGTTCGATCGTTTTCGTTTTCTTGTTTGTTTATAAATCCTTATTAGAGTCACTTGTCCGTACGTACACCGTACGGATAAACTTTACCTTAATTTTTTAATTTAAAAGTCGAACCAAATTAAATTACACAGCTGTCACTTTCCTAAACCAACTATATTTTTTTAGTTCAAGAAGGTATAGGCTGAACCAATTTCACCCCCGCGGAGATACCAATCCGGCTTGGGGCTTGAAGGCAGGCTGAATGTCCGGAAAAAGATTATTTAACCCCAAGATGATTTTTCGGTTACTGAAATGGGCCTAACCCCTAGCTTTCATCTTTGTTTCGTGTGGAGTAGTCACATAAAAAACCGTTGATCGCCAGGCGAGCCGCAAAACCAAGAATTTATGACTCGTCGTTATTACTTTGGGCTCACACGCAATGCTCATCGTTCGGCGATCAAGGCTAAAGGGATAGGGATAGGGATAGACTGATAGGGATGTTCGAAGTGGGTTTGAATTTGTATCACGTTTAATAACTCGTATCTGCGGACGGCATATAAATAATGAAATATAAAAATATGAGAATTGTACCGTGTGGGGCCGGTACATTGAAAGAATAGCCCACTGCATCTCTCCCCGCGTATGTCGTAAAAGGCGACTAAGGGATATGACTCCCTTCTTATATTACTAGGTGGTAGGGTTTAAGTAGAAAGGTCGGTCGAAACGGCTATGTAAATAGTTCGTGTTTTCCGTCCAGTTCAGTGTAGCCGGCACGACCGAAGGGAAGCACTGACGTGGCACCAAGTTCACCCGGTGTTATGGGCTGACATCACGGATGTTGTAGGTGATGTAGACAACCGTGTCAGTTTCCATACAAAAAAAATTATAATAATGAGAGTTTTAACAGAATTGTCCTGGACCCAATCGCTTTAATAATATTTAGCTTTATCGTGTTTTCAAAAATCTACCGATATGCTCTGTTAAGCGGGCTCTACACTTGCGCATGTATCGCGGCGCGTATTCATTGATGCGATTCGGGGATGATCTCTGCGCGAAAATATGTCTCTTCACACTTCACACTACTCTTCACACTATACACCAGATATAGGTAATGTAAATAGGCAGAGTGGTCAGATTCTTGAGTGTTCATGCTTATGCTGTAAATATTAATGTTCTTGTGAGCGGTAGTATGGGTTTATTATTGTAAATTATTTTAAGATAATACTTATATATAAGGTACTAACAAAACATTGTGACTTGCGAAGTTTGTTTGTCAGTTCTTCTTCGCATTGAATTTAGAACTGGCGGAATTTTCGACATATCCAAGCGTGGTTACCTACCTGTGGATGAAATTATACAATAAACAACAATAAACAATAGTCATGAAGGGGAGTCCTGCCTTGGGACAAAGCAGGACTCGGTGGCTGGAATTTGTAAAAGAGAATGGACTGTAATTAATGAATGGAATGCCAATGAGGTGAGTGTTCTGAATGACAATGAGGTGAATTTTCTGGATGAGATGCGACCGAACGAAAGAGGGCCACGTACCTGGATCTCCGCGGGCGGGCGCAGGATGCGTGCGGGACAGCTGCTCTTCACCAGGATCCTGGGCTTACACTCATGAAGACCGACACGCACTTGATTACCCGACGGAGAAGCGGTGATGACCGGCTCGACGGCGGCGGCGGTAGCGGCAGCGAAGTCATAAATAAAAAATGTTCGAAAGCAAACGATGAATGGGTAACGAGTGACGACCGAAAATGAATGAATCACAATGCCCTGCCTCGAGCGCGTAGAAAACCGCGCCAACGGATTGCGGGTAGTCACCACTAATTCGTCGGTCGCAGAAAACTGATTTAAAATTTGAAATATAAAGGCGGTGTGCACTACGCCTTTCTGAACAAGTCATGATTGAGTTCGCTGGAGCCGTTGCTGCTGCTGTGATTCTGTGCGCTATAGCATGCTACAATTTATGCCTATAATAAAACAGAAATAAAAAAAGCCACAGTTGCACTCCGGGAGTGCCGACAGAAGTGAAAACTTTTTGTATTTCCGAAAATAATTCTTAGGTGGTTATAAAAAAAACTAAACACCCTAAAAAAATGTAAACACCGTAACATTGCTTAAAAAAGAAAACAAAACAAAAAAAAATTTGAGGGATTCGAACCCATGGTCAAAAAATACAAATCCTACATTCTTACCATTGAGCCACGAAATCACATAAACTACCAAACGAATATCGGATTCCCTTGATTCGCTTTCGGCGTTACTGTCACTGAGAGACGAACAGAATTGATCCCGAGCCATCGTAACTTAACCCTTAATGCAATGACTTAAGGTTGCATTTTAAATAATAAAAATAAATCTGTCGCTTTTCGAGATCTGTCGCGAGTCTAACATTTTATACCCACCTAAAAAAGTACCAAGCGCCGCTAAAGAAGTTTCACTTCAAAAATTAATGGAGAAATATAAGACAGGAATGTCCTTAATGATACTAATTCTCGTCAAAGCATCATTCACCTTATTTGTATTCTTATGGTCCTTGTGATTATAGAGTGTCAAAGTACGGGTTCAGCTTGATCACATCATGCACCGTCAGCTCACGGTTGTTACTCTACGAAGCGCTCATTTTAGTTACAAAAAACCACGACCGCTTGTCACCGTGTCTCGCACGCAGAAACACCACAACTGTGGATGCATTCGCGTTCGCATGGCATTCGCGCTCCGCAAACCAAGCGCAAACCTTTGTCGCGAGACAAAAACCTTCACTGATCAGGAGGAAGCCGCGACACTAACGTTTCGCGGCTTTCGCGGCGCGAGTGTAGAGTCCGCTTTAGATGAAGTTTTACATAATATTTTAAACTGAATATTTCATGTATGTAATATTGATGATACCTACATCTCTAATCTTATAAATAACTAAATTTTACTTTATAAGCATTTTTGATTAACGCCATTCGTTTGCTTTTGTTCTAAAGATGTATACCCACCGTGATATGCCCGACGAGTCGCACCATTACACATTCTTTACGATTCTCGGGCAAAAAATCCCGAGCGAAAAATCCTTACACGTTTGTCATTTTAAATCAGACTCCTGGTGCGGAGTACGACGACGCCACGCGACGCAACGGCGAGAGAGACGACTCATTTCTTTGGATGTTATAAAGATTTACTTTACTAATCATTTTCACAAATTAATTTAGGCGCGCCTAAACATTTCTGTGCTTCGCCCATATAATATGTGTTTTATTACTGTCTCACTTACGGCACAGAAGACGGCACTGATTACGGACAGATTTTCTTTCCGTCGTCGTCTTTAATCACCTTTAGCATTCTTAATGTATAGGTTTCTTTACAATGTTTTCCTGCACTGTTACGAACACATGCACGTAAAACAATACAAAAATATAAAAACTCATTTGTGTATACCTGTGAAAATACAATTAAGATATGCGGCACAGATAATATGTCCTACATCTACAGAAATTCCGTCAAAACACAATGTTCAATAACCAGTAAATAAAACGGCTAAGATAAAATATTGTATTTTATTCATCGGAACACAAGTGAAACTACGGAATTCTCAAAGCACCTCTTCGAGAAACCGCTCTATTAGAAAGTATTCATCCCAATACAGATCATTTTCCTCACGCACTTCTATCTCCAGTATCCGTGGACGCGGTACGTGACTATCGCTAGTAAATCACCTTAAATTGTATGAAAAGACTTTCCTTTTTTCGCCCCTACTACGTGCGAAATCTGCGCCAACCGCTCGAGTTGTATTCATTGTTGTCATGGACGTAGCATTTTTTTTTCTAGGAGGATCAGCGATATTTTTCAGGGGGCTGGGGGATTATTACATATTATGTATATACGTAGGTATATACATAATATGTAATAATTGTGTGTGGTGTTGCAGTTGCCCCCGTAATATTTTTAACTGACATAAGGGGTTTATTCTATATGTGAAACTAAACAACTTCTGTGAAGAAAAACAATTTTTTGAAACAAAAAAAAAATATTTTTTCCATACAAATTTTCAATACCTACTCTCAAAATGCATGGAGAAAAAAAATTTTTTTTTCTTCAATTAAAAAAGTCGTAGAACAAAAGTTGTTCTATTTCATGTACAGAATCACCCCCTATCGGGTTTTGCGGTTGGGGTTGCAACACCGTGTATATTTAGGGGGCAATGAAAGTGGTTTCAAAGGAAATATTATTGAAGTGAAAACTTCTTTAGCGGCGCTTGGCACTTTTTTATATGGGGGAAAAATGTTATGTTCGCGTCAGCGCGCGCGCGCGTCAGATAACAATATATCGTTGCTATAACAACGCTCAATACATGACATCTCAAAGTTCTGCAAAATGAATGTAGGGTTCCGTAATAAATGCATGTCTGTCCGTTTACTAAATTTAACATTTAATTCAAAATGAATGTAGGGTTCCGTAACAAATGCATTGTCCGTTCTACTAAATTTAACATTTATTTCAAAATGAATGTAGGGTTCCGTAACAAATGCACGTCTGTCCGTTCTACTAAATTTTACAATTTTCAACCAAGGTCCTCCGACGGTTATTTTATAATAAAAGTAGGATTCCGTAACACGTTTATGTCTGTCCATTCTACTAAGTTCTGCAAAATGAATGTAGGGTTCCGTAACAAATGCATGTCTGTCCGTTCTACTAAATTTAACATTAATTTAAAAAAAAAAAAATTCTTTATTTTTTTTTTATTATTTTTTTTTTCATTGTTTTTTTTTTCATTAATTTTTTTTTATTATTTTTTTTTATTATTATTTTCCATATTTTTTTTTTTTATTATTTTTATACCTTCTTTATAAATAAATTTAAAACTTAAAATTTTTTTATTTTTTTTTAAGCAATGTTACCGTGTTGTTTTCACTTCTGCCGGCACTTCCGGAGTGCACCTGAAGCTTTTTTTTTATGTTGGAAGCGGAACCGTATTCAATCTAGGCCAACAGCTTTAGCGGCGGGTGGCCGAGTGGTTTGGGCATCGGCTTCTCATGCGAGAGGTCCAAGGTTAGAATTCGTTCGGCGAGTACCAATGAGTTTTTTCTGACGAAAAAAATTACGTGCATACCTACACCTGCTGCTTCACCGTTCGGAACCGGTGTAAAACTGTAGGTCCCTTCCCTTGCCCCATACTAGGTGGTTTTTTTTTTTTTTTTTTTTTTTATGTAATCCGGTATGGGTGGCTGAGTCGGAGGGGCCAAAGCACATGCTCTAACCAGCCAATATCACCTCCGAGAAGGTAGGTGCCATACCGGAGACTTCCCTGGATTGCTGGCTATACTGGACTAGAGGAGATAGGAGGTGGTAGGCTCAAATTGTAGCCGACTGGTTTGGTACCATCGTATTGGATGTAAGATGGCCGCATAGCAGCCTCGACTGTGTTCTCCTCTATTCCAGTATAGCCAGCAATCCAGGGAAGTCTCCGTTATGGCACCTACCTTCTGGAGGTGATATTGGCTGGTCGGAGCATGCGCTGTGACCCCTCCTACTCAGCCACGCATACCGGATTACATAAAAAAAGCTTCTTTCCTCCAAGGGGACATTTTTATTACTTTTTCGGGAGCACTGAGTGTTTCTTTCAAGAGGATCAGCCAGGTTTTTTAGGCGGCTGCCAGACGGCTGTAGATATGGCTACAGAACCCTCTGTCTGCGTGTTAACAACGTTCACACTTATTCAAGTTTGGAAAAAGACGGCCCACTACAATATGTAAATATAATATTAGGTACTAACACTACTAACCTCTATTTTTGTTTTAAGTAATTATAAGAAAATTTTACGTTCCTACCTACTAAGCTAACTTATACGAAACTTTCGGCTGTATTATGTGTATATTTTGGTAATAAACAAATTTTGAATTTGAATTAGATGGAAACTGAAGCAGCACCACAGGGAAAATGCTGTTTTTGCCTCTCCTTGCTACGGCACTGTGAATCCCTAAATGTATACACCGTATTTCAAGCGAACCGAACCAACACTTTCTTCCTACTCAACACAAAACCCTTTTATGGTCGACATTTTGTTTAAAATGAAATCGTTCAAAGTTTACGGAGCTTTTTTAATAGTCGGTATGGTGAACACTAAGCAGCAGGAACATTGTACGTGCGTTCCTAAATGTGTTTATCTGGCATAATTTGGTGCATTACCAATTATGTCAAGTTCGTGGCACAGTGCTCTTGTTGGAACCCCGTGTCGAGCCAGTACTCCCCTTGGGTCGGGCCGAGGTTAAACTGAACTGAATAAAATAAAACAGATTTATTTTTCATCCTACTTCGACCGAATTACATTCAGTATGGTCTAATCTTTAATAGAATATTGGCTGCTTTCTGACTAGACCTCTACCTCTATTTCGTCAGTGTTGCCGATTTAGTGACTTTGTCGGTAGATCTGCGGATTTTCGACGGTCTTAGCGACACATGAAACGATTTGAATTTTCTACTAATTTATTTAAAGGTGAAGCGCACTTTGAAAAAAAGGCTTACCTACACTTAAAATTTAATATTTAATAAAATCATTTAAACATCGGTCTGGTTAAAATTATCTATTGCTCCATAAATATTTCACAAAAATAATACAATGAATACAAGTACATGAGGTGCAAAGGCAGTGTGGTTTAAAGTGTATCTTACACACATATAAGATTAAATATCATTATATTCGTGGAAATAATAGTTTGTAAAGTATAATGATAATTTTGAGAACAAAATTTGTTGTTAAAAAACAAATGTTTATAGCCACACCTCTTGGGGTGACCTAAGTTTGTATATACATACATAGGTATGGAAAAGTAGAACTTAAAATATCGATAATATTGTGATCAATTTGGGATAATATCATGTTTAGAATCTGGGCAAGAGTGCTAGACAGCATGTGAAAGTTCTGTCACGGCATATCGTTACCGTTGCCGTCGAGCATGAAAGCTGTTCATAGATTGTTGTCTCCTGTGCTGCCGTGAAGTGGACGAGACGTGGTCGTCGCAGAGCTGTAATCGGCTGGTGCGAAAGCACCGTTTGAAATTTTGACAAGTCCGTCCCTTCTACATTCAATATAAACCCTGCAACGGTTTAAACTTTTCATCTTTACAGCTTTTAACATAAAATCATAATCATGACGCGGTTCGTCTTCGTAAAAGAAATGCACAACTCGGAAAGGGAAAGACCTGGTGCACACTGACGGATATCGAACCCACATTGCGCTTATAAGGCAGCACCTTTACAGCTTGGTCATGAGCCCTTTAAATTGACGTCCATTACCCGGCAGTAAATAATGACCATCGACCTTAGAAAGAGACATTCCGGTTGTAGAGCGCCGTCCCTGTCGCACAGAGACGTGCGAATTCGTGCGACAGAGACGACGCTCTACAACCGGATTTTCTCTTTCTAAAGCTCGATGTTCATTATTGACTGTCGGGTACTGTAGTATAGTATCGAAGTTACTGCGCAATTGGCACGGCAAACCGGGCGAGCGTAAAACACATTGGTAACAGGTGCCCAGATAACTGGGACGGCGCGGCGGGGCGGCGCGGTGCTATGTAGCCAACTCCATCCATAAGTTATTTAATTAAAAGGTTTAGTTTTGTGACAAGGGTACGCGCCAGCCATGTCCGAATCCAATGTTTTGTTCAGACAAACCAGATGAAGTGGAAATACGGGCTACGTTTCGATTAAATATTTTTAATTAATTATTTAAACTAGGTTGTAGCATTGAAAACATAAAATCTGTACCTATTTTTATTTACTTATTAATTTTTATTTTTACCTGACTACGGTGAAGTCAAAAGGAAAGGTTATCAGCTTAGTATTTATGCATTTAATGTAAGTATGCATATATGTTTGTTTGTATACATATATATGTATGTATGTGGCTATGTTACAGCCTGAAGTAGTGGACCGATTTTATTAAGTAGGGTGTCATTGAATTCGTTGGACTCACGCGAGTGTCATAGGGTAGGTAACACATCAGGGTGCCCGACTACAGCATTTTCCATAAACTTTCCACGTTATTTCCTTCGTTTTTCGTAGTTGTGTTTCAACAAAAATTTAATTACATTTTTTGTTCATTTTAGTGCTTTTAAGCTTGAACTAGGTTGAGTAAGTACTTGAAGTAGGTTTTATAGGTCTGTTAGTAGGTTTTATAGGTAGGTTTATTTTATTTATTTATTTAGTTTTAGTTGGTGTCATTTTTTATTTATTTTAGATTTAGTATAGTTTTTAATTTAATGTTATTATATGTTAATTGTGTGTACTTTATTTGAAATAAACATTAATGATCCTTATTTCATTTATCGGAATAATTATACATCTGAGAACACTCCTACGCACCTCACTCGTTGCCATGATTGATGGACATTCACTTTTGGACTGGTAGTAGCTAAATCACTATCGACTGATCGATCTAGTATAAAGTAAATATACAATGGGCTCTCATATACCTACGTGTTAGAAACATTATGTGCTAGTAAATATTGTGTATATTATAAAACGTATGCAGGAGTAAGTGAGAGACAAGAAACCCGATAGTAAATGTAGTAGTTCATAATACGATATTATTTCGCAAAAGTGTTTATTATATGGCAATAAAAATATTTAAGGAAATACCAAATAACATTAATAGAGAGTTGGTATTTAATAATTTTAAAGTAGAATTATATAAATGGTTAGTTGACAAATGTTTTTATAAAATCAATGAAATTCTATCTATTGTAACATAAAATGATTTTAAGAATTCGTTTTAGTTTATATATGCTTTTAGTTAATTAGAATTTTATGAATTTATAACTTTGTACCTCTATTTAATGTATTAAATAATGTTATTAATTGAAAATAATAATTTAGAATCAGTTGTGATTATAATGAGATGGTTTAGTGCTTGCACAGCTTTTTGAAGGAGAGCTGTGGCAGGCGCTGTTGCACGCCTACCCGGGCAATTTGTGGAAGGAACTCATATGGCACTGTTACACCACTACAAATACGCAATAAATTATTGTACCGATTCGTTGCTACTATGTATGTGGGACATAGGTTAGGTGACGTAAATGATAAAATGCTGTGATACGTGTTGTCCGTATATTCACTAATAGTGCGGGATCCAAGTGAAATTTAGGTAATTTCCGTGGGACATACCTCGGCCATACCAACTACTGGTATGTACGTGTTCGGGCTGTTCTCCTGAACACCATAAGTGCGGTAGTCACTTTCTAAAATAGTGGAGGGGATAGTTATGACGTCATAAAGATGGCGGCCGGGCCTGTCATTCTAGGCGGTATATCTCGATAGTTACTCGACCGATTTCCTTCATTAAGGTGTCAAAAAAAAGCTAATAGAATGAGGATTATTCGATCTCTTACTATACTACTTACTACTTACTACTTACTTATTACTTACTATACTATAGTTTATGTTAAACTAATACGAAACTAAATATTTACAAAAAACCGACATTTCGGAAAAAATATTTTTTTTATTTTTAAAATAGCTCGGTAACCATCAGGATTTTGGAAATTTTGGTTATAATGAAACGCATAGCTATATTCAAGACGATTATAATGATCTTTAAATCATAACGATTGAGATATAAACAACGGAGCTACAGTCATTTAAGTGATCGTTGGTAGCGTCAAGCTGGCTGTAGCGGTCGGGCGCGCGGCGACGCACTATGGACAGCCCCCATACAAGCAACTGACAAAAATTGTTTTGGCAACATACCACCTGGGGTAATGAGTTGGTTCGATAGGCCATGAAATGTACTTGTTTAATACGTACATATTTTAGATTTTAGTTGAATTTCCTCAGTTATATGACGCTTGAAAGTTGAACAAATTCTTTGCGCAAACATCCGCATATTAAGGGAGCGCATATATTTTATGTATATTTTCCTCAAAAATACTTAAGTAAACATATAGAAACCCATACATATTCGAAAAGCATTTTAGGTAACTGTGTTGGGTTTTTTAAAGATATCATTCCTTATTTAAAGCACTAACGAAAACGCGAAATTTATCTAAAACTATAATTAACTATATAATTTATAATTAAATCTTAAACTATATAATTTCATCTAAGCTTTCAAATGGTATTAGGGTCTGTCCGGGTGAATATTATAATGGTTTTATATAGCCAGTACACTGTTTATTTAGAATCAATAAACAACTTTCTGCAAAACTCTGCAAATTGGCACGAAAATTAAAAAAATATGCGCGCTGTTCGCACGCTCGGAGCGTTCGCGTGAATGATTTTTTTAAAATTTTATTTTATTATTTTTTTATGGAAACTGACACGGTTGGCTACACCTCCTACAACATCCGTGATGTCAGCCCATAACACCGTGTGAACTAGGTGCCATGTCAATTCTTCCCTTCATTTCATGTCGGCTACACTGAACTGGACGGAAAACACGAACTATTTACATAGCGGTTTCGACCGACGTTTCATTCAGTGCGGTGGTATCAACTCGGACGGGATAAGCCCTACCTAATAAAAAAAATTTATAATCGGATAAGGTTTAGGGGGCGAGATAACATAAATGCCGAAAGACGATTTTGTATGGAGTATGGGGAAAGGTAACTTCCGTCTCGTCTTAACACCGACCGCACCACTGAGCTACCCAGGCTGATTTTAAATGATTTTATTTGAAAAGTTAACTTAAGAGTACTGATTTAAGAGACTGAATGTATAAATTATGCAAAGAAAATACACTACAACCTCAGCATTCTCACGGTAGGTATAGCTACTTCGTAACGGAAACAATTGCGGTTAAAACTATGATATGATTATATATGTACTTACACCAGGTGTGTTTTGTGTTATTTATGTTTTGCACACCATTTCTGAACCACAGAGTGTAAGGAGATATTACACACGCCACATTTTTTTCGTACGAATATAAGCCATTCTGTGAGGGGTGGTACATTTACACACTGTACTGCCTGAATATTCGTGCCAGATGAGTGCAGTGTAGTGTTTCTGAAACTATATGGCGTCTTTCAAGTATTCTAAAGGTGAGCTATCCACTGTGATTCTTGAAAATTGGAACCATATTATCTCAAGTGCAAAAAAATATATAAAGGAGCATTACATTTTGTCCGATCGACCTTGCAAGGACTACGCAATTTCATCAGAGAGTATACAAAATCGTAAAGCTGTGAAACTTTTTGGGGAATCTGGTTTGGACAACGTCTATCATTCATACGAGTACATTAAAGGAGTGAATTCAATTGGCGAAAAAGATGAAGCCTCCAATGTTAAAATAATACGTGTCGTACGCAACTCAATAAAACAAGAAAAACTGCAATGAAATTATCAAAGGAAATTCTGCAAATTTTTTTCAATTCAACGACGATGAAGCTTTAGTGTCTTTAGATCTGACTAAAGTGCAATAAAAATATTTGTGAAGCTGTTTATTGGAAAGGTACTCCATCGTCTTCCCTTCTTATAATAAAATTCAGGAAGCAAAAAACAGGTGCTATCCTGTAAGCGCATTTAATGCGTTTAATATTTAATATTTAATTTTTTATTTATCACAATTATAGGTACGAAAATGTTTTTATTATTATATTATATAAAAGTTGATACTTTATTGGTAAATGAACATAATAATTTTTGATCTTATTTTCATAGTTTAGAAATACATTATTTTATATTTTAGATTTTTTTTTTTATTAATAATAAATATTATTTGCAATCAAATGTTACTGTTTTTTGAAGATTAACTATTCAAGTAATACCATAAAAAAAATTGTCAAGGAAGGTATTCTAGTTTAGAAGATACAGATTTATGACCGAAAAGTGGCACTTTGGCCAATAGTGCGACGGCGCGGCGAGCGGGACCGGACCGCGACCAATGTAGTATAGCACAGACATGGCCACGTTTCTAGTCATTATGAAGTAATTGGGGCAGAGTTCCGAACTGTAATATATGTATGTACAGAAACACACAGATTCACACTTTAGACCTTAACACATTACACTCCTCCTAACGTCGCCGTCGTCGGGTAAAAAGACAGAATTGTCGAAAAAAATTATAAAATTTAGTACAGAAAGTCTTTACATACCTTAGGTACTCAAAACTTACATACCTAGGTATCTTAACATATTTAAAGATATGTCCTAATTCAGAAACAAAAAAATTATATGAAAATCTCAATGGATGGATGGATGGTGATCTTCGGTATTGGTATATTTGCGGTCGGCCGAGTCGTCAACAGTAGGTACTTACGTTACCGCGCTGAGCTTGACGCTACCAACGCTCACTTAAATGACTGTAGCTCCGTTGTTTATTACTCTATCGTTATGATTTAAAGTTCACTATGATCCTCTTGAATACAGCTATGCGCTTTATTATAACCTAAATTTCCAAAATCCTGATGGTTACCGAGCTATTTAAAAAATTAAAAAATATTTTTTTTCGAATTGTCAGTTTTTTGTAAATATTTAGTTTCGTATTAGTTCAACATAAACTATTGTAAGAGATCGAATAATCCTCATTCTATTAGCTTTTTTTTGACACCTTAATGAAGGAAATCGGTCGAGTAACTATCGAGATATACCGCCTAGAATGACAGGCCCGGCCGCCATCTTTATGACGTCATAACTACCCCCTCCACTATTTTAGAAAGTGACTACCGCACTTATGGTTTTCAGGAGAACAGCCCGAACACGTACATACCAGTTGTCGGTATGGCCGAGCTATGTCCCACGGAAACCGTTATTTGAAGGCTTTTCAGAAATGGATCTTGTACTATAAAAATAAAAGGAGACTGCTCTTTTGAGACTGCTTTCCTACTTCGAGTGGCGGCCGACCCAACGCGCACGGGAGGGGTGCGCGGAGGTATGGCGGAGGGCGGTCGGTCGAGTCGCATTCACAATTCGGTGTTCACAATAGTGCATGCACATGTGCATTTCTTGTAGAGTCTATTCCTACATATACAGGATGTTGCAGGATAGGCTTGAGAAACTTCAGGAATAAAAAGCTCTCATTTATTAGAAGAAAAAAATCCTTATGACTCAAATCGAAATTACGTATTTTTTTTTCATACAAAAATTGAAAATTGTAATAACAGATTCAGATTCAGATATTTATTTCGCCATAAAGAACACACAACAATAACAATATTTCATTGAGACATATGCATATTCAGTATGGTTCGTCATCATTTTTTATGATGTCCCGTTCAGTAGTGCAATCTATAAGGAAGAATCGGGTAAGAAACCTTACAGAGCTTTTTTTAAATATAACTTACATACTAAGTTTTCATTATGTTAAATATAACATACTATATCTAAGCAAAAAATTTAAAATACTAAGTCAAAAATTAACTCGATGGACAGTAAGATTTGCCAACAGTGCTGTCTAGGTTTAGGGAGTGCAATGACCTAGTCCAGTCCTCTTTTTCTTTTGATTTCATTTAAATTTAACCTGTCAGCTCCTGCGTTATAATATGTCTACAGCCCCCAAGATCCCGCATGGGCGTGGCCCGCGGTACGGCGCGCGCGACCTTGCGCGCCGACCTCGACATAAGCCCAGATATTTCGGAAACGAATTAAGTTAGATCTATAAACTCTTCTGGCCTAGAAAACCTAGAAAATTTCCTAAAATCCATGTGAAACAGTGAGGCTTACCTTGTTTAAAAGTATCAGATATTTTAGTTAGAAAAAAAAATCCCAAAAAAACAATTGAAAAATTCATCATAATATAAATTCAAAACATATATACCTTTACAATATTTATATCAGAATACTCGTAAAGAAACATACTTTTGGAAATAGTAAAGTATAATATACGTTTTATTTACAGAAATCGGCGAAATCTGATGTTCAACATGAAGATCCTGGGACCATCTGGAAACTCCCAGATGGCACGCGCGTGCCACTTCTTTGCCAATTTATAAATTGATAATTTAAAATATACCTTCTTTTATTTTGCAAACCTAAATTCTGTTCAATTCTACTAGTTAAGCATGTAAATAAGTCATTTTATTTTTATTTAATAAAGGCGGACGTTAACCGTCCACCAAATCTCGATGAAACGATTTTCACCAAAAAGTACTATAAAATGACAGAATCTGGGAAAAAGTTTCAGAGCTTTTCGTCTTCAAATATGGACCCCTTTCGAACCCTGAAGTTACGAAACCCTATCCTGAAACACCCTGTATACGTGAGGGACCCTATACAAAACAGCTTCCAGCGTAAATGAATTATGATCGGTGTTATTATAATAAATTGATCTAAGTACCTACCTATAAATCTGAAGAACGGAATACTTAGCTAGAAAACATAAAACGAAAGTCGATGCCATAAAAATAAACATAAATATTTCTACCTTTTGACGACGACGCCGAAACGAGAGTTGACCCCATCAAATACTTTACGTTGATCGAATTTACGATTAAAGTAGTTTCAGTCAGATTTTATCGCAGACAGAAACTGATTCGATTTTATACGTCCTCGTCCCAAGAGTCTGTTGCGGTGCGGTGAGCGCTGCTGCGGGTGACAATATAAATAAACGAATGACAGTAAACTTATTGTGAAATACACCAGAATTATTTGCTGAGTGAGACATATTTATAATTATGTTCTCTTTCGTATTGCTAGCCCACCTACGCCCACAGCGGTCTACTTTTTGTTAGGCCGATTGGAAGTGGTATTTACTATTCCATGTTTCTCCGGATTACGGATTCCGTATTCCAATGACGCTCTGGCAGGGACCCTTATAAAATAGTTTAGGAGTCTGTCCGTCCGTCCGTTGATCCGCCCGCCAGCCCGTCTGTCCGTCCGTTTGTCACAGTCGGTAGTTCCTACAACGTTCGACCTATCTCCTTGAAACTTGGAATGTTTATGTCTAAGCCGTGAGATATCAAAACACGTGTAAACAATATCAGGGATCCTCAACTTCAATAGGGGCCGCAAAAACTACGTAGAAAATAAAGTTATTTTTTTAACAGTTCGCGTAGCATGTATATCGATAAAAGGTCTTTCAAAGCCTATATTAAGTACTTACTACAATTTAAAAAAAAAGTTTAGTTGTATAAAAAGTTATAAATCGGGATACAGCGTGTGGTATGTATGTACGCATGTACAATATGTCTTGATATGTTTCCTCTTTTTTTGGGCATAAAAAAGTTGAGACCATCCACACACAAATGTTGTTCGCATTAGCATAAACGGGCGCTTCCTTCTGCTCTAACCTGTTTTATCTTCTTTGTCATAACTTTTGGGTACGTTAATATGGTCCCTTAAGAGGGACGTTTACACAGATTTGTAGAATTCGAAAAGTTGTCATCGTAAATCACATATTTTGATAATATTTATATTTTTGTTGAACGCACTCTTATGTAGGTGTGAATATACTATACCTAAGGTTTAAAAAAACATAAAACCGACTTCCTAAAAAAAGGAAAACTAAAAAACTATTCAAAATAAAAATATAAAAACCGCCTTCAAAAATATATGAAATAAAAACCTAAAAAAAAAAAACGAACCCTAGAGTTGAAGGCGGTGCTAAAAAGGCTACACAAATCACAAAGGATATTATCATCCACTCATGTTTTCTTTCATGCATCATTTTTGCTTGCTTTAGCACCGCCTTCAACTCTAGGGTTCGTTTTTTTTTTTTTAGGTTTTTATTTCATATATTTTTGAAGGCGGTTTTTATATTTTTATTTTGAATAGTTTTTTAGTTTTCCTTTTTTTAGGAAGTCGGTTTTATGTTTTTTAAAACTTTTTTTTTATTTCACAGTTTTTTTTAGTAATTTTTGCTATTAATGTACTCGGCGGAATCGCTCGGCCTTCGGCCTCGCGATTCCGCCTCGCTTTCCAATCCGATCTTGACCCAATTAAAATAGGACCACGTCAGCTTCGATAGCTCAGTGGTGCAGACAGTCAACTGTCGCTATTGAATGTTAAGCAACGCTGGGTGCGGTCAGTACTTGGATGGGTGACCGCTGACCGTTGGAGGCTGACCGAGGTTCGGATTCCTCGTAAAACTGTAGGTCCCTTCCCTCCTAATCTTACTTGGTGGTAGGGTTTAACCTGACCGGGTTGGTACCACCGCACTGAATTAAACGTCGGTCGAAACGGCTATGTAAATAGTTTGTGTTTTCCGACCAGTTCAGTGTAGTCAGTACGATCAAAGGGGGAAGTACTGACATGGCACTTAGTTTACCCGGTGTTATGGGCTGACATCACGGACGTTGTAGGTGATGTTGCAGAACTTAGTAGAATGGACAGACATAAACATGTTACGGAACCCTACTTTTATTATAAAATAACCGTCGGAGGACCTTGGTTGAAAATTGTGAAATTTAGTAGAACGGACAGACATACATTTGTTACGGAACCCTACTTTTATTATAAAATAACCGTCGGAGGGCCTTGGTTGAAAATTGTAAAATTTAGTAGAACGGACAGACATACATTTGTTACGGAACCCTACATTCATTTTGAAATAAATGTTAAATTTTGTAGAACGGACAGACATGCATTTGTCACGGAACCCTACATTCATCTTGCAGAACTTAGTAGAATGGACAGACATAAACGTGTTACGGAACCCTACTTTTATTATAAAATAACCGTCGGAGGACCTTGGTTGAAAATTGTAAAATTTAGTAGAACGGATAGACATGCATTTGTTACGGAACCCTACATTCATTTTGAAATAAATGTTAAATTTAGTAGAACAGACAGACATGCATATGTTACGGAACCCTACATTCATTTTGCAGAACTTAGTAGAATGGACAGACATAAACGTGTTACCGAACCCTACTTAACAGTTGCACTCCGGGAGTGCCGGCAGATCCCGTGCCACTCTAACTTAACCCTTAATGCAATGACTTAAGGTTTCATTTTAAAAATGACGCTGACGCGATGTCGCGAGTTATACATTTTTTAACCGACTTCCAAAAAAGGAGGAGGTTCTCAATTCGTCTGTATGTTTTTTTTTATTTTTTTTTTTATTTTTTTTTTTATTATTTTTTTGTATGTTTGTAACACGATTTCTCCGTCAATTGAGGGCCGATTTAGAAAATTCTTTTTTTGTTAGTTAGGTCATACTTCCGAGGTGGTCCCATTTCAATTTTATCGAAATTGGTTCAGTGGTTTTCGAAAAATCAGCATAATACTATGGTGTGTGGTTACCTTCAGCAAAACTTGTGATGTGGTCGTTTTCGGCAATTTTCAGTTTGATAAATTAGTATGGTGTGTGGTTACCTTCAGCAAAACATTTGTGATGTGGACTTATTCAGCAATTTGCAGTCTGACACATATGGCGAATAATTCTGTACCACTTCAATCGATTTCGATTATTCGATTTCGATTATTCTTTTTTATGTAATATTACTAAAAAGAATGAAATAAAAACTGTTTTAAAAAATATTAAACCGATTTCCAAAAAACAAAAAAAAAAAAACTAAAAAGTATTAAATACCTAATATTTTGAAATTTTCTCTGTCCTGTTGAAATACATGAATCGATATACTAGTGATACATATTCGGACCCTTGTTTCATGAATATTCTAAATTTGAAATTTTTTTATCTTTTCCGACCGGCGTTTAATTTATTATGGTACCTGGCCAGTACCTACTGTACCGAGTACCATCGAGCTGGTTTGATGATGGAGACAGAAGATGGCCATAGGAACTCCTAAACTACACATGATAAACCCATCGTGTTTGGGCTCGTTGCATTTGTCTTCACGAGAAATTTACTTTAGACCTAAAAGATTCTCAATTCGACGGTATGTTTTCTTTTTTTGGATGTTTGTTACGCGATTACTCCGTCAATTGTGGGCCGATTTTGAAAATTCTTTTTTTTTTTATTTGAAAGGGGATAACCCTGAGGTTTTTGAAGTGAAAACTTCTTTAGCGGCTCTTGGCACTTTTTTAGGTGGGTAAAAATGTATAACTCGCGACATCGCGTCAGCGTCATTTTTAAAATGAAACCTTAAGTCATTGCGTTAAGGGTTAAGTTAGAGTGGCACGGGATCTGCCGGCACTCCCGGAGTGCAACTGTTAAGTAGGGTTCCGTAACACGTTTATGTCTGTCCATTCTACTAAGTTCTGCAAAATGAATGTAGGGTTCCGTAACATATGCATGTCTATCCGTTCTACTAAATTTTACAATTTTCAACCAAGGTCCTCCGACGGTTATTTTATAATAAAAGTAGGCTTCCGTAACACGTTTATGTCTGTCCATTCTACTAAGTTCTGCAACATCACCTACAACGTCCGTGATGTCAGCCCATAACACCAGTGCCATGTCAGTGCTTCCCCCTTTGATCGTGCTGACTACACTGAACTGGTCGGAAAACACAAACTATTTACATAGCCGTTTCGACCGACGTTTAATTCAGTGCGGTGGTACCAACCCGGGAAGGTTAAACCCTACCACCAAGTAAAATTACGAGGGAAGGGACTTACAGTTTTACGAGGAATCCGAACCTTGGTCAGACTCCAACGGTCAGCGGTCACCCATCTAAGTACTGACCGCACCCAGCGTTGCTTAAAATTCAATAGCGACAGTTGACTGTCTGCACCACTGAGCTATCGAAGCTGACGTGGTCCTATTTTAATTGGGTCAAGATCGGATTGGAAAGCGAGGCGGAATCGCGAGGCCGAAGGCCGAGCGATTCCGCCGAGTACATTAATAGCAAAAAATTACTAAAAAAAACTGTGAAATAAAAAAAAAGTTTTAAAAAACATAAAACCGACTTCCTAAAAAAAGGAAAACTAAAAAACTATTCAAAATAAAAATATAAAAACCGCCTTCAAAAATATATGAAATAAAAACCTAAAAAAAAAAAACGAACCCTAGAGTTGAAGGCGGTGCTAAAGCAAGCAAAAATTATGCATGAAAGAAAACATGAGTGGATGATAATATCCTTTGTGATTTGTAAAGCAAGCAAAAATGATGCATGAAAGAAAACATGAGTGGATGATAATATCCTTTGTGATTTGTGTAGCCTTTTTAGCACCGCCTTCAACTCTAGGGTTCGTTTTTTTTTTTTAGGTTTTTATTTCATATATTTTTGAAGGCGGTTTTTATATTTTTATTTTGAATAGTTTTTTAGTTTTCCTTTTTTTAGGAAGTCGGTTTTATGTTTTTTAAAACTTTTTTTTTACCCACCTAAAAAAGTGCCAAGCGCCGCTAAAGAAGTTTTCACTTCAAAAACCTCAGGGTTATCCCCTTTCAAATAAAAAAAAAAAGAATTTTCAAAATCGCCCACAATTGACGGAGTAATCGCGTAACAAACATCAAAAAAAAGAAAACATACTGTCGAATTGAGAATCTCTTAGGTCTAAAGTAAATTTCTCGTGAAGACAAATGCAACGAGCCCAAACACGATGGGTTTATCATGTGTAGTTTAGGAGTTCCTATGGCCACCTTCTGTCTCCATCATCAGACCAGCTCGATGGTACTCGGTACAGTAGGTACCGGTCAGGTACCATAATAAATTATGCGCACCTGGCCGGTCGGAAAAGATAAAAAATTTCAAATTTAGAATATTCATGAAACAAGGGTCCGAATATGTATCACTAGTAAATATCGATTCATGTATTTCAACAGGACAGAGAAAATTTCAAAATATTAGGTATTTAATACTTTTTAGTTCTTTTTGTTTTTTTGTTTTTTTGAAATCGGTTTAATATTTTTTAAAACAGTTTTTATTTCATTCTTTTTAGTAATATTACATAAATAAGAATAATCGAAATCGAATAATCGAAATCGATTGAAGTGGTACAGAATTATTCGCCATATGTGTCAGACTGCAAATTGCTGAATAAGTCCACATCACAAAAGTTTTGCTGAAGGTAACCACACACCATACTAATTTATCAAACTGAAAAAATTGCCGAATACGACCACATCACAAGTTTTGCTGAAGGTAACCACACACTATAGTATTATGCTGATTTTTCGAAAACCACTCAACCAATTTCGATAAAATTGAAATGGGACCACCTCGGAAGTATGACCTAACTAACAAAAAAAGAATTTTCTAAATCGGCCCTCAATTGACGGAGAAATCGCGTAACAAACATACAAAAAAATAAAAAAAAAAAAAATAAAAAAAAAAATAAAAAAAAACATACAGACGAATTGAGAACCTCCTCCTTTTTTGGAAGTCGGTTAAAAAATTACCTTACACGCTCACTGCGATGCCAAATTCTGCTTACAATCGTGTAGTGCTATAGGAGGCCTGTAAACCTTTAACGTAACATTTTCGCCATGCGAGGGCCTATCGACCTTTCACGGGGCCGATACTTCAAATGCATTTTTTACGGCGAAAATAAAAAAAATTAAATCAGACTGCGGTCATACTATTGCAAAAAGGTCGTTCGGTCTTATTTTGCGTTCCCCCGAAGTTCTGAATATAGAAAATCGCTAAAATCAAGAAAATGTTTAGGAGGCACATAGCCCTCGCACTGAATAATAGGTACAGTTTATGTTAAATCTAGTGAATGTGCTTAAATAAAGAGGCAAAGTTATCGATAAACAAAAAACAAAATTATTTCAACAAGTATTAAAATATATGACTGTCATACTACTGAACTAGTACTAGGGCTTACGTATATCTCAGGGTTTCCTTCTTCTTCATGTGGGAGGATGTATTGATTTTTTTTTATGTAATCCGGTATGGGTAGCTGAGTTGGAGGGGCTAAAGCGCATGCTCCGACCAGCCAATATCACCTCCGAGAAGGTAGGTGCCATACCGGAGACTTCCCTGGATTGCTGGCTATACTGGACTAGAGGAGAACACAACCGAGGCTGCTATGCGGCCATCTTACATCCAGTACGGTGGTACCAATCCAGGCGGCTACAATTTGAGCCTACCGCCTAGTAAGGGGCAAGGGAATGGACCTACAGTTTTACACCGGTTCCGAACGGTGAAGCAGCAGGTTACGTGCAATTTACGTGCATACCTACGTATGCACGTAATTTTTTTTTGTCAGAAAAACTCATTGGTATTCGCCGACGGGATTCGAACCGCGGACCTCTCGCATGAGAAGCCGATGCCAAAACCACTCGGCCACCCGCCGCTTAAAATATATCCTGTAGTATTTTTATTTTACTTAGGCCACTAGAAGACGACTGACTTTTAGAATTCGCAGACACTCTTTTGGTCGTCGTCACGTCGATATTTTTGAATTGAGATGTCCTCCTCTGTCTCACTTGTATTTTGTGATAAATACAGAATTCTCCTACATCTTTTGCTTCCACGAAAAAAATTTCACGCAACCGAACTCGTCACTTAACTCATTCGACAAACTGCAATTTTACTTTACTTGCTTTACTTATAGAAGTACGCACATCACTTGTTCACAGGTCAAGTATCATAGATACTAACAGGTGCGGGATGGAGCGGATAAGCCCACACCCTCTATTTGAGGCGTATAGACCCCGCAACCGTACAGAATGTTTTTTTTCTCTTGCAGTGCAGTGAGAGGTCTATAGACCTCTCGCACATTGTTAGGTACCCACTAGTGCTACGTGAAAATAGAAACCCAATCATATAGTTATCTCTTTGATACGTATAAAAATCTAGTAGTTACGAGTTCCGCACCAGAGCGAGCGGGACGAATTCATTTTCTCCCGCACAGCGCGCGAGTACACACAGGTGGTCTTTAGACCTCTTACCGCAGTGAGCGTGTTAAAACCTTATCTACAAATTGCGAAAACTCCATCTGTCGTGGAGTGGTAGTAACTTAGTTGGTACGTATCGAAGAAATTCAAAAACTTTCAAGTAAATTCTCTCAAAGCTAGATTTTGAATTTAAAATTATGTATTTAAATCAGACTTCTTAATGTGTACTATTTAATTAGATAAAATACCAACAAAAGTTACGAAAACATACATACAAGACACTACAATATAAATATAAGTTTAAAGCAATAACTACCTAACACAAACATTAATTTCAATATAGAATTAGTATTTCAAACCAACCGTAGTCCTCTTAAGGTTATAATTTAAACCCATCATAAAAGCCTCTTCACATTTCATGCCTTTAAAACAATTTCATGCATACAATTTCACGCATGAGTACAATATTCTTGTACTAGCTTACATTTTCGCCAAAATTTCAACACTGTCATTGCTTAATGATTTTTTAGGGTTCCGTATCCGGTACGAGTCCCTATTACTAAGCCTACGCCGTCTGTCTGTCTGGCTGTCTGTCTGTCCGTCCGTCCGAGGGCTGTATCTCTTGAACCGTAATAGGTAGTCCGTTGAAATTTTCACAGAATGTGTTATTATGGCCGATATAACAACAAATAATAAAAATATGTAAAAGTAAAAAATTCACGGGGGTTCCCAAGACACCTGCTGAATGACTCGGTGGAAGGACCGCGCCAAGGTGAGGGGTGGCTCGCACTTTAGCATGGCATCGTGTCCTTTAAATATACATCCTTAAATTAGCAAAACCTCATTAGGTTTATGGGCTAACATTAAAATATCTATATCATCGTGGTTCCACATCCCCTTACCCCTTTCCAAACCCCGTCCCCCTCAACCAAGCAGCCAAACCGCATCGCACCCAGAGAATGATAACAGTTTGAGCGATGAACGGCATTTCAGCAGCTGAATTATTAAGGATAATGTTTGCGCAGGATTTAATTGTTGTACCGAGCTAAATGCGGGGTGTCGCGTCGAGATAGACCGGCCCGCCTTCAACGGTAAACACTGAGGTCGCTAATCTGTTACTTAAGTAACGGATAGAATTCATTAGTCAGCAGGCGTCTTCTTGCCCGCACTTTGTAGATAGCCGCGCCGGTAGGGTTACATACTAAATGTATAACCATTGTTGCCTTCGTGAGGTGTCAATTCCGATGACTTCGTGAAATGTATCTTCATCCCGCAATAATTAATACAGGTGCCTTTTCGGGTGTAACATACCTACTGATTCCTTCGTGAGATGTAAAATTCGCATTAATTACTACAGATGCCTTCTCAGATGTAACATACTGATTCCTTCGTGAGATGTAATATCGGCATTAATTACTACAAATGCCTTCTCAGATACTACTACTACTATTACAACTAATATGCAACTATGACTACAGATGTTTTCGTAAATGTAAAACATTGATTTTTTTGTGCATATAAATCTATAACTACTATTATTGGTGCGTTCAAGATATGTAACATACAGATTCCTTCGTGAGCTGTATGTAACATCCGAAACTACAAATTACAAACGCCTTAGTGAGACAAAAACATGTAACTACCATTACTCATTCCTCAAGCACGTACGCCTATTTATGCTTCTCGTCGAGTCACGCTCACGCAGGGTTGCCATTTGTTCTATTTTCTCTTAATATTTTCATATTTTTGAAAGCAACTGGCAACGTCCGGGGAGGACTAACATTACATCCGGGCTTTTATTCTGAAAGGTGCATTACCTTGGATGCACTAGCAGGCAAATGCCGCGCGACTCGACTTCTACGGACACACTAGGGGGTACATACCGCGAGACGTGTTGCCAGCAGTGGCGGCTGGTCCTAAAGTGCGCTCGTGCGCCGCACTACCATACCACGAGAAGTCTTCACTTCACTCAAAATAAATAATATCTTACGACATACCTACATTAAAACCATAAAGATCGTCGTCAGTTGCGTCAAAGAACGTCACGTCAGTTGTATGGGAAATTCATCCCCTAAGAGGGCGGTAGGGAGAGAGGGAGGGAGGGGAGTTTTTTATATTGAAAGGGCGACATGTGGCACCGAGCCACCCATAAGGAGTCTAACGAATCCCATGGACATTCGGTCGCA
This sequence comes from Nematopogon swammerdamellus, assembly GCA_946902875.1. Classification (NCBI taxonomy): domain Eukaryota; kingdom Metazoa; phylum Arthropoda; class Insecta; order Lepidoptera; family Adelidae; genus Nematopogon; species Nematopogon swammerdamellus. The sequence continues at coordinate 10,947,516 of OX336343.1, forward strand.
TGGGGGGTTGCGAATGCCATGCAGGTCTGACAAGTGCCTATTCACGCCCCTCTTCATCCCGGGTCTAGCCTATTGATAGGACGTATGAATAAAGACCCTTTTGAAGACGATTTAATAGATGAACCGTTCTCGAGTTATATAAGAGTATATACATACAGAGAGTTGGCGTATGTTGCATATTAAAATATCGAGGAAAAAATATGAGATAAGTATTGCATTGAAGGGACAGGGCTATTCGTAGGTAAGCCAACAGAGATTATTAACGAGCTCGTAGGTATGCCAAACAGAGATTATTAACTAAGAACTGGGAGTGTCCTATTTGATTTCCTGCGAATAGACCTACTAGGCGGGACAGTGCTATTCGCAGGTAAATGAACGTGTATATGAATGTAAAAACAGGAAAGTGGTATGGGTGAATATTTTGATGGTTTTAAAAAAATTAACCCTAACCTAATGTTGAGGCAGTGCATGTCGTTTTGCAGGTATACCTACGAATAGACACATCCGCATTGAAGACTATCCTTATTTCTATTCCTAATACACCTCAGCTCGGCAGTCCGCAAGGCAGCGCTTCGCCGAGCGATTGTTGAAGGTACGTAAGCAACGTGAGGACTTTGGATAAGTGACTGTCCGTCCGATGAAACTAGTCGTGGTTCGGATTCCACATAGAACTGTTAGTCCCTTCCCTTGCACGTTTAATATGGTATGACAACCCTACGTTTACCTCGCCGTACCTTTTCAGTCACGTCTTCCGACCTTTCGCTTAACTTTCGCAAAAACGCTTTATAATTTATTCTTGATGCTTTTATTGTGCTTTTCAGCATACGAGATAACGATAGAGGGTTATAGAGTGAATCTCTCAATTTCCGTTTCATTTCTATTATTCCAATTTGGATAACAGTGCTAGCTTCGTTCGGGAATGAATTTTGTTAACCTGAGGTACAATTTGAACTATCCACTCTACTTGCATGAACCTCCACATTTGTCTGTAAATCACTACTGCGACTCGAAAATGGGCAACCGCAGTGTCCGCTAATGAATCTGATATATTTCCGTATTGTGATAAGGTATGAGTGTGTACCATAACGATATTATGCCATGGGTCAGCCTCGATAGCTCAGTGGTGCAGACAGTCGACTGTTGCTATTGATTGTTAAGCAACGCTGGGCGCGGTCAGTACTTGGATGGGTGACCGCTCGATCGTTGGAGGCTGACCGTGGTACGGATTCCACGTAAAACTGTAGGTCCCTTTCCTTTTTACCTTACTAGGTGGTAGGGTTCAACCCGACCAGATTGTTACCACCGCACTGAATGAAACGTCGGTTGAAACGGCTATGTAAATAGTTTGTGTTTTCCGTCCAGTTCAGTGTAGCCTACACGACCGAAGGGAAGCACTGACATGGCACCTAGTCCACTCGTTGTTATGGGCTGGCATCACGGATGTTGTAGGTGATGTAGCCAATCGTTTCAGTTTCTATAAAAAAAATGGGTCTGAGCAGCGAACGGAAGAAAATAGCTGCAGAACAAGCATATTTCACAAACCTTCGCGCAGACCCGACGACACCCCTGATGGTGGCGAAAGCTACAATAACATAAATTACCATCGCCAACCCCTGGTACCTTAGACGTGCTGACGCCAAACATCGTGGCCGAGATCGTGGCTTCTTGGCTGAGACCTATTAATGCCTTAACCCCAAAAAAATTAGATTAATCCTTCCTAGCATTAATCCATTATAGCAGCGTAGTCCTTCAACCGAACCAATTCGTCCGCTCCAATAATTTTGTCAATCAACTTTCCCAAGGCGTTTTCTCGAGGGAGCGTGGTGTTTAGAGGGGAAAAATAAACGTTTTCCTGTTTATCAGCGACTCGGTTTGATGGAGGACGCTTGTTCAAGCCCCGGGGGGGCTGGATTTAGGTTACCTACCGAGGCGTGTACCTACTCTTGAGTAAACAAGTGGCCCTTGAAGACTAGTATCAAATCAAATAAAATAAAATATTCTTATTATTGTACACCATAAAAACATGGAATACAAAAGGTGAGTTTAATGCAATTGTAGCATTTTTTGCAAACTAACCTTTGAGATGTGGAGAAGCGCATAGGGCGGACAATGCAGCGCAAAAGTTAAGTGTGAAGAATAAAACTATTAAATAAATGGACGCAAACATATACATATATACATACATAAAATAAATACTATAAGGTGCGTACATATATATTTATGTATAAATTACATATAATATACAATTATATGTTATATTATAATAAAACAAACTAAATAGAAGTTGCAAGAATGTAATTATGTAAAATTAAATTTTGTTACTCATCACCGTCGGCATCTGATCAATGTATTGTTTCTAACAATACATTGATGAGAACGGAAAATACAGTTTTCTTTTTGGGTAATCACAGCTAATGTAAAATTTTAACAACATTTTAAAAAGATATGAAATTTATTTAATTGATTACCAAAAGTTAATTTGTTTAGGGAACCTGACAGTTCTTGGCTAAATTACCTCTTGCACCCGTGATGTTAGCACATTTTAGGTAGATGCCATGTTCCTGACGAAATTACTTGCTATATGAGTGAGTGCTTCTTTTCCACTAAGTATATAGAATTATATACACCATCTATATATATAGGTAATGCAAATACGCAGAGTGGTCAGATTCTTAAGTATTCAACTTTATGCTGTAAATAATGAAGTTCTTTTGAGCTGTAGTATGGGTTAATTATTTGTAAGTGTCTATAATACTTATAAGGTAGGTACTAACAAAACACTGTGAATTGCGAAGTTTGTTTGTCAATTTTTCTTCGCATTGAAATAGAACTGCCTGAATTTTCGACATATCCAAATTAGGTTATATAATATCCAAAGTAGGTTATCTACCTATGAATGGATGCAATTATATAATAAACAATAAACAATTGAACAGAAAATACGAACCACCTTTCGCAGCCGTTTCGATTAATCTCATCGTTCTTTGGAGTCTGCATATACGAGTAATTTTTTTTTTATTATTGTCTCCGTCATAGTTTCATGATGTCATGAAGTTAGTTTGGCGAGGTATTTGTAAACATCTACTAGCGAGTCTTATTCGCTCGCTACCGACTCATTTAAAAAGCAAATGATCCAGTAGAACTTTTGAATTCATCATCAATTAGAAAAATAAGCATGCGAGTCTGGGATAAACTCAAACCACTAAGGAAATACCTAGGTAAGTAGGGAAATTTTCCTGTTACATAGATTTGTTTTATTGAATGCTCATATTTTGGCGCCGGGACACCCATAAGGTGTCTAACGACGCCACGCCCATGGACATTTGGTCGTACGCTGGGTTTATTTCAGTAGAACCTGAATGGAATACACCCTATCCAGTTACTATACTAGGTTATCCTGACTAAAGACTTACGGACTTAGAGGAAGTATGAAAAAAAAAAACCAGACAAAACGCGAGTCGGACTGTTTCACCGAGGATTCCGCACCACTGCGTAATTGATCGGTTTTTATTTTGTAGTTTACTTTGGAGTTTATTAAAACTATTTCTTATTTTTTTATTTTGTTTCATTGAGAACAAATATTGAATCCTTCATATCCTCCCTCGCGTCATCTATCGGTGATCATTTTCATACCTTTCGGTTCATACTTTTATAGTTAAAATGTTAGATAAATGATAATTCGGTAGATTCGGCGCTGGATCTTTCACATATTATGATAAAGTTCCTCCTTCCTTATATTATATTTTACATTCCCACACTAAAGTGTTTTGCTAATACACTTTTGGACCGTCAGGCATTGGTGCAGTTGAAATATAAAAAAAAAATATTTATTATATGACATAACTACAAATCAATTTTCGGAGTTTTCCTTTACTTGTGCTGTGAGACCTTGCTTCATGCCAAATTTTATTACTCTAGGTCTAGGTCAACCCTATACGTTATTTGACTTAGTTTGCGAGTATTAAAATTTACCATAAATGGCCGTATCTTTTGATTGCGTTGACTTAGAAGCTAAAATTTTTTACACCTCCGAGGAAACGTAGACCTTAGTATTTTATATTATTATTTTAATCTTTATAACTCTACCCGTTCCTGAGAAAAAGGGTCTTGACTCTTGACAGACAGACAGACAAACAAACAGACGGACAACAAAGTGATCCTATAAGGGTTCCGTTTTTTCCTCCTTTGAGTTACGGAACCTTAAAAAAATATTATAATACTCGTATAATTTTGTAAGATAAAATTCATTATATTTCAGAAAAGGGTGCAACATGATTATCCTATATAATAGAATAGATTAATATTTTGTACAAACTGAATTGAAAATTCGCCATTGAAGATGAACAGCCTGAAAATATAAACAATGAGTGAAGTATTTAGCGAGATAAAAGCGCATTATATACAGTAAACATACTCACATTATTTCGTGGAAGTATCAACAGAAACAGTCAACATTTAAACCAGTAGATTATCCAGAGATAAACACGTCAGGGTGAGACGAGGTGCACACTCGCGGAAGACTCACTTCACTTCAACTGAGCATTTTTTAATCACTTTGAAAGCTAAAAGCATTTTAAAATGTTATTCTGTATGGATAAGATTTTGTGTTTGTGTTGTGAAAATGTAAACATGTTCTGTTTACATTTTCAAAAGTTTATATGTTTTATTCACATGTATTTGGATCTTATTTTAGAACAAAATAAGTATATATTTTTTTATATTACGCTGGTTAGAGTATTATTTTTATTTATAAGTATATTTCTGTTTTATTTTTCTTGCAAGATATTTAAAATGAAAACCGTAATATGATTCGGCCTTGTGTTAATATGTTTCAAGAATGTCTATGGATTAGGATGAAAAATAAAAACTTTACAAATTTTCAATTTTGTTTTTTTTTTAATTCAAAATTGTCTCCGTTATAGAAATTTGTCTAAAGCATTCACCCTCACGCTGCACGTGACCAAAAATCAAAGTTATTTACACTTCGCAACCAAGTTCAAAATCGTCTTTATTCACGGGCTTATCCCGCAATCACGTCCAATTGAGTTTAAATTAAAAGATTCAAACAACTAATTGGCAATACAACGGCAGGAAATTGGCGCGAACTCAGCTGTCACAAGCGCTGCGACCGTCGCGACCTCTACGCGGGACGACTGGAACCTGACTGAACTTTTTGAACGTGGATGGAACGACGCGGGCTGAGATCTGCGATACGATATAGCGGGAGGTGTAACCAGACACGGGGTGCCAAAGAGGACACCTACACGTTCCAGACGCTCAGTTACTAGACATTCTAGAATGCCTATTTAATTTGTAAACTAAATACGAAAATACCTAGTGACAGACGTAAAGTAAACGGTCACTATTCCAACATTTTAAACAACGGATATTTTAGGATGGGATAATCTATGTAATCATTGCGCACCTCTGAATCTGTGACTCAGTAAACAAATGGGTTTGTTGCCAAATCAACTTGCAGATATATACCTAGTAAACAATTACGATATTGACATTCAGCAGAAATAATTGACAAGGGCGTAAAAGCTATTCTGTGGTACAAGGGCCATTTATTTTTATTATTTAAACCAACATGGGTGGCTGTGCCGAGAGACCGATGATGGTGCAGTCGACAGAGCCAAAATCACCTCTCCTCACGAAACCACGCTCAGTTAGGCGCCGCATGCCAGCAGATTTGCGGACTGTTGCTAGGCTGTCTAGCCAGATGATGCGACGTTTGAAGACACCCAGGTTAAAGGATTTAGAAAACACACTCGCCGGATGACAGTACCACACCCTAGCGGTGCGACAAAGAAATGATTTAGAGAACCGGTGGGTTCTCAAAAGACCAATGTCAACAACAAATAAGAGTGCAGAGTTTCTCTGCGACGAGTCATACGGAGATAGGACGGGTAGCTAAGTAAGTTAAGGGATTCTAGTTCCACAGAGCAGTATACGGAACAGTGTGGAGGTTGTGTATAGAAAACGTATTTTTAATTTATCTAAAACTGTAGGTAAAATTTTTCTCCGTTTTGCTGTGTGTATAAAATCTTAAATTGTTTATTTCGTAAAATAATATTTTAACAATGTTATATCGATTTAGCCCCCCGACGAACGAGGAGGGGTGTTATTATAAGTTTGACGCCTCTGTCTGTCTGGCATCGTAGCTCCCAAACGAATGGGCCGATTTGCATTCAGTTATTTTTATTAGAAAGCTGTTCACCCATACGGGGATAATTCATAGCTATGTTTGATGAAGATCCGCTCAGCCGATTCGAAGATCATCGGCACTTTTCCTAATTGGTGAAGGGATCTCTGCTGTAAAATGGAAATTTATTACACTTTCACTCGTCGCCTGTAAGCAAATAAACGGAAATAATTACAACATTAATGTATATATGTAACTTCTAACCTAACCTAACTTAATAAAATTAATACAAGTTCAAATTACGTCTCTTAAAAAGCTTGAAATAAAAATTCTATTAATTTAAAAAACCTTTAAGTACACCGCTAAGTACAAAAAATTTTACTCGGTCCCCGACGCCTTTAATGAACTAAGCGGAAGTGTTTTTGATGAGTTGGGTTTATTTTTTATTTTTTTCTTACCTAGTCGCGGAGGATTAGAGAAATCTAGTCTAAGGAAGACCCCGGCATAAAAAGATATACCTACTTATAAACCTTTTTTTTTTTTCAATTACTTATTACTTTCTTCACACAACGTATAGCGCTGGAGATTCAGAGAGGCAACTGTGCAAGTGTCCTAGGTCTAGGTCTAGTACTTTACCGCAGGGGACTTGGCAGAACTGGAGGAGATTTACCTTCGTTCCTAGCGCTCCCACCGCACCCCCGACGCTCAACTGGGGCAACCCTCCTTTTCTTCATATGTTTAATTGTAATAGTTGTATTTAATATATATTTTATTTTATTATAATAAATTTTAATATAGTTAATTTGTAATATTTATTCCAATGGTCTTATTTTACTCACATAATACCTCCTTTGCCATAAATTCTAAAAATGTGAATATTTTCTTGTTTTGTGGTGTATTTTCCTAGAGAAAAAACCGCAAGACCTGGGGTACATTAAGCCGCGTCTCATGCGCGTGTTTTTTCGAAACATTACACAAGAAACATTACACAAAAACATTTGTTTTCATACTAATGTGTATTGCCACGCCCCAATGTTTCGATGTTTCTGTGCAATGTTTCGAAAAAAAAAAACATTCGCAGGAGACCCGGCTTTAGAGGCAATATTGGACCATGATTAAAACATGTGGAAACCGTTCAGTTGCCTCAACGTATGTCAGGAGCCGCGGCGTTTCTGTCAAGCCATTCATCATAAACATATCGAAAGCACAGAATCTATTTTTTATTTCCTGATGGCCCCTATCTTAAGCGATTCGAATAGTCTGAGGTTTTCAGTTTTATTTTCACTCTCGTTTGATGTAGGTTTACATTAGATTAGGTATTTTTATGGAAACTGGCACGGTTGGCTACATACACACCACACGCCGTATCCCGACAATCGGGGTAAGCAGAGTACTCGGTGTTGTGCTACAAGTATTCTGGTTGGCTACATCACCTACTATATCCTTGATGTCAGCCCATAACACATTGGTGTACTAGGTGCCATGTCAGTGCTTCCCTTCGGTCGTGCCGACTACACTGAACTGAACGAAAAACCGCGAAAGACACTAACTATTTACATAGACCGACCGACGTTTCATTCAAGTGATTTAGGTTAGGTTAGTTTAGGACGTCCCTCCTTAGAATAAATTACTACAATATTTATACTCACTTTGAATAATAATCTTTAATTGTAAATAAGTAATCACATAATTTTATCTTAATTTAAAAGTGTAGAAAAGACTCGTCAAGATGATGAATGCATTATAAATCTAAAATATTGTTTTAACACTAAGCGCGACATGTGGACCGTTCCACCCATACAATACAAATTGCCAACTGTGCACATTCGGTTTGCGGGAGCTGGATGGAAGGACATGCCGCCGGCGCCGCCGCGCCACCGGCCCGAGGCCCCTCTTGAGACTGACGTGGCGGGCTGAGTGTTCCCGAGTTTCGGTGTAGTAGTTAAATTACCTACAGTACAGAACCGATTTGATGCACATTTTTATTAAGACAATGGTGTAGGGATAAAATTTCTCCCTAGTTTAAATTACTAATGCAATATGTCTGTCTCTGTTGCACTTGCGCACCCCTGATTTAATAAGCTTAAAAAGTGGTATCTTTTTCTAGTACTTACTCCTTTTTTAGATTTCCGTATCCGGTACGGAAGCCTATTTTATTTTATTTTAGGAAATAACAACAAATAATAAAAAATAGGAAAAGTAAAAAATTAAGGGGGGCTCCCATACAAGAAACTAGTTTTTTTTAAATGTTTTTTTTTGTGTTGCGGGAAGCTCGTTGCGCGAGTCCAACTCGCACTTGGCCGGTTTTTTCGACATAATCGCGGTCACGCGTTAGAACGGGATCGCCAAATCCACGTCTAACATCGGAAACTGACCTTTTAATGGCGATTATCTTAGAAATACGAGTCCTAGAAAAAAATATTTAATGAGGTCTTGACGCTTTTTCAACGAAGAATGCTGTGGTGGTAAGCAAAATTAGATCTAACGGGGGCACCACCAGTATGAAGCGCTACAGCTTCAGTGGTTTTGCAAGTGTTCGATTAAATGTACGATAACAGTTCTAAAATTTTGTTTCCTTTGTCTAAATATTAATTACGTATAATCACTTAAATAAGGGAATAATATATTTCGTAACTGCATTTTATATGACTTCATTTAATAGCTACATTCAATTTGAATTAACGGGCTTCGGTCTCTTCTTATTAGATGGTATTTTTAACCGACTTCCAAAAAAGGAGGAGGTTCTCAATTCGTCTGTATGTTTTTTTTTTTTTTATTTTTTTTTTATTTTTTTGTATGTTTGTAACACGATTTCTCCGTCAATTGAGGGCCGATTTAGAAAATTCTTTTTTTGTTAGTTAGGTCATACTTCCGAGGTGGTCCCATTTCAATTTTATCGAAATTGGTTCAGTGGTTTTCGAAAAATCAGCATAATACTATGGTGTGTGGTTACCTTCAGCAAAACTTGTGATGTGGTCGTTTTCGGCAATTTTCAGTTTGATAAATTAGTATGGTGTGTGGTTACCTTCAGCAAAACATTTGTGATGTGGACTTATTCAGCAATTTGCAGTCTGGCACATATGGCGAATAATTCTGTACCACTTCAATCGATTTCGATTATTCGATTTCGATTATTCTTTTTTATGTAATATTACTAAAAAGAATGAAATAAAAACTGCTTTAAAAAATATTAAACCGATTTCCAAAAAACAAAAAAAAAAAAACTAAAAAGTATTAAATACCTAATATTTTGAAATTTTCTCTGTCCTGTTGAAATACATGAATCGATATACTAGTGATACATATTCGGACCCTTGTTTCATGAATATTCTAAATTTGAAATTTTTTATCTTTTCCGACCGGCGCTTAATTTATTATGGTACCTGGCCAGTACCTACTGTACCGAGTACCATCGAGCTGGTTTGATGATGGAGACAGAAGGTGGCCATAGGAACTCCTAAACTACACATGATAAACCCATCGTGTTTGGGCTCGTTGCATTTGTCTTCACGAGAAATTTACTTTAGACCTAAAAGATTCTCAATTCGACGGTATGTTTTCTTTTTTTGGATGTTTGTTACGCGATTACTCCGTCAATTGTGGGCCGATTTTGAAAATTCTTTTTTTTTTATTTGAAAGGGGATAACCCTGAGGTTTTTGAAGTGAAAACTTCTTTAGCGGCTCTTGGCACTTTTTTAGGTGGGTAAAAATGTATAACTCGCGACATCGCGTCAGCGTCATTTTTAAAATGAAACCTTAAGTCATTGCGTTAAGGGTTAAGTTAGAGTGGCACGGGATCTGCCGGCACTCCCGGAGTGCAACTGTTAAGTAGGGTTCCGTAACACGTTTATGTCTGTCCATTCTACTAAGTTCTGCAAAATGAATGTAGGGTTCCGTAACATATGCATGTCTATCCGTTCTACTAAATTTTACAATTTTCAACCAAGGTCCTCCGACGGTTATTTTATAATAAAAGTAGGCTTCCGTAACACGTTTATGTCTGTCCATTCTACTAAGTTCTGAAACATCACCTACAACGTCCGTGATGTCAGCCCATAACACCAGTGCCATGTCAGTGCTTCCCCCTTTGATCGTGCTGACTACACTGAACTGGTCGGAAAACACAAACTATTTACATAGCCGTTTCGACCGACGTTTAATTCAGTGCGGTGGTACCAACCCGGGAAGGTTAAACCCTACCACCAAGTAAGATTACGAGGGAAGGGACTTACAGTTTTACGAGGAATCCGAACCTTGGTCAGCCTCCAACGGTCAGCGGTCACCCATCTAAGTACTGACCGCACCCAGCGTTGCTTAAAATTCAATAGCGACAGTTGACTGTCTGCACCAATGAGCTATCGAAGCTGACGTGGTCCTATTTTAATTGGGTCAAGATCGGATTGGAAAGCGAGGCGGAATCGCGAGGCCGAAGGCCGAGCGATTCCGCCGAGTACATTAATAGCAAAAAATTACTAAAAAAAACTGTGAAATAAAAAAAAAGTTTTAAAAAACATAAAACCGACTTCCTAAAAAAAGTAAAACTAAAAAACTATTTAAAATAAAAATATAAAAACCGCCTTCAAAAATATATGAAATAAAAACCTAAAAAAAAAAACGAACCCTAGAGTTGAAGGCGGTGCTAAAGCAAGCAAAAATGATGCATGAAAGAAAACATGAGCGGATGATAATATCCTTTGTGATTTGTGTAGCCTTTTTAGCACCGCATTCAACTCTAGGGTTCGTTTTTTTTTTTAGGTTTTTATTTCATATATTTTTGAAGGCGGTTTTTATATTTTTATTTTAAATAGTTTTTTAGTTCTACTTTTTTTAGGAAGTCGGTTTTATGTTTTTTAAAACAGTTTTTTGTAATTTGAGAACATGGTTACTCTTACAGCTTCTCCCTACAATGATTACGTTGACATAAAAGTATCTGTCGGCACGGTAGTTCAAAAAGCTTCTTCGTCCCGTCGTTGTCGTAGAAAATACATTTTTTTTTATGTTAACTGACACGCTTGACTACATCACCTATATACAAGTCCTACAACATCCGTGATGCCAGCCCATAATACAGGGTGAACTTGATGCCATGTCATCATGTCATCAAGCCATGTCAGTGCTTCCCCTCATTTCATGTCGGCTCCACTGAACTGGACGGAAAACACGATTACATAGCCGATTCGACCAACGTTTCATTCAGTGCGGTGGTACCAACCCGGGTGGGATAAACCCTACCACCTAGTAAGGTTAGAAGGGAAGGGAGTTTTACGTGGAATCCGAACCACGGTCAGCCTCCAACGGTCGAGCGGTCACCCGTCCAAGTACTGACCGCGCTCATGGTTGCTTAGCAACAGTCGACCGACCGCACCACTGAGCTACCGAGGCTGACAAAAAGGCTAAGTTTTTATACCGGGTTTTTGGGGCTGGAGAGAATTGAGATTTTTTGACGCTTCACGCACGCAGCGCTCGCGTGTTACGTTGGCACATCAACCGTGAAGCCCTCCGACCTTTTTTATGATTCAGTACCTTAAAATGAGAAGACACGGAACCCTTATAGGATCAATCTCGTGTTTGTCTGTCCGTCTGTCACGCCTTATTTTCTTTGAATCTACTGGACGAAAAAAAGTTGAGATTTGGTACATATAGGTACATATATATAGAGTTTGATGACCCAATCACGAACGTATAACGTAAATGAGCGATAATTTTTTTTGCTATCAATTTTGGGATAAATTGAATATTTTTTCAAGTGCATCATAATGACGTATGAAATGAAAGGATTAGTTATAAAACATACTTTAAAATGCAGAGCTTAAAAGATAATAGTGAAAGTTCTATCTGAAAGCACACTATAACTACACTGTGTAAGTGTTCTGTTCCTAACAACACCATAATATGGAGGTCTTTGGATTTTATAAGGGATTTTTCCGTTGACAGCATCTCTATGAATTTATCGCTGAAATTTGTTTTCGGTCTTCCTGATAATTATTCAGGACGTGCTTAGAACGTACATACCTCCTCAACAACAAAAATAAGATGAAGTAAGTGGGCGGCCCGGGCCCGACAACGACGTAAGACTATCTGAAATTCAAAGAATTTAAAAGAGTAGAGAGTGCATCAGACCATGGAGCAGACGAAAATACATTATAGTTACTTGAGTGGTGTTCAAAAAGACCAAATTACAAATATCATTATGTCCAACTCAGTAACACATGATTACGAGCCGTCTGATGCAAATTTCATGTATTTTACATTATGTTGTGGATGAAGTAAATTTTATTCTAGTAGTTTAATAGTTAGACACCTTACGGGTGGATCGGAGCCATATATCGAGAGTTCAACAAAAAAATTAAAAATTGTGGCGCCGCCGAGAGCTAGTAATATATATTCGGTGGCCGAGACGCCAATCGTGGCGGGTGCGCTATTTCCTCCAAGACCGTGCCCCTAAATGCAATATATGTATGACAAAAGCAATCCCTTTCCAATTATTTGCTTAAGGTGCCTAGTAATTCCAACGGCGTAGCGCGTAGTAGTTTTCATAGGGGTTTTTTCATAAATTGAGATCCTTCGCATTAGAACTTTGAAAAGCGTGTGCTCGATAGATAAAACAAATCGCGTCATTTTACTATAAAAATACCATTCAAATTCTCTTTAGTTTCTGAGATCAAGTCTTCAAAGTTCACGCGGAAGAAAAAAATCGACATTTGGTTACCGTATAGTTTATATAGAAAAAGATCAAATTTCAAAAACGTGTGATCGATAGACAAATAATTGTTCTATATTTTGCAGTAGTTCTTAGCCTTTAGATTGGTCTAGTTATCACGGAAGACTTCTTCATGTGGCGTTACTATGCGCCTTAAACCTTGTAAATATATGAAACAGCTGTCGCCGGTTTCACTTTTCAGCCCTTCGCCAAAAATTCAATAAACATGTTTGCCGTTCTCTTTCCGTTTTTTGGCTGTCTCCTTTCTCCAGCCAGCTGGCACTCAATGGCGTGTCATATTGTAAACACGCCTGTGCTCATACATATCATATACTCGTATATTCGTGGCTTGGTAAAGACGAGCCCTGGAGTGACTAGAATTGTTGGAACGTGCAGGCAGAGCAAGTGTAACAAAAAATTCGATCAAGTGTGAGTTTTACTAACGCCCGGAGGGTTCTGTAGATTTTTTTTTTATTGGTTGGCTACATCACCTACAACATCCGTGATGTCAGCCCATAACACCGGGTGAACTTGGTGCCACGTCAGTGCTTCCCTTCGGTCGTGCCGGCTACACTGAACTGGACGGAAAACACAAACTATTTACATAGCCGTTTCGACCGACCTTTCATTCAGTGCGGTGGTACCAACCCGGGCGGGATAAACCCTACCAACTAGTAATATAAGAAGGGAGTCATATCCCTTAGTCGCCTTTTACGATATACACGGGGAGAGATGCAGTGGGGCTATTCTTTTAAAGTACCGGCCCCACACGGTACAAAAGAGTATATCCTCTATCTATACCATACCAGTCAAAAAAAACATATCTGTCTATCTTTTGTCTTTCTGCGATGCAAACTACCTATAGGGCCATCTATTATTTACTAGTGTGAATCGATTCTTAGCACGTTTCTTGTACGGGGAAACCCAATGAAGGAAATGCAGCATTTAGTTAGTTAGGTATACATATAAAACTTTTTTGGCAGCACATACCCACTGAATTACTAAGCATATTTTAGAAACTTCACCCAAATGCGGCAACGTCGCAAGTTGGCAGGCGAAAGCTCCATAGCCACCCTTTAGCATGATATTTGTAACCCCCGCAAACGTCCGAATGTGCATGAGCGTCGTTAGCCACCTTACGGGTGGATCGTCGATACAATGTAGATATATCTATAATACCGGCCAAGTGCGAGTCGAACTCACGCACCGAGGGTTCCTTATCGCCATGTCATAGTTTGCGCCACTCACGCCATCTGTGGCGTAATATGAAATGTTTCATATTAGTTAAAATGCTTCACGCTCTATTCGGTAGATGGCGCGCGCGCATACACTTTTTTGGTTTCTTCTATGGGAACCCCGTGAATTTTTTACTTTTTCTTATTTTATTATTTGTTGCTATATCGGCCATAATAACACATATTCTGTGAAAATTTCAACGGGCTGCCTATTACGGTTCAAGAGATACAACCCTCGGACGGACGGACGGACGGACGGACGGACGGACGGACGTACAGACAGACAGACAGACAGACGGCGTAGGCTTAGTAATAGGGTCCCGTACCGGATAAGGAACCCTAAAAACGAATATGCCCGCTCTACAGCCGGTGTAGACTCCAGGTACACTGCGAGAGCCGACGACAGGGCTCTACTAGGTAAGTCGGCCACGTCAACTAGGAATTTCGACGAGAGCTCGGGCTCATTTTGGGCGCCTTATTCAATATTTGCGAACGATCACCGCTCAGTTTGCTCATTTTGCGGACCACATTCAATTAGAGGCGAGTGTGTTTAGCGGTGCACACAACTCGTTGGCACGTACGTTTTTTAGGGTTCCGTAGCCAGCCTTTGTAATAAACTTTTACTATTTTTGTTGAATTGACTTGATATGAGTATCAAATTGACGATGGCACTATACACCAGATATAGGTAATGTAAATAGGCAGAGTGGTCAGATTCTTCAGTATTCATGTTTATGCTATAAGTATTATTGCTCTTGTGAGCGGTAGTATGGTTTAATTATTTGTAAGTTACTATAATACTTAAAAGGTACTAACAAGACTTTGCGACTTGCGAAGTTTGTTTTGTCAGTTCTTCTTCGCATTGAATTTCAGAACTGGCGGAGTTTTCGACATGTCCGTCCAACCTTATCTACATAATCTACTCGATCAGCTCGAGATGTGCGACTAGCGGGTGACCCCGAGGTGTCCCGCGATATAGAGCCACTGCAACTTTGTAGGTTGTGTGCCCTAAGTGTGTTCTAGCGCTTATTCCACGGGGAGTGCTCGGAGAAGCTGTATGACGCGATCCCGCCGTCCTCTTTCCACCTCGTTACGAAGCACCCTGCGCCTGTATTGCATCCCTCACTCACACGTTCTCATGATACGTTTCACGTCTGACTAACCGCGAAAGCGTACCAATATGTTCTGCAGATCTGCGATTCTTTCACAGAACTGGTAAACCCTGGAACGATTTATTATTTATTAATTATAATTTACTGTTGATTTGAGTAACTTGTATATTATTATGTAATGTGCAATAGTTAATATGTCGCGTATCATCCGTCCAATGGTTAACAGTAAGGTAATTAAGGGTTGCCACACCTAAATGTAACGGAGTAAGGCAAATGGCAATACAGAAGAAAATCTAGTGCCTATCTCCGATCACATGGTAACGATATACGATTATGTATATTACAACTATCATATTACTATCGAGATAAATTTTGTCTCTGTTACTGTGTTTCTTTTATGTCTCCTGAGAAATAAATATTTTGGATTTGGATTTGGATCTCCCTGCCCATCAAGAGGCGCCGGTAGCCAAGTGGTCTGGTTGGCTTCTCTTACGATAGGTCCGAGGTTCGAATCCAACCGGCGCGGCGTGTAGCAAATTAGTATTTTTCTGATTAGAAAAAATTTACGTGCACACCTGCACCCACTGCTCCATGGATTGGATTTCATGTAAAAATTTAGATCCACCGGGTTGACTGGAGAAAATTGTATAAGGCAATAAACCCGCCCTCGCCACACATTAAGTGGAATAAAGTGTATTATTATTATATATTTCCCCCCAACTACAGTCTCGGGTCCTTCAAGAGAAGCGTTAATGAATGTGAAAATAACTATTACAAATTATACACTTAGGTACCGCTCTTAATCATCGATAGAGTCTAGTCGGTGCTCTTAAAAGCATAAAGGCGATTCTGATAAACAAATCTCGTCAACCCCTGCCGCCTTTGAACTAAATTTGAATAGACCCACTTCCTGGAAGCATTCATCAATCACGTGACGTAGCCTTTCCCTCCCTTCTTCCGCACTATTCTATACTATTGACTGGCGACGTCTCAATATTAGACTATTTTGAACTGGAAGTATGCCATTAAAATGCCTTTATAAGCCTTCCCGGTTCAATTTCCTCCTTTTGCACAAATTATCAATAAGATTACTTTTTTATTTTACACAATACACACTTGAACAACACACTGTAGGCAGATACAAAACATAATGTTCCACAGGTCCTTTAAAATCCTGCAGTAAAATAAGAAAAAGGAAAAATTTGCTGAACTTTACAAACTTAATTAAAAAAATAGTTATCTGTCTGTATTTCCGCAGAATAGATAGAAATCTTGTACGTTGCCGTTATTAAGAAACTTTTTGTGATCGATTTAGCATCTAGACTAGAATAAAAAAAAATAGACCTCCCATATAAATATGAATTTTTGGAATAAATCAACAAATTTTTGTAGCTGCATTGAATTTCAAGCGAGCGAAGCGCGGACTTTACATACTCGTAATATGAGAATTTTTTTTGCTAAATCGATCGGTAAATTTACTTATTATTCACTTATTGGGTATTTACCAAGTTCTTTTAACATTTTTGTTGTTTTTATAGTAAGCGCGACATGTGGACCGAGCACCCATAAGGTGTCTAGGGACGCCCATGGACATTCGGGCGCATGCGGGGCTGCGAATGCCATGCCAACCTGACAGGTGCCCATTTACGCCTCTCTTGAAGGACCCGAGACTATACTTGGGGGGTAATATGTGGGCAGGGGAGCCTTCCAGAGTTTACCGGTTCTGTGGAGGAAGGATCTGCAGAACCGATTGGTACGCATCCGCGGTAAGTCCAGCGTATTTAATTTGTTAATTTATAAGACAGGACCCTCTGTTGGAAGAATTTCTCTGTTCCCTCTCGTTGTATTACATGCTCTGGGGTGCAAAAGGCTTATGGCAGTGTGTCTGCAATACAATTACATGTGTGTCTTACGGCGAAAATATGGAATGTTCTTCCGATGAATGTGTTGCCTACTAGCATAGAATACTTATAATACTGGCTACTAGGTACCTATAACCTGGAGATCTTCAACATACACTTCAATGCTTTAGTTAGACGACGAACTTTTGTCTCACTGAGCGTGGTTTCCCGAGGAGCGGTGTTATTGGCTGTATAAGATCTTCCGCACGCCTGGTAAGTGTAAAAACCTGCCGTTTTCCTTCGTCAGAGTGATGAGTCAACTATATACGTCGATTCTATGATAATTTAAAAAACCCAAAAGGCCTCGAACTTTTTTTTTTATAGAAACTGACACGGTTGGCTACATCACCTACAACATCCGCGATGTCAGCCCATAACACCGGGTGAACTAGATGCCATGTCAGTGCTTCCCTTCATTTCATGTCGGCTACGCTGAACTGGGACGGTAAACACGAACTATTTACATAGCCGTTTCGACCGACGCGACCTTTCATTCAGTGCGGTGGTACCAACCCGGGCGGTATAAACCCTACCACAAAGTAAGGTAAGAAGGGAAGGGACCTACAGTTTTACATGGAATCCGAACCACGGTCAGCCTCCAACGGTCGAGCGGTCACCCATTCAAGTACTGAACGCGCTCAGGGTTGCTTAACAACAGTCGACCGAGGCTGCAAACCTACAACCTATAACAAGAGAGGCCTGTGCTTTATCTACTGGCTAGTCTATTAGTCACTTTGCTTGTCTCCCCAATCGTGGCCCATGTTCGTGAATCGTGTCTCCAGATGACACAGGCCTACAACTCGCGCCGCTTGGTGCACGATAAAGAGTGATTCGCCGACAGTTTATGATTATTACGCTGTGAAAAAGGGTCTGCACCATAGATAACTAGAAAGGGCATAAACCTGTCGAGTAGATAGAAGCGCTTTTCTTTCTTCTCATCGAGAAGTAGATTTTGGCAAAGTCAAAAACAAATACATGTCTCGACATTCAGCGAGGAATGAGTGAAGAGGGTGGAACAATATGTTTGGTATGTCTGCATGCGTAATTTCAGTATAAAGAAGAGTGAACACAGATTATTGATCTAAATTCATTACCTTGCGAGATATTCGAATTTGTGCGGGAACGCGCGCGCCAAAATTTCGCGTTTTTGCGCGCGGCGAAAAGGGCTGGCGACGGTAGGTAAGCATTTTAATATGGCGGGAGTTGAAGGGTTTATTTTGTTATCCCTTTAGATAGTAGAGAGTACACATAATTTATTTATAGACGCGATGCCTATAAATATGATGTTTTGTATTTATTTTGTACATTTAGCCTATTTTTAGATTTTATATTATATTTAATTAGTTAATTTACGTATATATTTTTTGTTCAACTGTTCATATGTTGTAAAATAAATATAAAATACAGCATGAATATAAAATACTTCATATTCTTGCACGGAATTTCATGAAAATAGTTTAAGGAAAAGAGAGTTACTCAGTAACAGCTGTAACTAATCAAGATTTTTTTGTAAATGATATGATAACATTTTCCTTACAAATGTTGCGTAACTTGACTTCAAAATGCGGAGTCAATTTGTTTTTATCTTTCAACCAAGTCGTAAAAAAAATAAAGTTTCAAATACAGAAACTTTTAGGTTATACCTGCGAGTATGTATGTAGGTGTTAAAAGTATACATCATTTTCACGACTGTGTTCAGTAGATATCCGAAAATGCGCACAGAGCTATAAAACCTTTCAGATCAGAATCGTCTTCCCCGTTATATGTAAATTCATTCTTCAAAGTAAACATTTGCCAGAGGTGTTTGTAAAAATCCCACAATTTATTTCATCCTAGAAATGGTAGAATGCTTATGCTGCACTCTACGTTAGGCATGTGTAACTTGTATATAACGCAACGTCATAGTTGTCAGCCTCGTTAGATCAGTGGTGAGCGCGGTCTGTACTTGGATGGGTGACCGCTCGACCGTTGGAGGCTGACCGTGGTTCGGATCCCACGTTAAACTGTAGGTCCCTTCCCTTCTTACCTTACTAGGTGGTAGAGATTATTCCGGCCGGGTTTTTTTTTTTTTTTATGTAATCCGGTATGGGTGGCTGAGTCGGAGGGGCCAAAGCACATGCTCTAACCAGCCAATATCACCTCCGAGAAGGTAGGTGCCATACCGGAGACTTCCCTGGATTGCTGGCTATACTGGACTAGAGGAGAACACAACCGAGGTTGCTTGCGGCCATTCTACTATTTCTAGGGTTGGTGCCACCGCACTGAGCGAAACGTCGCTCTAAAACGTCGCAATAAAAATAGTTCGTGGTTTACGTCCAGTTCAGTGTAGCCGACATGAATTGAAGGGAAGCACTGACATGGCACCTAGTTCACCCGGTGTTATGGGCTGACATCACGGATGACATCGGTGATGTACCCAACCGTGTCAGTTTCCATAAAAAAAAACGTTGCTCTGCATTACTCGATGTGCGCTGATGGAAGTTAATATGTAACAATCTATGTTGTGCTAGCACGTACAGCTGGCATAACCATTTTTTAAAGTCGCAATCTGCTATAAAACCTTTTTTGACAGCCGTAATGTGGACGCAGGGTGTGCCATTTTGACATGTGAACTTTTTGGAGTAGTAATTTCCGCGCATAACATTTTTTTAATTGTAATTTGTGCTCTGGCGCGATTGCGTTAACTCACTGCACTGAGTCACACTGAGTCACTGCACTGCACTGCACTCACACGCATGAGTTGGTATATCGACGCTTAGAATTGTTCTTCTTGCCCAACTCTAGTTGATCTTTACGTGCTCCAGTTGTTCAGGTTTCTGTACGAGGTGGGATTACTTTTTCATCTTCGCCGGCCCAAAGGCGATTACTGTTCCTTTTTTTTTGTGCGTTTGAAGGGTTTACAAGCGTAAGCGGTGCTCGATCATGCGCTTTTGCGATAAGAGCGGGGCGTTTCGAAGTCGGCTAATTCCATACGCATATAAAATATGATGAGAACGTGCTTAGGTAAACATTTTGTACCTACCTGTGGCAATTTTAGTACCAACTGGCCCGCTAGAGGCGTTCCATCTTTTCTCCTTACAAATATTTTCTTACTTCTCTGAAGCTTTGATTATGAGGTGTTTTACAAGGAAATCGTCTCCGAAGTTGCCTCAATCACCAATGCTATCACTCAGTCCTAGAACGTTAGAAGAGGTAGGAACGTAGGAATTTCCAATGATTATATGAGAAGCAGCGTCGCCGAGCTCCGCGGGTAGCGGAGGGGACGGCGCGCGCTCTGATTGGGTGGTATCAGGTGGGGGAAGTTTGACGCTATGTGGCCAGCGGGCGACCGACGAATGTTATTGTTACGTTTTTACTAATATCGTGTTACGCTGGCGCGGGGACGGTCCGACGTCCCTACCTCTTCTAACGTGTTTGACTCAGTCTATCTTATTGCATATGTCTATATGGTATCAGCATATTGGACGTGCCGGCGTATACGAGGGAAGGGAACAAAAGTTTTCAAGCACTTTGAAAGGTAAATATTCTGTGGAAAGAAAGACGTACGATACTAATATGGCGGATAGCCCAGTGGTTATGGCACCTGCCTGAGCTGCCGGTGATCAGAGCTTTGAATGCCGAGTGTGCGTCAAAGGAATTTTATGAATTGTTATTAAGTGGATTTTATTAGTCATTTAGGTGTGGGCAAACGCAGCGATGAAAGATGTGCACTGAAGCACATTGTGCGTAACAGGATTATTCCTCGGCTTCCTCGGATCTTAAGATCACCTCGCGAAAATATGTAATCTCTTCGACTGTATCCGTGATATAATCCTAAGTTTATCTGCAATAGCAATTCGAAGAATACTTAAAAATACATAAAAAAAGTTAACTAACTAAACGAAAATATAGTTTCACACATACATACATATATACCACACACGCTGTATTCCGACAATCGGGGTAAGCAGAGTAATCGGTATTGTGCTGCAAGAACTCTGGAAAATAGCAACACAACATCGACCACCACGTTTAGCACAGTATTCGGACAAGATAACTATCAAGCAGCAAGTGAGGCACAAAGACCCACCTGCTGCACGACTCGGTGGAAGGACCGTGCCAAGGTGAGAGGTGGCAAGCCTGTCGCCCTTTAGCACGGCATCTCGTCCTTATCCCTTAGTCGCCTTTTACGACATGCACGGGGAGAGACGCAGTGGGGCTATTCTTTTTAAGTACCGGTCTCACATAGTAAATAGTTTCACTATGAACAATAACTAGGCATGTTAATTTAAGAACTCACAAAAATTTAATACATCCTCATATAAGGACGAAATAAATAAAGCAAAATATGTAAGTCCACTTTTTGTAATTATTTGTTTTGTTTTTTTTTTTTTTGTGCATTAAACTGTCTTTAATTTTATAAATTTCATTCGAAATAGCATATTCACTGTATACTTAAGGATATTAGATTCAGACTACTGATTGCGCAGTCTTATAATTGGACGCGGGCGGGTCATAATACTTTGTGCAAACAATAAATCTTGGATGACGGGTCATAGCTAGAGCGGAGTAAGAGACTGGGGCTAACTAAGTACATACGTAGGGTGGGTGACACGAGAGCCGTCTGGCAGGCGAACAGTCACGCGATGTCCTGTTCCGATTCTAGTTACTAGTTTTGTCAAAAGCTAGTATTTGTAGACAAAAGTTTTGCTTTGCCAAAGCGAAAATACAAAAATAGATTTGAAGAAAGATATTTTATGAATTAGCATTAATAACGACGAACAAAATATTATATTAAAATTACTTTGTAATAAATTACATCGGTATCTAGGTTTTTTTATGTAAACCAACATGGGTAGCTGTGCCGAGGGGCCAATGTCACATCAAAACCACCTCTCCTCGCGAAAGCCCGCTCAGTGAGTCGCCATACCAGCAGAATTGCGGACTGTTACTAGGCTGTCAGCAGGTTATTACGAGTACGACGTTTGAAGACACCCAGGTGAAATCTATAGAGCATGGTACCAGTAGTGCAGTATGAATGTAGATCATATGCTCGGAGTCAGGCTGGCACACTTTAGGAATTATTTCATAATAATAATAATGTTGTTTTGTTATTTTATATTAATTTTAGATTTAAGTTTTTTATGTAAAATTAATATAAAAAAAAGAAATGTGTCAATAAACGAATAAATAATGTTGTATTGTTTTAATATTATTGTTGTATCGTTGTACTCGTAACGATCGAAATCGACGCTACCAATGCAACTGTGTTCGCAACACAAGCAAAAACGGAATCGACTAACATTCGTTGCGGACGCGACGTTGTCGTGTTTTATTATGTAAATAACTTCGCAAAAACTTCCCTTTCATTGAATATTCATCGCCCCGATATTCGGAAAAGCCCACGTGAAGTGTGACGCCTGACACGAGCTGGGACTCTCGGCTCCGTAGTTCGTACAAATGATGTACAATTTACTGATGATGATTAACCTATGATTTTATTTGCACTCATATTATGTCTGACTTTGACTGTTTTTAAACGGTTTTATTTAGCTTGACTCCGTATATTTGTTTGTTTCTATCTTTGTTTCAAATCTTGCGACAACTTTTTCAACTACTTCTACTGAACCGATTTTTATGAAACTTTTTATGTAATTAGACATGGGTTCAGAGGGGCCAAAGCCCATTCTCCGACCAGCCAATATTATCTTCGAGAAGGTGGGTACCGTACCGGAGACTTCCTCTTGAATGGCTGGCTATACTGGACTAGAGGAGATCACAGCCGAAGCTGCTATGCGGCCATCTTGCGTCCAGTAACTAATTCATCTTCTATCTAAGTCTAAGGCATCTTTGAAAAATTCACTTAACACCATTACCGACACATCAATCATTCATTAATTAGAGAATTAAAAATGATAGAAAGATGTTGGATGAAAAATGATGGAACTCCAACTTCAAGAACATAAATCTTAGTAAACGGTCATATGTGGTCATACATACATATAACGTCACTCCTACGGGATCGCCTAACCAGATACGACAGACCTCCACCATGCGAAAACAACATGAACAATTCATCTATTGATGTGCTTCATGTTTTAGTTTATCCAGATATTAAACTCGACGGTCGTCGCTGAAACGAAGAGAATAAATTAAGAACCAAACTTCACAAACTAGAAATTTAGCTGAAAACTTTGGGATTTTGTCCTCAGAAATTTTCTGGTTGTTTTTCGATAATTTGTGAACTGTGTAATAAATAATACTTAGAAAGCCCGACACAAAGATGTTTTGATCAAATTCGTTTGACGTCGATATTTTGTCAAGTTTCTGCAAACTATTTACAAAATTTGCAATCAGTAAGTACTTTATGAAATGTGGTTATGTACCTAGTTACTTCGAAAACAAACTGGAATAAATACTATTCAAATTGTATCTTATACTATATAGTGACTGCGTGTTTAAAATATACGAATAAAACATTATAATAAGTGGTAAGTGAATAAATAAAAAATTGAAATTGACTTGAATGTTATTGCTATGTTATCGCTTACATATAAACCTGTGAGTATGCATGCAATCAATGTATTTATTTGAATGTTAAGTAAGTGTGTAACTTGTAAGTACAAGTACTTTAATTATTTTCAGTTAATTACGCACTATCCACCAAATCTAAGTACTAACCAGTCATTCCTAGAATTGACTGGTAGAGAATGTCCTCAGGCTTTATGTCCGCCTTTTCTAACTTTTTATTGTGTTATAAAGTATATTTTTATTTAAGTTCAAACTACAATAAAATATTCGATAAATTTTTTATCTGATTACGATAACATCGCATCTCGTAGCAGTGCTACGCTGAAAACGTGCGGACGTAGCAAGGCGTGCTCGTAGGGTCGCGTGTCGAGTTTAACCAGCGCCGAAATATTTAAGAAGTGTAAAAAATAATGTACAAAACAAAATAATACAACACCACATAGTGGTTGAAAAAACGCGCAAGTGTTTTTAATATTTATCATAATATATATATATTTATAAACTTTCAATGAGTTTAAAAATGCAAATACATACAGCTGTTTTGAGCGGACAATTAAACTCACCTTCGATATATATATATGTAGATTATGCAGTATGACTGGTTAGACATTTTGTGAGTGTAAAGAGTACTAAAAGAATATTTTCATGTTGTAAACGCGATAGAATTTTCGTAGAGGCTCTACGAATTTTCTTAGCGCCTCGAATGCTCAGTTTTTGAGAATTCTCGATTTTCGTATATTTTCTTTAATATATTTTAAATCTTGTATTTTAAAAGTATAAAAAATATATATTTGTATTTCCTAAAACGAGCCAAATAGCATCTAATGCGCGATGCGATGAAAAATTCTATATATGTACCAAATTTAAAAATTTTTCGTCCAGTAGATTCGGAGAAAATAAGCTGTGACAGACGGACAGATATACAATCAGGCGCGAGAGTGATCCTATAAGGATTCTTTCAACAAAAAAAAAAACAATTTGGAAACTGAATCAAATAATGGCATTATGTTATATTTTCGTTATTTTTATTTGGCAAATTAGTTAATTAGAAACCACCACCGCGAGAAACCTGTAAGAATAGCTCACTTAAAGTATTAGAATAAATACCAATTGGCTCTAAATCGGATGTGCATTTCAAAGATATTAGGAATATTGAATATGACTAAAAATATTGAACATGTTACAATATTTTCTTTATCATTAGACACTAATTAACATAAATAACCCTATATAGTATAAATTTGATGAATGATGATTAATGGTTCACATAAAAAGGTTGAAAAATTATTTCATTGTCAAATTTTCAATTCCACTAGCTCTTCCGATAATGTTTTTATTTGAGAATGTTAATGTACACTTATGTTTTTTTTATGGAAACTGACACGGTTGGCTACATCACCAACAACATCCGTGATGTCAGCCCATAACACCGGGTAAACTAGGTGCCATGTCAGGTCAGTGCTTCCCTTCATTTCCCTTCATGTATGTATGTATATCCCATGCTTGACATAGTATTATGTACGAGTGCCTACTCGCAGTACTTTTTGTTTTACAACAGGAATCGAATAAATGACGAAATAAATGAAAATAAATAGAAGAAGTAAATATCAAGTTATCATATCCAATAGTGTAGTTATTATTATTATGAGCAAATTATTGTTAATTTCAACGACAGTTACAAAGACAATGTTGACATTTTTGTTGTGTACGAGTTTGTCTGGAAAGAAATGTATTCTAACAACATAAGTTCAGCGCAGAAGTCCATGTCTGAGTAATGAATATTTTATTTAATATTTTTTCCTATCTTTATATATTTTAACGTGTTAAGTTGAATTTAATTTATAGTTTATTTTATTATAATTAATTTCTAAGATAGCTTAGTTTGTAATATTAATGTATAAGCCCTAGTACTGCATTTGTGATATGTACTACATTTTATTCACAAAAATAAATATCATCCAAAGTTATTAATAAAAAAAAACGTGTTGAATGGTTTAGTTGCTTTAATTTTAGATGAAAGAAAACTTAAGTATTCTCATTTGGTTAGATGATTAAAAACACTTTTAATCCGTGTAGACTAAGTCATCTTCTTGGCAAAGGCCTTTTAGAAATTAAAAATGTATATTGTACGGATCAAGTTAGGCAATTTTGTAACTCCACTCTAATCTATATTCTAGCATATATATATAACTAGCTTTTACCCGCGGCTTCGCCCGCGTTATAAGTAAGCCCGCCACTGTACCTTTATTTCGGCCGTCGTCGTCGTCGGAACAATTCGGTTTGTATGAGAGCCACATTTTATTGTAACCGGAGCTGAATTTTATTTAACCTATCCTGTGTCACGTATAGATGTGATTATACTATGTTTCGTCGAATTCGGATGATCGGTTTAAGAATTATGGAGGAACATACATACAGAAAAGATTTATAAAAATCGTCAATTTAGTTTTCGTATCATACATAGAGTCTACAAACGCAATATCTCATAAAACAAAGTAACTTACTCCATGACCATCCCTTACAGATTTATTATTAGTATTGATATGCTTTGACCTTTTTGGAACCCAAAGGGTCGTCCTACGTAAATAAGGGCGACTTGTGTACGCAAACTTACCTAATAGTGGAACGGACCGAAAATCTATTGATACGGGAGTAGGTGTGGATGAAAATTTAATTCTTCCCTGGAGGCAAGGTGA
The DNA here is from genome assembly GCA_946902875.1 of Nematopogon swammerdamellus. NCBI lineage: Eukaryota > Metazoa > Arthropoda > Insecta > Lepidoptera > Adelidae > Nematopogon > Nematopogon swammerdamellus. The sequence goes on from OX336343.1 coordinate 10,973,815, forward strand.
TATGACACTTAATACCTAAATACAAGTATTGTTTCTGCCTAGCCATTTGTTTAGCTAGGCATAGGCTAGGTAAACTTGTCAAACTGGAAACTAGTTCACTGGAAATAAATTATTCGGATTGTGAATGTTGTTAGCAGATTTCGGAACAGTGTCAGAGGATTTTTTTTTTAATTTCGTCCTCTCGAATCCCCAGAAGTTCAAACAGAATCTGTTTGAACTTCTGGGGTACTGGCATACTCCATATATTCGTTTAAAATTATTTTTTATAAATGCTCCTTTTTAGGGTTCCGTATCCGGTACGGGAGCCTATTAGTAAGCATACTCCGCCGCCGTCTACAGTAACAGTAACAGACAGACGTCTGTCCGTCCGTGCGTCCGTCGTCCGAGGGCTGTATCTCTTGAACCGTAATAGGTAGCCCGTTGAAATTTTCACAGAATATGTATAATTCCTGTGTTCTCTAGAAAATAATAAAAAAGCCAAAATTGTACAAAGTACAAGCAACTACATAAGTATTTGGCCACCTAAGAAGTTAAATTACACGAGGATCATCTGTGAAAAGAAAGTAATTGATTAATTAAAAATAATAAAATGTATTGCAAAACAAACACCTTTGTCTGCCAACTCCACAACGAGACGTACAGAAGACTTAACCTTACCTACATAATATAGTATTTATTTAAATAACAAGTATTTGCTTTGCTTATGAACAGTTCTCAAAGAGCTTATAACTTATTATAACTAATGCTCGTATCCAAAGTTTCACAAATTTCCATACCCTCATCAAGCTAATGAACCAAGTACAAGGAGCACCCACGCAGACAAGATCAGAACAAGCCTAGAAGCAACTGTCAAAGTCTATAGTAATTTAACCAAGAAAGGTTGTAATCCATTAGCGACTTTCCAATTTGCTGTCTGGCGGCGACACGATCTAACCGTTGACCGACCGCCGCGCTGCTAGTTTAATGTACCTGAAATCAATATGTGTAGGGGAGCAAAAGGATGGTAAACATTTTGGCATCGTGCCTCGAGCACTAAACTTTTATTTCAGTTCGACCGACGCACCGGCAGAGAGCGTTGCTGTCGCCATGGCTGCAGCAGATACTCTCTTCGCTTATTTCTTGGTAAGGCATTTTCTCCCTTTATTTCCCTAATTATTTCACCCTAAGGTATATGTACCCTAGGTTGCTTGTTAGTCAACTTTCTTTCGTAAGAATTGTGGCGGTAATAGTGTTATTTTATCGGTAAAGTAAATGATTTGAGGTTATGTTTGCGTCGCGCGTGCGTAGGCAGTTGTCAGATTACGCGCGAATCGACTGGGTGACGTCATCCCTATTTATTCTCTATCAGTGTTCTCGGAGACGCACTCAAGGGTTTCGGAATCGTTATTTTTGCGGGGTTATTAATTTTATTGCAAAAGTAGGTAGCTCCAATATTATTTCTTGCGTGTTTGTGAGTCGGACTCACTCATCGCGTGAGACTCATAGACATTAGAGGTTTCATCGCAATCCATAAGGGCAATCCTCTAGCTAGATCGTTAATCAAACTAAAATTCACTTAGTCTTGTCGGGTTTTGGGCTCGCCTTTCTAGTGAAAATACTTTTATTTATTTTAGAAATATAAAGCGTGTCTTGGTTCAGTTTATAACTGCGAGTGAGGACCCTTTGAGAGTAATTAAATAATATTTAAAACTTGTTCCGTTGGCTCTTTCTCACTTCCAACAAAATCTAATCTAAAAATATAAAAAAACTTTTATGGACAGAATGAATGTACAGTTCCCGGCAGCAAATAATGCGTGTCGAGCTTTAGAAAGAGACAATCCGGTTGTAGAGCGTCGTCCCTGTCGCACGAACTCGCACGTCTCTGCGCGAGGGACGACGCTTTACAGCCCGATTGTCTCTTTCTAAAGCTCGACGCGCATCATTCGCTGCCGGGAACTGTGATGTAATGGTACCCACTGATCTAAATAGCACTAGATACAGTGACATGCAAAAGTAAGGACATGGTCTTTCATACAAAATATTATCTCTATACTGTAATATACTAATAGTACTGCTAGGTGCGCCGCGTTACATTACGTTACATTAATCGTTACATACGTTACGTTACAAGGCGCATTGGCAAGCAAGTGGTGGACGCGACCACTATATTGAGGACATTTATCGAGTTCGTATGTACCCGTCCCTACGTTAGTAATAAATAAGTCAATAACTAGATGAGCCTTCCTCCTACATCACTCCCGACTCCCGACACCTACCAAATCAGCTTCAATGACTGATGCTTGTATTTATAGCTCATCGTCTTATGTCCGCTATAATACGCTAGTGAGGAGCGTTAGCGCATTCATAGCATGAGATGGTTTTTAATGTGATCCTTTTGAATGTATTAATAATGGCAATTGCATGTGAAGGTACGCACACATGTTTACCGGCAGGTAGACTTGCCGGCACGTAACTTGGCCTCTGTGCGAGCGGGACAGCGTTATACCAACGATCGCATGCGTATAACGCCGTCCCTCTTGCACAGAGGCCAAGTTACGTGCCGTCTATTCTAACATGTTTAATCAAGTATTGTCTTTTCTAGTATTTAGTGCGGTGGTTGTCTACACAACAATCTCTCCTTCTATTCATAAATAAATAAATCCATTTTCATTGTTTGCTTTATTTATGTCACCGTGTTTACATTAACTTTTCGGTATATGTACATTTTGTAATACTACATGTAATAATACTCGTACATACATAGCGTCACGCCTGTTTCCCAGTGGGGTAGGCAGAGCCAACGGATCTCCACGTGCCACGATCCTGACACACTCTGCCGCCTTGTCCTCTCTCATAATGTTCTTCATGCATGCTCATCGGTTACGGGTACTACGCACTTGACCCTTTTTGAACACATGCCCGTTTTGCTCCAGGTACGTGCGTCTAGGGCCTTCCCGACTCTACCAGTCACATTCGCTCCATACATTTCTTTCGTTAGCCTCCTATCATTCATTTTTCCAAAATGGCCGAAACACCGAAGCATTCCTTTTTCAAACCCTATATCACTATGTTTGTGTATAGTGTATAGTTTGTGTTTTCCGTCCAGTTCAGTGTAGCCGGCACGACTGAAGGGAAGCACTGACGTGGCACCAAGTTCATCCGTTGTTATGGGCTGACATCACGGATGTCGTAGGTGATGTAGCCAACAGTGTCAGTTTCCATAAAAAAAAAACTATATTATCTTCTTTCAGACCACAGCACACTCGCACTACACTATTTCTCAATCTATCTTTCATTGTAACTACACACATACTCCTCGACGCGCGCATTTCCACAGCATTTATCCTGCTTTCATGCTTCTTCTGCACATGTCCAACTTTCACTCCCGTACATCAGTGTAGGGGCCAGTACTCCACCATGTACAACGCGCACTAGTGGACATACTTTGGCTGCTCATGCGTGCAACGCCCAAGTTACATTGCCGGATTTCACGCTCTTTTCCTATATAAGGTGTTTCGTTAGTCATGTCATTAACTTAGGGAGGGTTACATACACACTCAAATAAACACGTTACGCAAAAAAATTATATGTTTAAGGTATTACTTTTCGAGATATTTAACAAAACATGTTTGCTACTTAAACATTAACCTGTGTGTAACAGTAGGTAACTTGCATTGTACCGGGTCAATGACCGTACTATGTTCAAAAGCAGAACAGCTGTTTGTTGTAAGTAAGTCACAAGGTCACTATGATTGGTTTTTACAGCTACTTATTTGATTTTATTTTTCATTAGGAGAAAAATTGCTCCTATTTTTTTCTTGTAAAGTGTTTAGTTTATTAAGTAAAGGGTTACATACACACTGTATGTAACCCTCCCGAAGTTAATGACATGACTAACGAAACACCTTATATATTGTAATACTATTCTGCGTGACTACAGATCTACGTACTGCTCCTGCTGGCATTCTTCCTGATTCTGTGCATCGCGTGCACTGTCGGTATCCTGTGCTACCGGCGGCGGCGCTCGTGTCGGCCGGACATGACGTCATCATCCGAGCATGCGCACGCGCACGAGGGCACCCCACTCAGCACCAAGAGGAGCATGTAGCGATAATTCAGGGAAGACGTTCAAATTCAAATTTAGAACATGACTGAAGCTTTGGATCCCTTCGACTGCAACATAGCCGACTTCTCCGATAGTTTTAGCCAAGCCTAAACTTTATAGGAGTACTCATACAATATTACATATTAGTTTATTGTTTATTGAGCATTCTTATGGCAGACTGCACTCCGACTTGTATGCTAATCAGGTTATTTATAATCAGTACCCTAATCACAAGATTTAACCTACACCGCGTACTACGCTACGCCGTGTTCTCCGCATCATTTTGTATGGAGAAACGGAGCAGCGCCTCTAGTGATAGATTTGAGAACTTCGTTTCTCCATACAAAATGATTCGGAGAACACGGCGTAGCGTAGTACGCGGTGTAGGTTAAATCTCGTGATAAGGGTACAGGTTCGATTACACCTACGAATAAGAACAGGCAAGAAACTTCCCAGGGTATTTTTTTTTTCTAAATTTCGTTACAAATATTTAGCGACATATGTTATATATAACATAGCTAACAGTTTACTGAAAATACAGGCTGAGAGCTATTACTGAGATATTACTGAGAGTTCTCACTACAAAGACAATAATTAAGTGCATCAGGTGTAAAGAGTGTCCAGTATGTTCCAAAATTGTAGATGCAAACTTTTAAAACCTTGCCACCTCACGCGTGCCCGCGCATATGTGACAATGATTTTGCATTTCCACTTTTAGATCAGATTGTACTAAATGGCTTGATGAACCCGAATTATGTAAACATAAAATGATGTTTGTGATAATCGATTGCCAATAAAATTAATACAGTTTTGCCTTAAATTTATATAAACATTTAGTATTCATTAAAATAATAAGGAATATTTCAAGTATACGTGTTGACCTTATTGTGTGATAAAGAAAAATAATTCTTTCTAGTGTAAAAGTAAGAAGAACCTAAAACATTTATTCTACTTTACCAGTCTTTGAATACTTTGGGTGTAGGCGCTGAATGAATAGTTTCTTAAGTTTATACTTACGTAAATATTATATACTTTTTTATTTTAGGAATTTTTTAAATGTTATTATAATAATTGTAAAAAACTTTTCTGTATCGTACATCGACTCCGCTGTATATTAATTGTATAACATATTAAATGTTTTTCTTTGGTTTACATTAGTTATTTTTTATTATAGTCATTACTGCTAAATTATATGCAGGTACAGAGGCTTCAATGCTAACTAAACCCTTATTATATTCACTAAGTAACTTGTTACAACAAAAAACTAATGCAAATGTTGGCTTAGCTTTGCCATTTGTACAATTTATTTTCATAAAAGCTAAAGTAAGGCTCAATCCACACTGGGACGGCAGCGGAGCGGCGCGGCGCGGGGCGCACTTTCGGTGTGAAATAATTTTAAACTTTATCTACATACTTAAAAAGACCAATATCGCTTGAAAAGTTCGAAAAACATTCGCACGGCGGCTGCGCCCGTGGCGCCGGGCGGCCGCGCGCTCCCCGCTCTTCCCGCTCTACTCACCTACTCGACTCTAGCTTATGCATGCGGGCGGCCACGCGCGGCGACGAGCGGACGCGCGCGGCGACGCGAGCCTGCCGCGCTGGCCGCCCCGCCCCGGCCGCTGCCAGCCGCTGCCGGCCGCGCGCCGCGCCGCTGCCGTCCCAGTGTGGATTGAGCCTTATGTCAGGGCTCACGCACTCTATGTACTTGCGCGCGATAACTACCTACCGCCGACCGGACCGCCGGCGATCCATAATTCATTGGGCTGCCGACAGCCGCGTGGAGCTAACCTACGTGAGCGCGCGCTCACGCTACTGCTTCGTACGGTCGTACCTACCTATATCCAAAGAGTTTCTTTGCCTATGTCTTAATTCAAGTTGACATGGCTTCTGTTAATAGTGGCAGTGGCAATTTATGTGCAGTAGATGGATGTAAATCCAGCAAGAGGAGAGATAAAAATCTCTCTTTTTTCCATTTACCTGCTGATGAAGAAATGTGAGTATATTGTTTTTGTTGAGCAATAATTACCTATTCTAAAAAACCGGACAAGTGCGAGTCGGACTCGCACACGAAGGGTTCCGTACCACCGTACAAGATTTAACACTATGTAGGTACTTTATTTTTTATATTTTTACTATTTCTTGTTATAGCGGTAATAGAAATACAGCCCGCTGACAGACGGACGGACGGCGGGGCTTAGTAATATGGTCCCGTGGCACCCTTTGGTACGGAACACTAAAAATGGTAGGTAGATAGGTATTTTGGTTTATGTTGTGTTTCGCTTGAGTTTCGGTATGTTCGATATATCTGTCTGTTTGTCTATCACAGTCACTTTACGATTTGTGTGCATACAGCTGACATTTTCTGGTTGTTAAGGCAATTGTAAGACTACGTACACACACTTACGTACACACACACAAAAACACTTGTAACTTTCATTTTTATTTACTTCGGTGCGCGAGTCTGACTCGCACTTGGCCGATTTTAATTAAAAAATTAAAAAACATTTATGATACTAATTTTACGTCACCCTGGTTGTTTTTTTTTCGAATATATTAAATGTACAGATTTTTATCCTTTACAATTGTATTATATATATAGATTTTTAAGACAATAAAACATGCAAAAATACTAAAAAGTGTTTTTTTATTTACACACAAGCTTTTGCCGGCGGCTTCGCCCGCGTTAAAAGTACATTTGCAAGCAATACTATTTGTGTTATGGGCTGACATCACGGATGTTGTAGGTGATGTAGCCAACCGTGTCAGGTTCCATAAAAAAAAAAAAAAGCACTTGACATGGACATATCCACGTGCTAGCAATACATATAGTGGCTGCTCAGACAGCTGACATATAGAGGGGGGGGGGGGGGGGGGTTCACTGAAATCGACTGCCTACGGCAATAAGTCCGCCTTCTGCCAAGCAGAAAGGTGTATGTAAAGGTCGACTGGAAGTAATTGCCGCCGGCAATAAGTCCGGCTTCGCTTGGCAGATGTATTTTTAATCTATACCGAATAAAATCGGTTAGATAAGCATGCGTACAGGTAACAATAATAACATTACAGGGGGAGTAGGTAGGTAGGATTACCTGAAGTATTTTCGGGCTGAACTAATTTCTTCCTTTAATATATTTTAACGAGGGCGAAGCCGCGGGCTAAAACTAGTAGTAGCCTATATGTTAAACAAAAAAAAAATTGGTACCTATCTAACAGTAAAAAAACATTTTTAAATCTGTGCTGCAGCTCGCGAACAAACATTCACACATATTTCCTCTTTACAATATAATAATATTAAAGATTGTGTAATGCATTGATATTTTTATCGAAAGTAGCAGCCCTAACATCACCGAATTTGCTTCAAGGCCCCGCGTCCGCGCGCAGCTGCGAAGCAATAATCACTTTACGCTCTTTCGTTTAGGTACATTTTCGCACGCAGCGACTGGCGTCGTAAAAGTTTAGGCTATTAAAGCCGAAGGTACGTAACTTTTTCTATGGAGAGATTCATCTGTTACGAAGTAACTATTTAGTAATCTGTGCTTATGTTTTCGTTTATGCGGTCAGCCTCGATAGCTCAGTGGTGCAGACAGACGACTGTCGCTATTGATTGTTAAGCAACGCTGGGCCGGTCAGTATTTGGATGGGTGACCGCCCGACCGTTGGAGGCTGACCGTGGTTCGGGTTCCACGTAAAACTGTAGGTCCCTTCCCTTCTTACCTTACTAGGTGGTAGGGTTCAACCCGCCCGGGTTGGTACCACCGCACTGAATGAAACGTCGTCGGTCGAAATGGCTATGTAAATAGTTTGTGTTTTCCGTCCAGTTCAGTGTAGCCGGCACGACCGAAGGGAAGCACTGACATGGCACCTAGTTCACTCGGTTTTATGGATTGACATTGCGGATGTTGTAGGTGATGTAGCCAACTATGTCGGTTTCCATAAAAAAAAATTATAATATTCGTGAGACGACTTACACTCGTAGACGTTTCGTCCCTCGCTCCGGAGACATCATCAGGAATTGCGGAACGCTGACGACCTGGAGGACACCCGACACGTCGTACTCCGCGAGTCCTGACGATGTCCCCGGAGCGAGGGACGAAACGTCTACAAGTGTAAGTCGTTCTCATGAGTATACCTACCGCATAACCGAAAACATTACTACGAGTATAATGTGTAACAGTCAGCGGTAAAAGCCTAAACAAACATATTTATAGCTGTTGAAAGCCATCTGCATCTGACTTTTTTTTTCTTTTTTTTTTTTTATGGGGAGCACGACAAATGGCTCGCGCCAGACTAACGCAGAGGTGTAGTCCGACGGCGCCCACGGGCATTCGGATATTTACGGGGGCTGCGAATACCTTGTCGGCCGGCTAGGTGCACCTTCACATTATGTTTGAAGGACCCCAGACTGTACATTAGAGGAAAGGATGCAGGTGGGAGTGAATTCCACATGTTAGCAACCCTGTAAATAAAGGATTTACAGGATCGATTTGTCCTAAGTGGAGGAATATCGACAGTGTGTGGATGCATTCCCAACCTGTTGCGGGTGGAACGATGGTAGAATGGGGATGGAGGGATCGCATCGTGCAGCTCCTTGGAACACTCTCCGTGGTACAGGCGATAGAACACACACAAAGATCCAACGTCCCTGCGGAGTTGTAAGGTCTCTAAGTTTCGGGATACCTCGGGGTCGTTAACGAGGCGGACAGCACGACGCTGAATCGAGTCTAAGGAGCCGAGCAGGTATTTTGCGGATCCGTCCCACAGATGCGAACAGTACTCCACGCATGAGCGAATCTGCGCTTTATAAAGCAGCAGTTTTTGGCTCGGCGTAAAGTACTGACGCACCTAGTTGAGGACACCCAGCTTCCTTGAGGCTACCTTAGCTTTTTCCTCGATGTGGCGTCCAAAATTAAGGTCGCGAGTTAGTTCGACCCCGAGAATCCCAATGTGCTCCTCGACCTTGAGACTAGTTCCTGACTAAGATAAATTTAAACTACGAAGTATTATAATTAATAAATAGGAAACATATAATCTTGTTGTTTTTTTTTTTTTTATGGGGACTGACACGGTTGGCTACATCACCTACAACATCCGTGATATCAGCCCATAACACCGGACAGTTTATTTTTATTACGCAATTGTATACATCTATATAGGCCCTTCCCTTGCCCCTTACAACCTATTTGGTGGTAGGCTCAAATTGTAGCCGACTGGCGTCGTACCAACGTGCCGAGCAACGTACTGAAGGTATGATGGCCGCATAGCAGCCTCGGCTGTGTTCTCTAGTACAGTATATCCAGCAACCAAAACGAAGTCTCCGGGATGGCACCTACCTTCTCGGAGGTGACATTGGCTTGTCGGAGCATGTGCTTTGGCCCCTCTGACTCAGCCACCCATACTGGATTACATAAACAACATTTACATAAAACTACGAATGTATGAATTTGAATATATTGAATGTGCTACAATTCAGCCAAAACACTTCCTATTGTATTTCAATCCTGACTAATATTTGTGCGCTAAGCTCCACCAAACTATGAAAATAATCTCCCGCACTCTGGTTTTTTTTTTTTATACTAAGCGCGACATGTGGCGCCGAGTCACCCATAAGGTGTCTAGCGACGCCTATGGACATTCGGACGCATGCGGGGGCTGCGAATGCCATGCCGGCCTGACAGTTGCCCATTCACGCCTCTCTTGAAGGACCCGAGACTATACTTGGGGGGAAATATGTGGGCAGGTAGATCGTTCCAGAGTTTGCCGGTTCTGTGGAGAAAGGATCTGCAGAACCGATTGGTCCGACGCATCCGCGGTAAGTCCAGCGTATAGGGATGCAATCCCTGCCCAGTGCGCGTTGTACGGAGGTGGAAAGGGGACGCCGGAATCGCGTTAAACAGCTCCTCCGAGCACTCCCCGTGGAATAAGCGATAGAACACGCTTAGGGCGCCGACATCCCTACGAAGTTGCAGCGGTTCTAGATCGCGGGACACGTCGGGGTCATCCACTAGTCGCACGGCTCGACCAAAGGCGCAAGCTGGTATTTGGCTGAGCCATTTTTTTTTTTTTTTTTATTGACAGCGCGACATATGGCGCCTAGCCACCCATAAGGTGTCTAACGACGCCCATGGACATTCGGTCGTATGCGGGGGTTCCGAATGCCATGCCGGCCTGACAGGTGCCCATTCACGCCCCTCTTGAAGGACCCGAGACTGTACTTGGGGGGAAATATATGGGCAGGGAGGGCGTTCCAGAGTTTACCGGTTCTGTAGAGGAAAGATCTGCAGAATCGATTGGTACGCATCCGCGGTAAGTCCAGCGTGTAGGGATGCAATCCCTGCCCAATGCGCGTGGTGCGAAGGTGGAAAGGGGACGGCGGGATCGCATTAAACAGCTCCTCCGAGCACTCCCCATGAAATAAGCGATAGAACACACTTAGGGAGCCGACATCCCTACGGTGTTGCAGTTGTTCTAGATCGCAGGACACTTCGGGGTCACCCACTAGTCGCACGGCTCGACGCTGGATTGAGTTCAGAGGCGCAAGCTGGTATTTGGCAGAGCCATGACCTTCAAGCGATTCCCCCCAAAGGTGAGTGACGTACGCTAGGAGATCACCAGCAGATCGTTTTGGCCGGAAGCCGTATTGCCGATCGCTGATGAGGTCATTCGTCTCTAGGTACTTCATGAGCTGCGCATTTATAATGCGCTCCATCACCTTACAGAGAAGGGAGGTAATCGCTATAGGTCGGCAGTTTGACGGGTTTGAGCGGTCACCCTTTTTGGGGACCGCTTGCACAAACGCAGATTTCCAGGCCGCTGGCACGCGGCCATTGGAGTAGGAGAGACGAAATAGGCGCGTCAGCACTGGAGCCAGCTCGGGAGCACACCTTTTTAACACCAATGCAGGAATCCTATCCGGCCCACTCGCTTTCCTGACGTCTAGGGAGAGAAGCCATCCCACAGGTGCGAGCAGTACTCCAAGCAGGACCTAATCTGCGATTTATACAGAAGCAGCCTTTGGCCCGGCGTGAAGTACCGTCGAACCTTATTAAGTACGCCTAGCTTTTTTGAGGCCAGCTTGGCCTTGCCCTCGATATAGCGCCGGTAATTTAGGTCGTGCGACAGTTCGACTCCAAGGACCCCGAGGTGGTCGCTTAATTTAAGCGACGTGCCTTGGAAGGAAGGAGCTGGTGTGAACGCCGCTCTCTTCGCACTGAACGCGCAAACTTGTGTTTTTGAAGCGTTGAACTCGACCAAATTACTACGGCCCCATTCGGAAATAGACCGAAGCGTTTGTTCGAGTTCAGACACAAGTCTTCGCCTCTTTTCATCCACAACTTCTCGTCTGGCTGAAGGGTGACTGGTATAGGATCCGTGTGCTGTACTGTCATCCGCATAACAATGTATGTTGCCGAGTGGCAGCATGTCATTGATATGTAGAAGAAACAGTGTGGGTGACAGCACAGATCCCTGCGGTACGCCGGCATTCAGTGACATGGCGTCCGACGAGCAACCGTCCACTAGGACATGAATGCTACGCCCATGTAGAAAGTCGGCGACCCAGTCGCAGAGGCCAGAAGGAAGTCCGTACGCCGGAAGCTTGCCCAGGAGCGATTTGTGCCAAACCCTATCGAATGCCTTGGCAATATCGAGGCCAATTGCCAAGGATTCACCATGTCCTTGAAGCGATTCCCCCCAAAGGTGAGTGACGTACGCTAGGAGATCACCAGCGGATCGGTTTGGCCGAAAGCCATATTGCCGATCGCTGATGAGGTTATTTGTCTCCAGGTACGCCATGAGCTGGGCGTTGATAATACGCTCCATCTCCTTGCAGAGTAGGGAGGTAATCGCTATAGGTCGGTAGTTCGAAGGGTTTGAGCGGTCGCCCTTTTTGGGGACCGCTTGAACAAATGCAGATTTCCAGGCTGCCGGTACACGGGAAGCAGAGTAAGAGAGGCGGAAAAGGCGCGTTAGCACTGGAGCCAGCTCGGGAGCACACCGTTTCAGCACCAATGCAGGAATCCTATCCGGCCCGCTCGCCTTCCTGGTGTCTAGGGAGAGAAGCTCCGCCCGCACAGTTCGTTGTCGGAACTGTACTTCCGGCATAGAGTTCTCACACCTAGTTATGGATGGAGGGATGGCACCCCCATCGTCCAGGCTTCTTCATTACTACGTTAAAATTCAAGTAAGAACGAATTCAAAAATCGAAATAATCTCTTATTCTAGGAAAACACACACATTGTTATATTTTAATTTAATTTTTATTGGACACCAATGTACATTCGGCCGTGTGCGGTGGTTATGAATGCCATACCAGCCTGACAGGTGCCCATTCACTCCCTTCCTGAAGGACCCAAGACTATACTTGGGGGTAATACGTGGGCAGGGAGAGCGTTCCAGAGTTATAATTATTTCTTTATACTTCCGAGACAAGGAATTCTCGGCAGGAAACCATAGCTGACACGAAAGTAAATCGTTGAGTGCGTATCGATTATCAATTGATACCTTATTTATTAGAGACAAGTAGGTCAGTCGTTGCCTGTCATCGAATCTCGTTGGCTTTTGGATGCTTCGGCCCGGGGGAAAAATAATTATTTTCTTTGGTCCCTCGCCTTATAACACGAATACAGCATTAGCCCGCAGCTCCGCTCGAGGCATTGTCGGATTTGGGCGAAGATATTTGAAGTTGTACAATGTACATGCTACCTAAGACTTTTTATAGAACTAAAAGAAAATGCTTCGTTCTGCTCGTTCATCTTTTCCATATCGTTTTCACACTCGAATATCTTAGATAAAGTCATGCAGCGCAGCCGTGTAGTGTTCGTCCTCTAAATCCATCCAAAGGTCTTAAGGTTCGAATCCGGTACCAATGAGTTTCTTCTAACGAAAAGATTTACGTGCATACCTACACCTGCTGCTTCACCGTTCGGAACCGGTGTAAAACTGTAGGTCCTTTGCCTTGCCCCTTACTAGGTGGTAGGCTCAAATTCTAGCCGACTGGGTTGGTACCACCGTACTGGATGTAAGATGGCCGCATAGCAGCCTCGGTTGTGTTCTCCTCTAGTCCAGTATAGCCACCAATTCAGGGAAGTCTCCGGTATGGCACCTACCTTCTCGGAGGTGATATTGGCTGATCGGAGCATGTGCTTTGGCCCCTCTGACTCAGCCACCCATACCGGATTACATAAAAAAGAAAAAAAAAATACTAACTCATTGTTACCGCTACTAATATTTGTCATGTGATATTTGATATTTGAAAAATATTCCACTGCAAACCAACAAAACATTAACAAATCAAACGCCATACTCCTTGGGTGGATTTCGACGACGCACACTATACTTCCCCGCGCTTCACGCAAGAATATCGTTTCCTGAATCCTGCTCAACTCCTTTGAGAAAGAATAATATAACGAGAAGAAATATATTATGGTGTTAAAGAATTACTGGTGTGTTTGTCCCTCAATTCAATAAACAAGTATTGCTTACTCACGCATCCAGAGTCCAAGCCAATGTTGAAAGCTTCTCTCAGTCTGGGGTTCGATTTCAGAGAAGAGAGACAATTAGAAGATGTATCATTTTACACGCGTCGATGACAAAGTAAACACGTAACGTACGGCGTACTTACGCCATTTTCGGTTTAGTTCAGTAGACGAAACAAGTCGCTGGAAATACATTCGAATTCGAATTGAGAACAAAAGTAGGTTTGAAAGATTTTGAATTAAATCAGCTAGCACAATTTTCACAAGCACACTGCGAAAGATTGGATGGCGGATTACAATTTCATTATCATAGTATAGGAAATGAATGATATATAACATACATGCATACCACACGCTGTATCCCGACAATCGGAGTAAGTAGAGCAATCATACTACATGTCTCTATTTTTTCTCCTTAATAAAGAAAATAAAAAAAAATCAGGGTTGTGCTGCAAGTACTCTTGTAAATTACAGCACAACACCGACCACTTTAGCAATGTATCAGGACAAGTTAACTATCAAGTAGCCAATAAGGCATGAAGACCCACCTGCTGCATGACTCGGTGGAAGGACCGTTCCAAAGCTGATAGGTGGCTAGCCTTTCCGCCTTTAGCACGGCGCCTTGTCCTTATGCCTTAGTCGCCTTTTACAATACGTACGGGGAGAGATGCAGTGGGGCTTTTCTTTTTAAATACCTGCCCCACACGGTAAAGGAATATAATTTGTGAAGATTTCCGTAGATAAAATAACATGCAAAGATATCACACACGCTTAATCCTGATAAATCGTGGTAAGAAGAGTAATTAATCAGTGTTGTGCTGCAGGAACTCGAGTAAATGACAGCACAACACCGACTACCCCGTTCAGCAATACAATATCAAGGACAACATAACTTTCAAGCAGCAAGTAAGGCATGTAGAATTATAAACACTGTCGGTCGTTGACAGATTACGCAAGTGACATAACATCTGCCTGCAGTGCCTCTACGTGGCGCAGGGTAATAACCGGATGATATTGCAAATAAATTGTCTTGTCTACTCGGTGGAAGGACCGTGTCAAGGTAAGGGGTGACCACCCAATCGTCCTATAGCACGCCATTTTCTGTCGATGTACCTATAGGTGTTGTCTCGAATTCTCGATAGCTCAGGCGTTCGTGATCTTAAGCCAAGGAGAATACCTACGGGAGACGCAACGCTACTGCGTTTGTATCGGAGCACGGCTAGCCAAAAATTCCTACTACTACTGGTATCTGGTACGGGTATCTGGTAGTAAGAGCCGACCGTCCGACCAATCGGAAGCCTTGCTTGACGGCAACTTGACGGGATCACTACGAATGCCAGTCTGACGGACAATGATGGTGCGGTATATCTGTGAATTTTGAAATTGTTATTTGTAATATTATTTCAAATAGTTTTTACTGAACGAATATTATTGTTTGAATCCAAAAAAAAATATTGAAAAATTAAACAAGACTGTTGTTTTAATATTTTTGAAAAGTTGTACTAATAATCAGTGATAGGAATAAGTAGGGCTTATTTACCTAAATTTCGAGGAACAGAGTAAAAGATTGGAGACTTCCTTAAGACAATATTTTTTTTCGGTTTAATTATTATTCATGGTGTTTTAATTTCGCGATTTGAAAAAAGTGGCCACCATTTTGAACTTTTTAGTTACTGGACCGATTGCTTTCAAAATCGATATCTGGGTGTCAGTGTGGGCTCTGAATACGAATCTGTAGTAAAAATTTAAAAAAGTGGCCGCCATTTTGAACTTTTTAGTTACTGGACCGATTTCTTTCAAAATCGATATATGGGCGTCTGTGTGGACTCTGGATACGAATCTATAGTCAAAATTTAAAAAAAGTAGCCGCCATTTTGAACTTTTTAGTTACTGGACCGATTGCTTTCAAAATCGATATCTAGGCGTCTGTGTGGACTCAGAATACGAATCTGTAGTCAAAATAAAAAAGAAGTGGCCGCCATTTTGAACTTTTTAGTTACTGGACCGATTTCTTTCAAAATCGATATCTGGGTGTCTATGTAGGCTCTGAATACGAATCCGTTGTCAAAATTTAAAAAGTGACCGCCATTTTGAACTTTTTAGTTACTGGACCGATTGCTTTCAAAATCGATATCTGGGTGTATGTGTGGGCTCTGAATACGAATCTGTTGTAAACATTTAAAAAAAGTGGCCGCCATTTTGAACTTTTTAGTTACTGGACCGATTGCTTTCAAAATCGATATCTGGGTGTCTGTGTGGGCTCTGAATACGAATCCGTTGTAAAATTTAAAAAAAGTGGCCGCCATTTTGAACTTTTTAGTTACTGGACCGATTGCTTTCAAAATCGATATCTGGGTGTATGTGTGGGCTCTGAATACGAATCTGTAGTAAACATTTAAAAAAAGTGGCCGCCATTTTGAACTTTTTAGTTACTGGACCGATTGCTTTCAAAATCGATATCTGGGTGTCTGTGTGGGCTCTGAATACGAATCCGTTGTCAAAATTTAAAAAAAGTGGCCGCCATTTTGAAGTTATTAGTTAATGGACCGATTGCTTTTAAAATTGATATTTGTTTGTCTGTGTGGGCTCTGAATACGAATCCGTTGTCAAAATCTTAAAAAGTGGCCGCCATTTTGAACTTTTTAGTTACTGGACTGATTACTTTCAAAACCCATATCTACATGTCTGTGTGGGCTCTGAATAACAATATGTAGTTAACATAAAAAATATGATATCGATTTTGAAAGCAATCGGTCCAGTAACTAAAAAGTTCAAAATGGCGGCCACTTTTTTTAAATTTTGACAACGGCTTCGTATTTAGAGCCCACACAGACACCCAGATATCGATTTTGAAAGCAATCGGTCCAGTAACTAAAAAGTTCAAAATGGCGGCCATTTTTTTTAAATTTTGACTACAGATTAGTATTCAGAGCCCACACAGACACCCAGATATCGATTTTGAAAGCCATCGGTCCAGTAACTAAAAAGTTCAAAATGGCGGCCACTTTTTTAATTTTTACTACAGATTCGTATTCAGAGCCCCCACATACACCCAGATATCGATTTTGAAAGCAATCGGTCCAGTAACTAAAAAGTTCAAAATGGCGGCCACTTTTTTTAATTTTGATTACATATTCGTATTCAGAGCCCACACAGACATCCAGATATCGATTTTGAAAGTAATCGGTCCAGTAACTAAAAAGTTCAAAATGGCGGTCACTTTTTTAAATTTTGACAACGGATTCGTATTCAGAGCCTACATAAACACCCAGATATCGATTTTGAAAGCCATCGGTCCAGTAACTAAAAAGTTCAAAATGGCGGCCACTTTTTTAATTTTTACTACAGATTCGTATTCAGAGCCCCCACATACACCCAGATATCGATTTTGAAAGCAATCGGTCCAGTAACTAAAAAGTTCAAAATGGCGGCCACTTTTTTTAATTTTGATTACAGATTCGTATTCAGAGCCCACACAGACACCCAGATATCGATTTTGAAAGCAATCGGTCCAGTAACCAAAAATTTCAAAATGGCGGCCACTTTTTTTAATTTTCACTACAGATTCGTATTTAGAGCCCACACATACACCCAGATATCGATTTTGAAAGCAATCGGTCCAGTAACTAAAAAGTTCAAAATGGCGGCCACTTTTTTAAATTTTGACAACGGATTCGTATTCAGAGCCTACATAGACACCCAGATATCGATTTTGAAAGCAATCGGTCCAGTAACTAAAAATTTCAAAATGGCGGCTACTTTTTTTAAATTTGACTACAGATTCGTATTCACTGACACCCAGATGTCGATTTTGAAAGCAATCTATCCAGTTACTAAAAAGTTCAAAATGGCGGCCACTTTTTTTAAATCGCGAAATTATAACACCATGAATAGGTATTATTAAACCGGAAAAAAATATTGTCGTAAGGAAGTCTCCAATTTTTTACTCTGTTCCTCGAAGTTTAGGTAAATAAGTCCTACCTATTCCTATCACTGATAATAATAATACTTATTATAATAATACATAATATACAATATATTAGTTTTGTATAGGTATATTTGTTTTATAATTATAAAAAATAGAAAACGTAATATTAAAGAAATAATAACAATACATATTATAAATTGAATTCATCCATGTCATTGCCATAAAAAAACTAACAACACCCATATACAATAATTGATTTCAAATTTCTTTCCAGTCTGTCAAATTTGCCTATCATGTGTACGCGCCCAGTATGGCGCGCAGTCGTGCTCCTAGCTCGCGGAATTTTTGTATTTTACACGCTTTAAGCATTGTATTATCATTAAAATGACCTAATTATGAAAGGTTACGCCATCTTTTGTCATTCCTGATGATCTTGAGCTCTTTCGACACGCACGAACTGCACAAATCGCCATTTTGCGTAGTGCACATATACGTGTTCTTCGTTCCCAAGTCGCGAGCGCACTGACGGTCGATCCCGCAGCAGCGCTATATATTAGTGCAAATGCTCTAACACGCGGCTAATTTTCCTATATATTAGCGCCCGACGGTTGCCACTACCGTAGGTATGCTCGGTGTCTAAAGCACACCTGGGCGCGGTCAGAATTTTGATGGGTGATCGCTCGACCGTTGAGGCTGACCGTTGCTCGGATTCCGCGTAAAACTGTAGGTCCCTTCCTTTCTTACCTTACTAGCTTACTAAGAAAGGAATATACTCGTGTTGGCTATACTCGTGTCCTTTTAGCTCCATTTTAGCTTGAAAATATTTAGGAATAGTAAAATGGATGTAGGTGTAAATTAAAAGAAAGATAGAAAGAATGATTTTATTTCTCACAATTTTTTTTTTTCAAAAAAATATTATCATGTATATGTAAACATATACATGTGACGGAAAGGGAGCCCACTCAGCTGATTCACTGTGCACGATAGATCGAAGCTGATTCTACGTGAAAAGCATTTTAGCGGTGATGTTGAAATAAATGAAAATCATTTAATTAGTTATGATTAAATTAATTTATCAAATTTTTATAATTACAATTGCGAGTCATCAATGTATACAGTTCAAATCTTAAACTCGTTCATTAAATCAAATATTTAATATAATTAAGATATACTACTTCAAGTTCAAGTACCTACGTAGTACCTACTTCAAGTTGTGCAAAACTAAAACAGCCAAAATTATTAAATTCAAACATTGGTTATTTTGAAAACTGCTATGCCAGGTGAGCCACCTAAGACTCTTAACGGAAAAGTTTTATTTTCAATAAATTTAGCAAGTCGTGAGGTTGTTTAGTTTAGTTGAAACAAGCATTATAATAGGAACATTTGTGAGAATATAATTATTTCAGAGAGAATAATTATTTCGTGTTTCCTAGCCACAATTTCTTTAAAGAATTTAGGGGCATTCATCAGCTACGCCGGGCAAGGAAACACCGTGAGCAAAGTGTACGCTAGCAATGGTATCATACAAGTTTGACGGGAAGAAATGGTATTATGCAATAAGATCGCCATTTGCAACTTTTATTTATGGCACCTAACATGGTTAGCTGCAGCCTGCATCATCTACTGCACCCGTGATGTTACCATGTCATGTAGGTAAGAGTGCTCCCCTGTTATTATAAGCATAATAGATATGCGAGGTTTCATCGCCCCGCGTCTTGCGAATGCCTCGATTCCCAATAAAGCTTTTATCACTGAACTTTCTAGCCTTCAGGATTTTCTTTATTCCGAGGCTTTTATCCGCTGTAGACGTGCGGAGCCAAGGGTCTGAATAGCCTCTAAATAGCCCTACTTGTGCATACAATAGAGCCATTGTTGAAAACCTTAATTGCCTAGTTAGTCGAGATTTCCTTCATATGATGTTTTCCTTTTTTTTTCAGATTGAAGCCTATGTCTTACTTACTGACTTATCTATGCTAGCAAAATTTTTTTTATTTTTTTTATGGAAAGTGACACGGTTGGCTACATCACCTACAACATCCGTGATGTCAGCCCATAACACCGGGTGAACTTGGTGCCACGTCAGTGCTTCCCTTCGGTCGTGCCGGCTACACTGAACTGGACGGAAAACACAAAATATTTACATAGCCGTTTCGACCGGCCTTTCATTCAGTGCGGTGGTACCAAACCGGGCGGGTTAGAACCTACCACCTAGTAATATAAGAAGGGAGTCATATCCCTTAGTCGCCTTTTACGACATACACGGGGAGAGATGCAGTGGGGCTATTATTTAAAAGTACCGGTCCCACACGGTACAATACCGGTCCCACACGGTACAAAATACTAAATCCTAAATAACATTTTGTAAGAGTTTGCCTCGTTTGTCTCGTGCTTGACTGCCGTCACTGATTGCTTTGTAATAACCATAATGCTACTAAATTGCTGACCCGGACTTAAGAGTAAATAGGGTGACCATACATACATGCACGTATCTATGCAAATGTCGTAGCCGTACGTGTCTGTTACAATGTAAATATGCAGTTCGAAGCAAGATCTAGAATTCATCTTAATTGACCCAGCCGAATCCCCCCCATGTTATCTTAAGATATTCCAACGAACGTGGGAACAAGCAACTGTATATATTTGTCGATCAAACAGTGAGTATGCTGACTCCGGAAATTATTTTGGCATGTTACAATAACAGCGGATAGTGTAGGTATGGCGGAATCTTGCTGATTGCTACATACCTACGCTATCCGCGGTGCGACAAAACAATATAAGCACTGATTTCGTTGGTTTATTTTTATTTATTGAGAAAAGAAACTTAACAGCTATGCTTAACAACAATTTACAAACTAACATGATACAAATTATAAGCCTATAAAAAAGTTCCGCATTTAAAATTTTATTTTTTTTATATTATTTCAACCTCTACTTAAAACAAGACAAAACCAATAGCAACAGTGCGATATAATATTATTATTATTTGTGAATGTATGTATGTGTGAGTGTGTATGTGTGGTAGGGTGTATGTGTGAGGGTCCGTATGTGTGTGTGAGGGTGTGGGGGGGGATTTCTGGCGACCTATTCAGACTGTTCCAGAGTGTTCTTTACAATTTTTAGAAATGGGTTATGTTTAATATTAAAAATATCTACCTCTCTGAAGCAGTCGTTATAGGCTGCCATGCACCGATTTAATGTCGACCACTTGGCGTAGTTCGTCCGACACAATCCTACATGAAATAGATGCGGACGGCGCGTCCTTGCGGCGCTGCAGTGCAGAGGCACCCTCGCCACCAGCTCCGGACAGTCCACGCCACCGTTCACTATTTTGTGTAGCAGGCTAGCATCGTCGGCCACTACACGTCTGCTCTCGAGAGACATCGTCCTGTGGTGTCTCACCGCCTCCTCGTAGCTGGGGAATGTGACACGTTCCCTATAATTTAAATGCCTGATAAATTTCTTTTGGATTCGCTCCAATCGATCAATGTGTACATTATACTGTGGTGACCATATAGAAGAAGCGGACTCCAGTGTGCTGCGGACATAAGCATAATACAGAGTTTTGAGAGTAGATGTTCTCTTAAATGGTGCGCATATGCACCGAACGAAACCTAGGGCTCTGTAAGACTCCGCCACAATGTGGTCATAGTGTTTGCCGTCCCAGAACACCCAGGTCCCGCACGACGTTCGTCCGCGGCACGCCAGAGCTCTTGATACTGTAATGATAATGTATCACATTTTTGTTTCTAGTAAACGATATGACTTGGCACTTACCCACATTTAAATCGAGAAAATTCGAGCTGCAGTATTCACTAACCCTATCTAAATCTTCCTGCAATTTGATGCAGTCGGATTGATCTTTTATGGCCAAATATATTTTCATATCGTTTGCATACAATATAAATTTGGAGAAGAGGATGCACTTAAATATATCATATAGATATGCATTAAAAAGGTCCCAGGTGGGATCCTTGAGGTACCCCGGAAGGAATTGTGTCGAAACGTGATATATGCGCTCCAATGCGCACAGCCTGCGAGCGGTTCTTAATGTATGAAGCAAACCACCTCAGCAAGTCGCCGTGTATGCCGATCTCGCCCAGTTTCCTTATTAGCACGTCATGATTAATTCTGTCGAAACATTTGGCATAATCGGTATACACGGCGTCTACCTGGATCCTTTTGTCCATGGTACCGGCAATGAAGTCCGTGTATACAGCCAGATTTTCTTTCGATTAGATTTTCACAATAGTCTGAACGGATAATGTCAATTTGCAACCATTGATAATACTACTATATATAATAATACTAAGACATGCCCATACGAACTCAATTAATGTCGTCACTAAAGTGCTGGTCAAATAATAGCAAGAACGGCAAAAATGAAAAAAAAAATTAACTACATTACGTTATTTTATTTTTATATGTTAGTACTAAGCATGTAGCCATTGTACCCGCTTTATATTTCTTCATTAGATAGATGCGAAGCCGAAAATGAAGAGAAAAAATATATCCCGACCAGGATTCGAACCTGCAACTCCGGCTTATAAGAATACGTCATCGACCTGATGGCGAAATGGTAACGCGCTGGTGGCTCGGAGGTTCGAATCCTGGTCGCGACATATTTTTTCTCTTCATTTTCGGCTTTGCATCTATCTAATAAAGATACATTATGTTATATTTCAATTATTTTTATTTGGCAAATTAGTTCATTTGAGACTAGTTTGAATAAATAATTTGACAAGCATTATTTTTACCATCACTTCAGCGATTACATAATTGAGTTCGTATTACCAATTGTGGGCATGTCCTTACTTTAGGTCCTTACTTTACCTTCGGTCGCAGATTGACTTATACCTAATAAGTCCTGCGACCGATCATGTTCTATTTTCACTGAAAACTCGAAAAATCAGTAAAAAAAAGAATTAGTAATTTCTGACATTATTGGCTACACCACCTACTGCACCCGCGATGTGACCCACCTTGTTTCTGTCTGTCTGAACCAGAGTAAGATGTCACAGATTCCCTTTTGGTTGTGCCGTACCTACTGAACTGGCCGGAAATTTTACTATTTTTCACGTGCCGATTCGTACCAATCTAGACCGACTGGTTTGGTATGGATCCTACCACCTAGAAAGTATGTAAGGTATCCCTTACCTGCCAACTACAGAGTTTAGGTATTTATAAACAATGTTAGTCTAAGACCTAATAAATTTACTATTTAAATGTATGTCTAGTCCTCGGTCTGGGAATCCTTTTCCAATCTCGACGTTACTTATTTGTTTGAACCGAAATATCCATAAATAAAAGTCCTTCAAATTTCGCCAATGACGAGGCAACAAAGAGCGAAGGTTGTCTGTCTCTGATAGATAATAATTCCAGATTACCCGCTGTGCCCGACATAATTATCGCCCTGGATAAAAAAAAACTAAGCAATAAAGTTTCAAAACGAAAGTACATACGTGCAAGTTCAAAGTATGAAATCGATGCCTCTTATGTAAGTAAAAGGTCGTATGCGTAAAATACAGCGTTTACAGGAGGACGTTTTTACTATGAATCGTATATAAGAGTCTGCAATTTTTTGGATAAAATTTTTAGGTACACTTAGTGATAGATACAACAAACAACAGATAAAACTAATTAAACTCTTTAAAAAATACTTTTTGGCATACGCGGGCCATATTATCATTGGACATCTGACGCATACAACGTTTTACGTTGTTGTTTCTTTGCATACTACAAGAAGTCGTGTGTATGACGTGTCACATCCGAATTCGGTGTTGAATTTTTAGACATTAGATAATAAGATCAGTAACAAGTAACGCGGGCGACCACCAGTAGGGCGCTTCGACGCGACGACGTAGACTATTTATTGCATGTGCGCTCGGCGACGACGTCGTATAGGTAGATAATTTTGCTTTAGCAGACTTTCGTGTAGAACGTCGTAACTGCACATTAGACCTTATATTGCGGAGGATAATGAACTTTAGAATTTTACGATGTTGCAATTTAAAAATTCAAATAAAAAAAAACGTTAAAAAATTATTTATATTCCATATATTTCGAAAAGTCCACAATTATGGTTGCTGCAGCGTGGGCTTGCGATTCTGAATCCACAAAAGTGAAATTGAAAAATTGTTGAATACGACCTTTTACGTAGGAGGTATCGATATATTAACGAGCAGATATTTAGAAAGAGATGCACTTTATGGTATTATTAGAGGTTTATTACAATTTTCAAAATATTAAATTAATAAATTGCTTTTGAACTGCCTTTGAGGCATCTTTTTGCACAAAACACTTTCTTCTTTCCTAAATAAAGTTGCAACTAGTATATTTATGAAGGGTTTTTCTTGAGAAAAACACTTTTAATTATAAGATAAACGCACAGTTGAGATTTAAGGGTTAGTCCAACAAGTTATACAATTAGTTATTTAAGAGTTGTTCTACGAATTTATATTTTTAGTAGAAAACGGCGAACATCGAATAGGACGTTTTCACAACCTGAAAATAGAGATGATTATATTATAGCTCGTCTTATATTAGATTTCAAAGCAAAGTTAACAAAATGACAAAGCCAATGAACGATCTTCAAGCAGTCTTATAAAAAAGGTGGGTGGAGGGAGGGGGAATTAATGCAAGTGCTTCGGTTTCTTAGAAACGGAGTGTTTACACTTGTAGCCACAATGTCGCACTTGTAGGTCTTCCCTGCCGTCCATACTCCAACCACAATTCGGTCGGTCGTGCGCACCACGTAAGCAGGAAGACAAGCATCTAACTGGTGAAGCAGAATGACCCAAGTACAATTGCTAGGTAGAAATACATAAACCTAGGGTCCATGTGTATGAACAAATTACACTACGAACTTTTTGTAAGCCTAACATCTCTGAGCCCATGAATAGTATAAATACCCTAGATAGGTAAAATGCGTTGCGCTCATGGCTCCCATAAAATGTGTGATTGTCACACACCCACACTCAGATGGCGAGAGTCGCCGTCCGGCATGACACCTGTGCAAATGTGTGTTCGTGCAGTCAACAAGTGGACAACCGGACACAAAATGACATATTATTTATTTCTAAAGGACAAAAACCATACCCAGAACAAAAGGAAAAGAACAGAAAAACACAATAATTTATCAAGTACACGAAAGTTTGGTATTTTACAAGTTTCGAAGAGTCCGATTTTGATGATTCTTTTTTTATTTGAAAGCTGGTGTTTCCCGTGTGGTTCCATTTCAATTTGGTCAAGATCGGATTAGAAAGCGAGGCGGAATCGCAAGGTCGAAGGCCGAGCGATTCCGCCGAGTACATTAATAGCAAAAAATTCAAAAAAAAATATTTTTTAAATAAAAAACTATTTAAAAAAATATAAAAAACGTCTTCAAAAATGTAAGAAATAAAAAAAAATCTAACCCTAGAGTTGAAGGCGGTGCTAAAGCAAGCAAAAATGATGCATGAAAGAAAACATTAGTGGAAGATATCCTTTGTGATTTGTGTAGCCTTCTTCAGCACCGCCTTCAACTCTAGGGTTCGATTTTTTTTTATTTCATACATTTTTAGGCGGTTTTTATATTTTTTTAAATAGTTTTTTCTACGAGTATTTCAGACCTTCATCTGCGTGAATGCATGTATTGTATCTACGCGTGCCTATAGATATAAGTATGCAGATGGAACCCGGCAGTATGGATACGGAAGCCTAAAAAGTACTCACAGCCACAATGCCGGCATGGGACATGTGCATGACGCCGCCATAGGCCTTCAAGAACACAGGTGTCTGACCCTGCAGCGAGCCGATAAGCACGAGACTCCTCACCTCGCGACGACTGTACCGGCATTGATCCCAGCCGCTCTTGAAAATCGCGTAAGGTATGTACGATGCCTGCGGGTAAAATCGTTATGTCATTAAAAGTTACCTGATGTGCCGACTCAAAAAAGTTTGCAAATGAAATTCATATGGAGCAAGTAACGATGACCATAGCATCAATGATTTAACTGAATGCATTCGGGCCCCTTGAAAGTATGAGACCAGCGACTGGCCAATCTCGCTCTCATGGCGCACTTATCATATAAAATGTTCAAAACTTGCTATATTTTTTCAATATCATGAGGCCTATATTTTCAATTAAGTCAAGTTGGATATTTTTAATCATAGAGCCTTAAACACTTTAAATGGTGAACGGCAGCTAATGCAAAACCGCAAGAATCTGGTTAATACATTGTAGGTAGATAGCATACCTCCAGATTAAGGTCACCACAGTTCCACATGAAGATCACCAGCATACCTATTAACACATTCAAGAAGGCGCCTGTCGACAACAGATTAGCGAAGTCGTGCTCCGTTTCCTTGCAACAAAATCGGAATCGTTATTGTATAGAAGTGGCAGTGGGCTGGGCACATCTGTCGCAGACCCGACTACCGATGGGGTAGACGGGTGCTCGAATGGAGGCCACGTACAACCAAACGTAGCGTGGGACGCCCCCCGGCTAGGTGGACAGATGACCTAAAAAAGGTAGGCGGAAGTGGATGGATGAGAAGAGCGGAAGACCGCGTGTGGTGGCGTGCCTTGGGAGAGGTCTGTATCGGTCCAGCAGTGGACCGATACAGGCTGATGATGATGATGATGATGATGATGATATGTTTTCGTTAAGTATGTTAAATTTATCTCTGGAATGAATATACGAAAATCTTTCTTCTAAATCTCTAAAAATTATCTAATATTTATACAACTAAATACACACCATGAATCTGGACAGACATAAAGCGATCAAGAAGCCAATCTGCGACACTGTCATTGTTAACGATAAACCAATACATTTCTGGGTCATGGTGACGGATCTGAGAACATATTAATTAAAATAAATGTATATGTATTTACTGAGAAAACATAATTTACATTAAAGAAATGATATTATTCTTACTTTAGTTTAGAAGCATAATATGACAATTAATTTAATCTATCGGGACTACAAGGTTACCACTAAAGCGAACCACAAATGAACATTTTATCGACGTTAAAAGTAAAACTCACTTCAAGATATGAATGTGGAACTTCAGTGCCGTCACAAGGTTCCTTTTGAATTGTAATTCGAGCTGTTCTTGTGGAACCAATCCTTTGTTATCGTCGAACCATGCGCTCATTTCTTCAAAGTACTTTCTCAGCGTGATAAACTTCAAGCAAAGATGTATGACCAGGGCGAGAGCTAAACCGTCCAGAGCCACCATCACCACCACCACGTAGACCCAGGCTATGAGCTGATGAGCTACTCTTAAGAGCTGCGCTATCAGCGATACGTCGGCTTTGGGTGGCCAGAAGGAGATCGTAGTGAAGTATGGTTTTCCTGTTATCGGTCAAGTATAATTAAAAAGTATAATCAGAAGGTGAATTAACCCTTAATCTATAAAATATTGCTCACCATCCATCCATCTGGTGATTCCCAAAACCGTGTAGAAGGACACAGTGGAACACACTCCAAGAGAAAATAGTGCAATGTTCATTTTAAATTTTCTCGCCTGAAACTCGGCCGTCTTCTGGTCGTCGCTGATTAGACTCTGATCGTTTAAATTTTTAAGCAGCTCCTTGATTGTACCACGGTGGTACGTCATTCCCCACCATTTGAAGACCACCGTCAGATGACCGAAGACGAAGCTGAGAGAATCTGTCTTCTCGTCTATAGTAAAATCGGGGTTGAAAAAAACTGGAATTCCCATCGAAATAGATATTGGAACGACGAAATTTAAAATTAAAAAGAAGAATACGTCATAGATAATTCTGCCAAACTTGGATCGCTCTGCCTCTTCATACCAAAAGTTGCCCCCTCCGAGATAGAAAATAACTTTGCATAATATTCTCAGGTAGCCATTCTTCCTAGTAGCTGCGATATCTTGATTCCTCATTTCTGAGGCCATTTAGAGTTTTGATTCTAAGGAGAAGTGAAATTTTCCTGATGTTATAATACTTTTTGTATAATTATTGTATTTCTTCTAACACATACTATGTTGCACTATATTCCAAAGGATCTAACTTATTATTTTTGCTTTTACTCAGGAAGGTCTCGAGTAAAATGACAATGCTTGTTTCGTTTAATCCGTGTGAGAAAGTATGTCGCAGAAACGTCATATTTATAAGAATTGCTATCCTTGTAGCATATTAAAGCCACATTTAGGTAATTAAAATGTATCTAAGGACTCGCTCACACGATAAGCATGTAATAAAGTGAATGCCACATGTTTAGTTCATCCTGATGAGGCGCCCAAAATCGCTGCAGCAACTCAAATTTAGTGTTAGTAATTTATTCTTGTTGGAAAATTAGTTTTATCAAATATTCTTTCTAAAATCAAAACAATATAGCACGTGTAATGTCAATGTAACCATCACCATCCATCTGCAACTAAACAAAATTATACAATTTTGCTGTGTGGCCGGTAAGTAAATGCCTTTTGATGAAAGTTGCTCGAGGGGTCAAGGCCTTGCTTATTCGGTGGAAGGTCGTGGTTTTGATCCCCGTTGGCGGGCACCACTTTTCTCTTTCAGAATTTGATACGTGCATTTCTTTCACGAACACAACTTGATACATGGTTCTGATTCCATCTAAAACTTTAGATTTAAATAAAAAAGGTCCTATAGAAGGAAAAGGGCTTTGTGCTAGCATATCCTATTACTTTAAGTGAGTTAAACTTGTATATACATATATACCTATATATAATTAATTTCTCGGAAACGGCTCAAACGATTTGGATGAAATTTGGTATTTTAATATTATTTTTTTCAAGTCTGTCTAGATAGGTGTAGACGCCGAGCGAAGCTCGGTCGCCCAGTTACTTTAAAGCAGTAACACGAGACAATGTTGATTTCGACAACTCCCCTCCATACATTACTTAATACAGTGAACGAGACCTTAGTTGGTACCTACGTAAGAATACCTATTAAGAGTCGAATAAGAAAGTGATAATGACTTAATTACACCATAATTAAATAGAAGAATTTCCGAATGTTCCAGGTATCTGCCATGTAGAAATTTATTGGGAAGAGCAA
This sequence comes from Nematopogon swammerdamellus, assembly GCA_946902875.1. Classification (NCBI taxonomy): domain Eukaryota; kingdom Metazoa; phylum Arthropoda; class Insecta; order Lepidoptera; family Adelidae; genus Nematopogon; species Nematopogon swammerdamellus. The sequence continues at coordinate 11,002,329 of OX336343.1, forward strand.
TCTAACTTTTTCATGTTTTGGTTATTTCGCCTATATTCAAAAACATTATAATTATACGTTAGGTGTATTCTTATTTCTAGTTCTTTTTAGGGTTCCGTAGCTAGCGAAACTGGCAAGCTTCTAAAATCGGTCGGGTGTCTGCCCGTCCGTTCGTCTGTTTATCATGTAACTCCTAAACGTAATTTCATTGATATCAGGGTTCCTCAACTATAATTAGTGTGGTCCGCAAAAAAATTGTTGGAATTAAATATATTTTTTGTTGCATGTACGAGTTGGAAGGTCAATAGGAAGGTCTAAATTATCAATTATTTTTTTATATTAGCAATTGTACAAAAAAATTTCGCAAGAACATATGTCAATCGTTGATCTGTCCGAGGCGATTATTCCAAAATAAACGGCTCAATTGCCGCCGTGCTGCCAGGCGACGAAGAATTCCTCTAATTTTGACGAATACGTTGGGGAAAACGGTGAATGAAGAAACTCAACCACTATTAGCTGTTTATGGAATTTATTTTCTTGGTATTACTACATTAAACATGAATAGGCACTTTTAGTATGTGTTTTTTTATGAGAGTGGAGTGTTTTTACAATTTTGATATATTCTCTACCTTTACCTCTACGTCTACTTCTAGCTCTACCTCTAGCTCTAGCTCTCGATCTAGCTCTAGCTCCAGCTCCAGCTCCAGCTCCAGCTCCAGCTCCAGCTCTACCTCTACCTCTACCTCTACCTCTACCTCTACCTCTACCTCTACCTCTACCTCTACCTCTACCTCTACCTCTACCTCTACCTCTACCTCTACCTCTACCTCTACCTCTACCTCTACCTCTACCTCTACCTCTACCTCTACCTCTACCTCTACCTCTACCTCTACCTCTACCTCTACCTCTACCTCTACCTCTACCTCTACCTCTACCTCTACCTCTACCTCTACCTCTACCTCTACCTCTACCTCTACCTCTACCTCTACCTCTACCTCTACCTCTACCTCTACCTCTACCTCTACCTCTACCTCTACCTCTACCTCTACCTCTACCTCTACCTCTACCTCTACCTCTACCTCTACCTCTACCTCTACCTCTACCTCTACCTCTACCTCTACCTCTACCTCTACCTCTACCTCTACCTCTACCTCTACCTCTACCTCTACCTCTACCTCTACCTCTACCTCTACCTCTACCTCTACCTCTACCTCTACCTCTACCTCTACCTCTACCTCTACCTCTACCTCTACCTCTACCTCTTCCTCTATCTCTACCTCTACCTCTACCTCTTCCTCTACCTCTACCTCTACCTCTACCTCTACCTCTACCTCTACCTCTACCTCTACTCTCTACTCTCTACTCTCTATCGTGTATTAATTATTAAAATGTTCTACGCAAATAAATTTTCTATTAAGGAAACGCTGAATACTTTACTATAACATTACATTATATTCGAATATTTCGGATACTTTTACTTTCAATTAATCGAAACATGGGATGCGTGTAGTACTAAAATGTACAAAAATTAAAGTTAAAACGGACACGGTTGGCTACATCACCTACAACATCCGTGATGTCAGCCCATAAAACCGGGTGAACTAGGTGCCATGTCAGTGCTTCCCTTTATTTAATATCGGCTACACTGGACTAGACGGAAAACACGAACTATTTACATAGCCGTTTCGACAGACGCTTCGTTCAGTGCGGTGATACCAACCCGGCCGGGATAAATCCTACCACCTAGTAAGGTAAGAAGGGAACGGACCTACAGTTTAACGTGGAATCCGTACAACGGTACTGACCGCGCTCAGCCGACCGCACCATTGAGCTACTGAGGTTGACGTACCGTGCCAAGTTGTGATGATATCACCCTTTGTGGAGGGGCAACGACGTTGGTGGCAGGTTCTAATGCTTGCTTTCACATGCCCATACAATATTCGTAATTATGCATTTTTGTCATAATTTTCTGATCATTATTATTTTATCCATTTATTTGCACGTTCCTTTTTAAATCAATTTTAAATTTTTTTTTTTAATTAAAACCTAAAATTAATATAAAAATAAACGGAGTTTCCACCACCGGTGGCGGGGCGAACCCAAGCTACCGATGGTCGGGCCCTAGGAAGAGAAACCTCCGGACGATGCGTGCAGCGTCGAGCAGGGCTGCCTTCTGGATCTGGCCCTTGACCCAACCACTCAGCGAGAGCCCCTCAAGGTGATCGTCGAGGCTCTTCGCTATCAGCCCATGCGCCGAAACGAATAGTCGTTTCGTGTCGCCCATAGGGGCACAACGATCATTATTTTATAATAATTCTAGCTTCTAGATTTAATAAAAAACAGCGAACATCGAATACGACGTCTTCACAACCTGAAAATAAAAATTTGTATTAAAACGGTAATAATATTTTTACCCGACTACAAACAGAACGAAGGGTTTCACTTTGATGTACATATTATTATGTATGTTATTAATAAATATTTTTTAATAAATATTTTTATTAAATTGTAGTTATCCAGACTATAAAGGACAGTGTCAATTTTAACTACTTAAATCCTCGTAGCAATGTATTTGGCGACAGTGCACGTTTTTAACAAGACTCGAGCTAGAGGTAGTTTTATCGACACATACACTATGGTAGCACCACAGATGAAACAATAATTCATAGATGAGCCAACAAAATCGCTTTGTAATCAATCACAGACAGTTTAACACGGTTAGGGTCAATTCATACCGAGACGCAAAGCGACGCGACGCGACATGAAGATGCAAGAAGAAGCTCGAGCGACCTTCTTGCACCAGTTCGGCGCCGCTGGATGTAACGTACACGTATCTAGTTCGCTCTCGCGCTCTCACAAAAATTTGTACCTTTTTATGTAGTAAACAAGTTCTACATTGCAGTGCTATCTTGAAATGTCAAGTCGCGTCGCACCTCGGTGCGAGCTGACACTTAGAAAGGATTGCGGTGTCGCCAACATTTTTCGCCAACGCTTCGATACTGGCAGCGATCACCGACTAGTGCGAGGTACGCTGAAGTTAAACCTCAAGATGGAACGGCGCAAACTCATTCACAAACCGCTGGCCAAGCTGAACATACCGGACGAGACGCTCGAAAATTTCGAAGCGAAACTCGAGGATGCTTTTAGCTTGGTGCCACGAGATGAGGATGCCGACATCGACAAGGTGTATACGGACTTCGTATCCGCACTAACGGACACTGCAGAGCAGCACTTCAGCAAAAGTCGACAGGCACCCCGCAGCAAGTTATCCGCAGAGACGTTGAGGCTCCTGGAAACACGACGGAATATGAAACCGGAGACCCGGAGCAGTGTCGTGCACAGGAAACTCAACAAGACCATAGGCAAGTCCATTCGCCGTGATATTCGCCGAGAGAACACGAAATTGGTTGAGCGCATTATAGAGGAAAATCGAGGCAGCAAAGTGTTTGCCCGTGCCTTCTCTACCGGCGCTAACCAAATTTCCAAACTCGAGCGAGCGAATGGGGTTGTCACCGCAAGAAAGCCGGATATACTTAAGGCGGTGGAGGAATTTTATGGTGAATTGTATTCCGCAGCAATTCCTGCCCCGAGTCCAAGCAAACCAGTCGACTCTGATAGGCGTGCGCCGCTCACTAGACACTACACGGAGGATCTGCCCGAGATTAGTGTCTATGAGATAAAGGCTGCCTTGAAAGGACTCAAAAAACACAAGGCTCCAGGTGAAGACGGGATAACGACGGAGCTTCTAAATGCTGGCGGACGACCGATCTTGAAAGAACTGCAGAAACTTTTCAATGCAGTTCTTGAAAGTGGTGTAGTTCCGGCCGCATGGCGAAATAGTGTCGTTGTCTTGTTTCACAAGAAGGGGGATAGGGCGAAGTTGAAAAACTATCGACCTATCTCACTTCTCAGCCACGTGTACAAGGTCTTTTCGAGAGTCATCACGAGTCGGCTGACACAGAGGCTGGATCAGTACCAGCCTCGTGAGCAAGCTGGATTTAGGAAAGGATACGGCACCATGGACCACATATTTACTGTGCGACAAGTGGTGCAAAAGTGCGAGGAATACAACAAGCCGCTCTTCCTAGCCTTCGTCGACTATGAGAAGGCGTTCGACTCAGTTGAAAAATGGGCTGTCGAAAACTCCCTCCTGAGGTGCAGAATCGACCACCGCTACATCGAGGTACTCCGAAATCTGTATCGGTCCGCGACGATGACTGTGAGGCTCTACGAAAATACCCAACCCATCCCCCTTAGTAAGGGCGTAAGGCAGGGGGATGTGATCTCACCCAAGCTCTTCACGAACACATTAGAAGATGTGTTCAAGACGCTTGAGTGGGACAACATGGGTATCAACGTGAATGGAGATCTTCTCAGTCATCTGCGCTTCGCCGATGACATTGTCCTTCTGTCAAATTCCCGAGATCAGCTTCAGACCATGCTGGAAGACCTCTATACAGCGTCGATGAAGGTGGGTCTGAAGATGAACCGGGACAAAACCAAGGTCATGGCGACCGAGGTTATGACGGGAGGACAAATCGTTATTGACGGAGAAGTGATCGAACAGGTTGAAGAGTACGTATATCTCGGTCAAATTCTGCGGCTTGGTAGACAAGGTCTGCTAAAGGAGGTCGAGAGACGAATTCAACTGGGTTGGGCTGCCTTCGGAAAGTTAAAATTCGCCCTGAGGTCTGATCTTCCGCAAAATTTAAAAACCCGTATATATGACCAGTGTGTCCTCCCGGTTATGACGTACGGGTGTGAAACGTGGACGCTGACGGTCGGTGTTGTCCAAAGGTTGAAAGTTGCCCAGCGAGCAATGGAGCGAGCCATGCTGGGAATAACGCTACGTGATATGGTGCGTAACGAGGCAATCCGCCGACGCACCAAAGTAGTCGATATTGGATACCGGGTGGCTAAGCTCAAGTGGCAATGGGCTGGGCACGTCAGCCGAAGAGACGACGACCGCTGGAGTAACCGTGTCCTACACTGGCGGCCGTGGACAGGAAAACGGAGTGTGGGAAGACCACCCGCCAGGTGGGACGACGACATCAAGTACGTCGGCGGAAAGCAGTGGTTCCGTACCGCTGAAGGCCGGGAGGACTGGAGGAAAATTGGAGAGGCGTATGTCCAGCAGTGGACGCTTACACGCTGACTGACTGACTGACTGACTGACAACATTTTTATAGATCATTTTAATCAAGAGTGGATAGCAGTGGTAGCGGTGCACGTGTACAGATGACGGTAGCGGTACCGCTGCGGTATTCGCGGCGCGGCGAGTGCTTATGTATGTACAAGTTCAAGCACGTCTATACGTCCACACCACTACAATCTCTACTACACTTAAATTGACCTATACCAATGAACTAACATACATCAATGCACACAGATTGCTGCGCGGACACACTTGGGATCGCATATCGATATCCTGTCTACAGTGAACTAAGTTGATCGCGCAAAGAAGTCTCCACATTCTCTGCCATAAGCGATAACTCTCCGCATAACGCTGCGATTTGTCAGGTCGTCGATGGCGTATCTAGTCATTATTTCTATGATCCTAGTTACATTGCTCAATGAGCTGGAGCCTGTAGCAATTGCTTACATTGGTACAAGCTCCAGCAGCTCAAAGACACCGCTTCCGCTTAACATGCATGAATTAGGTCGTCATAAAGCCTGACGGAGGAACTTTTGCCGGCTTCTGGTGTTGAATAGAATGATAATTATTGTAGAAACGAGAGATATAGCCACTTAGCGACTAGTCAAGAATAACTAGAGCAACCAGCCTGCCTATTGTCTATGATTATCGCAAAAATTACGTTAGCCGCAGGTGTCTTACTAGTCCATGAATAAAATTGTTGGAGCGAGTGAAGGATCATAAAACAATGCTAGTAGCGATGAATCGCTGATATAGAATCCCGCAGATCTCCGCCGTTTCTACGAGAGAGTGCCGACTTCGGTCCGGCCGATATAGATGGTAGGGGAGACTTCATTGCAGACAAAAACACTAACAAAGATATAGAAGACAGAATATAACATACAGAAGAGCAATATAATTTTTAAATGAAAATTCACACAGAAACAAATGAAAGATTGTGTGCAAAGGCAGACTCTTTAAGTTATTTCTTGATGAGAGTGCTCCAAGGTGTCATAACTCACAGCCACAATGCCGGCATGGGACATGCGCATGACGCCACCGTACGCCGTCAGGAATACAGGCGTCTGGCCCTGCACCGAGCCGACAAGCACGAGACTCCTCACCTCGCGACGACTGTAAAAGCATTTCTCCCAGCCGCTGTTGAACATCGCGTACGATATGGACGATGCCTGTGGGTATAATAACCATTTGTTGTAAAAGTGAATTGTAAGGTATTTTAAGGAGCTAACACAATACTCAGAAAATTTATTTATTTTGTAAAATTATAAATTTCCTCAGCTAGTCGAAACTTTTCTTGTCTATTTCATTCAAGAGTTTATTTGCTACCATACGTCGTAACTTAAAATCAAAAGTTGAAATAGTAATAAATTCTTGAAACTGGCTCCTCCTTCCACAGCCGTCTTTTCATTTACGAATTCATACAATGTCTCAGATATTCAACCTTAAAATTTCACACTTATATCCATATGGTGAAATTTCAGCTGACTTGGAAAATTCCGTCTACGAGAACTTTGACAAGTAACTGCTTGTCGGCGAACTTATTATCTTTGTGACATTTTTCACTGAAAGTTAGTTCGCCTTGCAGTTTCCACTCGTGTGTGGAAGAATTCACACATGCAAAATTCACATTACTATCTTTCTTAAAATCTTTAGATTTTAATGCGAGAGAGAAAGAGTGATAACGGAAGGAACACGTTTACTTCTACTTACTCCTTTAGATATTTCTTAAGTTTGTTAATATAACGTACATTTTTTCTTATCTTTTAAAATACAGACCGAGTAATATTATAATATCTACGAGTACATAAACAATTTAGTGATTTCTTTGGATAAAGGATTATTTGAATCAATTCCTTTAGCATACCTAAAACAATGATCACTTTATACATGTAAACTAGATACAAGACTGTGCAATCCCTGACAAGTGGATAATTATGTTAAAACTTCTTAAAGGAACTTACCTCCAAGTTAAGATCCCCGCAGTTCCACATATAGATAATCAACATAGCCAGTAGTACATTGAGAAAGGCGCCCGTAGACAATATGATGGCAAAGTCGTGCTTGGTTTCCTTAAACAAACATAATAGAAACGAAAGGTTTTGTAAAGCTTGCACGCAAAAAAATTCTTTGTAATAATTACCATGAATCTGGACAGACACAGCGCTACCATGAAGCCACTTTGGGACACTGTCATTGTGAACGAGAAACCAACGCACTGCTGCGTCTGGCGGACACACCTGTGGAAAGATAATATTATTTATGGGATGCTAGAAGGTAAAAATAAATCCAGTAGTAGTCTTCTTCTTAGAAGTCACCAGCGCAAACGGTTTTTTATGGTATGTCGCTTATGGTAAGTTTTCGTTGAAGTCAAATCTACGAAGAAAAAAAACAAAGCTCACGGGCACCTTTGTAAATATTGAACGAAAACTCACTCCAAGATATGATTGTGAAATTTCAATGCCGTCACAAACTTCCTCCTGAATTCTTCTTCAAGCTTTTCTTGAGAGGTTGATCCTTGGTTCTCCTCTAGCCAATTATTCATTCCTTCAAAGTACTTTCTCAGAGTGATGAACTTCAAACAGAGATGTATGACCAAAGTGAGAACGAGGCCGTCTATGGCTACCATCACCACCACCACGTAGACCCAGGCTGTAAGCTGATGAGCTACTCTTAGAAGCTGGGATGTCAGAGATATGTCGGCTCTGGGGGGCCAGAAAGAGATGACGGTGTAGTAGGGTTTTTCTGCAATGATTTTAGTCAAGAAAATAAAAATCTAGAATAATATCAAATGTTGAGATTTTCTCTAATCTGTAAAATGGCGATCACCTTCCATCCATCTCGTGATTCCCAAAACCGTGTAGAAAGACACAGCGCTAATGACACCGAGACCAAACAGTGCAATGTTTATTTTCGATTTTCTCGTCTGCAACTCGGCCGTCTTCTGGTCGTCGTTGATCAGACTCTGGTCTATTAACCGTTTAATAAGCTCCTTGACCTTGCCGCAGTGGTACATCAGCCCCCACCATTTGTAGACCGCCGTCAAATGACCGAAGACGAAGCTAAGTGAATCTGTCTTCTCGTCTGTGGTGAAATCGGGATGAACCAAAACGGGAATTCCCATCGAAATAGATATAGGAACGATGATGTTTAAGATTAAAAAGAAAAATACGTTATAGACGATTCTACTTGGCTTGGATTGCTCGGTGTCTTCGTGCCAGAAGTTGCCAGCGCCGAGATAGAATATAACTTTGCATATTCTTCTCAGGTGTTTAGCTGCACAGTCTTGATTGTTCATTGTATAATATATCAGTGAAATCTGAATTAAGCCGTTACTTTGTTATTTGGATATATATATGGTGTGAGTGTTGTATTGAGTTTTATACGAGTGGAGAATACGAGTGTTCCTGGACAAACTGAGAAAGGAAGTGTGTTATGTGAAGTTGATTAAAATGACTATTTCCTGTATAATTATTATAACAGTTGTGACACTTGAATATTATAGTCATTATATAGACCAACTTTCTTCTTTTTACTTTTACACGGGAAGTTTCATAAGGATAAAAGACATTTTTGTTTTCTGTTTTCACATAGAATCTTAATAAATTACAATGCTTCTAAAGCGTCGTTGTTGGATTTTCAGTAGATGTTTCGTCACGAGCTTGTATACATACTTACCTACTTATTTTCGCGATAGTGTTTTCGTAAATGTTAAGTCGGCTCTATAACTATATATCAGTCGGGTAACAATAAATTATAAGTATATAGCATTGATATTATCCCGACTAAGGTACTACGAGTACCAGTGGCTATCAGTGAAAGTGATAATTACACAATTTGCCCAACATTAATATATAATACAAACTATTAACTTTTCGACTCGATGATACACTCATGATTGTTTTTCGCGTTAATTTGGTGAATAACAAGTTGTCTAGATAATTAATCTACTAAGAGCCCCTAACCTATATCTTTGACTCAAAAGTAATTTGTTAATGAAGGTTACATTATCGGAGTTCATTATTTCATTTCAACAATTTAGACTTGTAACAGAATATTATTATAAAATTACTAGATTTTGCCTGCGGCTCCGCTCGCGAGAAATTCGTATATATAAAGAAGAAAGTGAGTATGCCCGCTACGGTACCTTTATTTCGGCGCGCGGAACAATTAGAGATAGGACATGAGAGCCACATCGGTAACCGGAACTGAATTTATTTAGCCTATCCTGTGTCACGTATAGTTAAATATGCTTGTACCTACTCAGTTTCATCAAATTCGGATGAGCGGTTTAATAGTTATGGAGGAACATACATACATACAGAAAAGATTTCTAAAAATCGTCAATTTAGTTTCAGTATCATACACAGAGTCTACAAACGCAGTATCTCATAAAACAAAGTGACTTACTCCATGACCATCCCTTACAATTTTATCCATTTATTTACAATTTTTTTTTAAATATTAATTTTACATATTTACAAACTTAAAATCTAAAATTAATACAAAAACAAATGGAGTTTCCACCACCGGCGGCGCGGAGGCGGCGGGGCGAACCCAGGTACCGATGGTCGGGTCCCAAAGAGAGAAACCTCCGGACGATGCGTGCAGTGTCGAGCAGGGCTGCCTTCTGGATCTGGCCCTTGACCCAACCACTCAGTTCGCTATCAGCCCATGCGCCGATATGACAATGGGCACAACAATTTTATGATTATTATTTATTGATTCGAGATGTAAGAGCAGGCATTAATACTGAAAGTGTTTTTTCTCCAAATTATCGTAATTGGGTCACTGTTTATACTACACACGCTGCATCAGCGGTTATTTCGACTTCCACCATTTTCATGCTCATTTTGTAAAATACATACATTACTGCATATGACACACTGTATCCCGACAATCGGGGCAAGCAGATTAATCGGCGTTGTGCTGCAAGGACTCAGGAAAATTACAGCAGAATACCGGCCACTAGGTTTCGCAAAGTGTACGGACAAGATAACTATATCATGCAGGCAAGTAAGGCACGAAGATCACCTGCTGCATGACTCGATGGAATGAACTTGTCAAGATGAGAGATGGCTATCCTGTCGCCTTTTAGCACGATATCTTGCCCCTTAGTCGCCTTTTCCGAGATGCAGTGGGGCTATTCTTATAAGTACCTGTCCCACACGGTACCGTAACCATATCTGTTTTATTCTACGAATGTTTCACACAAATAAATTAAAAATAAACTATATTCAATCTATTTAGTAAGTAAGATCTATAATTAAATAAATAAAACTACAATTCCAACGTCAGTATACAAAATAGCAGTCCAAAATAAATAGTTAAATAAATAACGGAAATACAGCGTGGCGGAACCAGCGCTACGGGTCACTATGGAGGCAGCCGACACCGGAAATGAAGTGAGTTTGGCGCCGTGCCGCCCCGTCCCCCGCGCGTCCCGTGGCCTCCCACTTCCGGTCGCCATGTTTTATCCCGTCAAACAATCGCAAACTAGCGGGGAAAATCTGCGCTTATGCTAGCTCAGAGCTCGCACTACGACGTACTGTGGCGTTGTGGCTTATGTTCACCCGACGACGGCGAAGCCAAAACGAAGAGTTTAACGTGTAGTAAGTATGTGACTAGGTTCCAATCTAAAGGTATTGGACCGATTAATAAAGGAAATCCATTAAAAAATTCACAGATTTCGTGCCTTACACGACTATCGAGCACATTGAAAATGAATCTACGGAATTCGAAAAAATATTGTCGCTGAGCGACACGAGAAAGTCGGAATAAGGAAAAGGTTAGTTGAGTTCTGATGATGGAGCCGGAAGGAAGCCATAGGAACTGCTAAACTACACATGATAAGCCCATCGTGTTTGGGCTCGTTGGATTTGTCTTCGCAAGTACTCTAGTCATATGTTATTTCCAGGGTCCTGATGATGGAGCCGGAAGGAAAACACATGAACTCCTAAACTACACATGATAAATCCACCATATTTGGGCTCGTTGGATATAGGAATATAGGATATATATAGAAGATGCGTCGCTGCGCGACGCATCTTCTAACCTAACCTATATTCTTATCTTATATATCCTTATATTATATTTTTATATTTGATATTTATTAAATTGTTACTTTAGTTAGACATAATGTCAAGCTTATCTCTTTTTCTGTCTAAATTTTAGTTCCCATTTTTTAAGCTGCTTGTGTTTTTGAAAAATAATAAAAAATATATAATGTAATATATTTTTTTTTATTTTGTTGAATTCATTTTCAATGCGACGCATCTTATAACCTAACATATATTCCTATATTCCTATATCCAACGAGCCCAAATATGGTGGATTTATCATGTGTAGTTTAGGAGTTCCTATGGCTTCCTTCCGGCTCCATCATCAGGACCCTGGAAATAACATATGACTTATAGAGTACTTGCGAAGCCAAATCCAACGAGCCCAAACACGGTCGATTTATCATGTGTGGTTTAGGAGTTCCTATGGCTTCATTCCGGCTCCATCATCAGACCCCAACTAACCTTTTCCTTATCCCGACTTTCTCGTGTCGCTGAGCGACAATATTTTTTCGAATTCCGTAGATTCATTTGCAATGTGCTCGAAAGTCGTGTGAGGTACGAAATCTGTGAATATCTTTTTTCAGAAAGGTTGAGCTACAGGGCAAACCCTTAACCCGATCGTCTTTGTTTTAGGCTCAAATTGTAGCTGACTAAACTATCCAGAGGAGTTTTTCTCAAATTTTTGATATCATTCTTCGTTTCCAAAATATCGAGCTCCAAAATCAAAAATTCGGAAAAAAAATAATTTTTTTTTGACTATTTCGGTCATAACTTTTTTCGTTTTTTACTTTCTCGAATAATTATTTTTGCACCTTACAGCACTCATGAATACGCGTCTTTTGAGCCTTTTTTGAATATCATATCTTCACAACTCTCCGAGATATAAGGGGATCGCACTTTTTCGTGAAATCGGGGCCTATACTGAAACGAACCAAAAGACATTTTCAATGTCAAAAAGATCGTCATTAGATTCCTCTCACTCACAAGATCCATAGGATATACCACATAAAAAACATAGGCTACGGAACGCTCTATTACGTAGTCATTTCCTTCTTGAAAGCACAGCGATCGCGCGCAGCCTTGCGTCTATTATTTATTTGCTAAAGTCACGCGTTTAGCAAAATGTTAGGGCTAGATACGAGTACCTAACTTGATAGTTATCTTAAGCAAGTAAAGTTACCTAAGTACTGCATGACTGTGAAAGGACAGTGGCCAGGTGAGAAGTGTCTATCCAGTCGCCCTTTAGCACGACATCTTCTCCTTATCCTTTCGACTTTTATGACATGCACAGGCAGAGATACAGTGGGCCTATTCTTTCCAAGTACCAGGCCTTATAGCTAGAGGCTAGTCATAGTCCTCATGTGCCATATTGTCCGCTAGCGAACACTTGAGTCTATACAAGATATTGTTCAAATTGTTTTAAAAATATTTTCTCCTTCAAGATTTTATTTGACACATTGTTTAAATTCTTATGTTGCAAAATGTGAACAATGCGAGTCCTGAAGATGTCTGCAGATCAGAACGGGAGACGAAACGTCGACAATAGTAAGTCGTCTTTGGTTTTTTTTTTATGGAAACTGACAAGGTCTGCTACATCACCTACAACATCCGTGATGTCAGCCCATAACACCGGATGAACTAGGTGCCATGTCAGTGCTTCCCTTCAGTCGTGCCGGCTACACTGAACTGGACGGAAAACACAAACTATTTACATAGCCGTTTCGACCGACGTTTCATTCAGTGCGGTGGTAACAACCCGGGCGGGTTGAACCCTACCACCTAGTAGTGTAAGAAGGGAAGGGACCTACAGTTTTACGCGGAATCCGAACCACGATCAGCCTCCAACGATCGAGCGGTCACCCATCCAAGTACTGACCGGCCCAGCGTTGCTTAACCATCAATAGCGACAGTCGACTGTCTGCACCACTGAGCTATCGAGACTGACAAACCATTGGTGTACCATTTGACCTAAAAAATTATTAAAATGTGAGCCTTTTAAAAGTGTTACAGGATTAATTTTTTTACTCAACCCCAAATTATTGTACAATATTCACTGATATTCGTCGGATAACCAAAATATTCAAACCATGATTTTGAAATTCCAGACGTTGTAGGATAGGGTTTTATTTTCGATAATAAATCAGGTTTGTTGTATTGTATTGTACAAATTATAGTTAACGGCGCGGAGGTGCTGAAGTGGAAATTATACAGAACACAAATTCTTGCAAGAAATTGCCAAACGAATGTCTCTGTACGCCCCCGATAAAACCGGCTTCCATATGATAACTAGCTTGCGTCGAAAATGCAATAACAATTTCAAATTTGCATCGTTTTCAGAATCTTCTTACTTCCAAGTCAGAGCACCAACAGTCCTTAGGACTTAAAAAGATGAAGACAACCCACGATGCAACGATATACCGCACGGCTTTACATGACAATTCTTTCAATTAATTATTTATGAACATTTTCTGAGGCGAGAAAACTTTCAACACCATGACAAAAGTAAAGTAGTTTTTGACAACTTATTATGTAAATAACTTATCATAAATACACAGGCTGATACTGATGTCGACATAAGTAATTTAGATTTCACAATACTTAATATTTTGTCTCACATATTGCTTCGAAAATTCAGAACGATTTCAGTGAATTGGCTATCTAGTAGATATACCAGATAATTTTTAGAGACACGCTATGTCGAGAACGACTATAAAGTCAGCCCATCGTCCATAAAAACTGCGCGCACTGAAATACTTCAGACAGTACCGAGCCAATCTTGTCCTTTTACGAGTTCTCAAAGATCCATGACCATGGTCAATGAAGACTCTGAGGTAGATTTGAGGATAACTTGCAAGATATTATACTACGCTGGTTTCGGAGATTTTTGGTTCAAAAACAAGGAACCCTCAAGAATTGTTAGAATACTGAACGATATCCTCTTTTACATTGTTGTCGTTATTTGCTACGTTTCCATCGGCATGGAAGTTCCTGTCATCTTCAGTGACAATTTTTCATCGGCTGAAAAGAATGACGCCATAAACTTTACTTTTGGTCCTGCAACGGTCGTCGCTAAGTGGGTAGCCCTCGTAAACAATAGAAAGAACTTGAAAGAGCTCCTCAGTGCAATACTGGACGAGTCTCTCATCGAAGACGACGAAGAAAATGCCGCGAGCCAAAAAAAACAGGCGAGGTTAAATATTAAAGGTTTTGCTTGCTGCGTTACTGGAGCCGTATTTTTCTATACGTTTGTTGGCGTTCAGAAATTAATCGCTGGTATGTTAACCTAGTAATTTTTTTTTTTGTGTTCGTAAACAATGTTGGTGGTGCAAGCTGAACGCACACTTATGTATCTGAGAGGTATTTTCCCAAGCTAAGCTAAATATCCACCACACATCCATTGACCACATTCGAGTTTGATGATGTTTAGTACACATTAGTCGATGGATTCAATCAAATGGCTTACTACACAGGTGAGCCATTCTACGCAGTCTACACAATATGGCCGGCCCGGGTTGACGTCTCGACCACTGCCCAGTTGATCAGATTGCTCTATCTGTTCGCATTGGTTTATCAGATGACTATCATGGTCGTCGTCGACGGTTTGTCTATCATTCTCATGATCAAACTGACCCACAAGTTCAAGACTCTGAACAATTACTTCAAGAGATTGAGAGGTTGGTTTAAAGAAAACGAAGAAGGTAAAACTGCAGTAGAATTGGAAAAGGAGTTCAGAGACCGATTTGTGACCGGTTTGAAATTTCACAGCCATATTTTGAGGTGAGACCTTTTTTTAGTTTTGATGTTTATTTATATTCCTGATTTTTTTAATATTTTATGAATTGATTAAATTACTTACCTTTAAAGTTTAAACTATCGAAAACTAAGAAATTAAAAACAAAAAAAATCTAAATACTAATTACAGAGGGCGTCCAGTGTACCTACCTGTATTACTGACTGAATTTACATAAAATACTATGACATATAATACAATTAAGATAAAACCAATTCAACACGCGGCGGGTGGCCGAGTGGTTTGGGCATCGGCTTCTCATGTGAGAGGTCCGAGGTTCGAATCCGGTCGGCGTGTACCAATGAGTTTTTTCTGACGAAAAAATTTACGCGCATACCTACGCCTGCTGCTTCACCGTTCGGACCCGGTGTAAAACTGTGGGTCCCTTCCCCTTACCCCTTACTAGGTGGTAGGCTCAAATTGTAGCCGACTGGGTTGGTTTTTTTTTTTATGGAAACTGACACGGTTGGCTACATCACCTACAACGTCCGTGATGTCAGCCCATAACACCGGGTGAAGTAGGTGCCATGTCAGTGCTTCCCCCTTTGTTCGTGCCGGCTACACTGAACTGGTCGTACCACCGTACTGGATGTAAGATGGCCGCATAGCAGCCTCGGTTGTGTTCTCCTCTAGTCCAGTATAGCCAGCAATCCAGGGAAGTCTCTGGTATGGCACCTACCTTCTCGGAGGTGATATTGGCTGGTCGAAGCATGTGCTTTAGCATCTCCGACTCAGCCATTCATACTGGATTACATAAAAAAAAAAAACATGGTGGGAATGAAGTATGATAAATCTAAAAGGATGAACATCTTTACAATCCTTACAATTTTCGAAACGAAACTCAATACAATACATATATCAATGTTGATTCTTCACTAAATGTTTCATTTTCCATTCAGATGTTCGAAGAAAGTTCAAAATACTTTCGCAGTTCAGTTTGCACTGACAATTTCGCAAACATCTCTTATGGTCGCTGTTTCGCTGTCTCGTTTCATGGTAAGCGATCAAAATCATCTGCCGTAATATTTATTCTCACCAGTCACTTACATACGAGCACATAGGTATGTACTAGAGACTTCTATGCTTCTTAACGTAACAATTATATTGTAAAATTCACCCACAATCATATTGATCTTACATTTTCTTAACCTTTTTGAAATGTGTTGGTGCGAAATAAAGGTTATTTATTAAACAAACAAAACCAAAAAATTAATCATAGAGAAAACGAAAATCGATAACAACATGATGAAAAAAATATTCCTGCATCCTCCGGACATCACTCATTTTTAGGATTTCGTATCCGGTACGGGACCTAGGGTTCCGTATCCGGTACTGGACCCTATTACCACCGAATATATAAGCCTACGCCGTCTGTCTGTATGTCTGTCCGTCTGTCTGTCTTTCTGTCTGTCTGTCCGAGGGCTGTATCTCTTGAACCGTAATAGGTAGCCCGTTGAAATTTTCACAGAATATGTGTTATTATGGCCGATATAACACCAAATAAGAAAAATAAGAAAAAGTAAAAAATTCATGGGGGTTCCCATAGAAGAAACTAAAAAGTGTATGCGCGCCGTCTACCGAAAAGAGTATGAAGCATTTTAACTAATCATGAATTTTAACTAATAAGAAGCATTTCATAAACACGCCATAGATGGCGTGAGCGGCATGGCGATACGGAACCCTCGGTGCGCGAGTTCGACTCGCACTTGACCGTTTTTTTTTTTTCAAATCATGCTACTGGTGATACCTACTAGCTATCTCGTACATAATTCAATAATTATGTAATACCTATTCTATACATACAAACAAATACAAAACATGAGTATTTGTAGTGTACTCCAGTTTTGCTGACCAACAGTGCTGGATGTACGTATGGAATGTAATACGATACGTAGGTATGAGTAAAAATTTATTTATTGATTTCATCTAAGTGCAGGTGACCGAACACGACTTTCTGAATATAGTCAAATCTGTTGGTATGATGGCTCCCTTGTTAACTATGTTGGGAATCTACATGGCGCACGCTGGAGACTTAAGCGACGAGGTAAGCAAGATCTATCGTATATTATATCGTAAATCGGATTTCCTTAAGTAAGAGGTCTTCCCTTACATTGTTTATAAATGCAATTTTGCTCTAGGTAAGCACCTATACACCTTCTAAGTTTCAAGGAAATAGCTCCAACCGTTTAGGAGCTACAGTACAGACGGCTGGTCAGACGGACGGACGGACAGACCGATTTTATAAGGGCAAATTATAGCTGCGGCAATGGCTATGGAACTCTAAAAATAAAAAATAAAACTTATTGGCTGTACACATAGTATACTAACTACAGTTGGTTAGAGTCTCGCTCAACCACCACAGCATGTATACCTAAGAGCATACTGGTTTAGTTACAACTAAAGTTATAAGTTTATAAAACAAATTGAAAGAAAAAAAAATATTTCAGTCATCCCAGGTGGCAGAAGCAATGTTCAACAGTGGCTGGGAACTATGCCAACACAACCAGCATGAGATGAGACCTCTCCTACTACTGGGCTCGCAGCAAGGCCAGATTCCTTTCACTATGCAGGCTTTTGGTACCTTCAAGATGTCCTATAGCGCTTTTGTATCGGTAAGTATGTTAGTTAAACTACGAAGGTTATGTTCGAAGCTGTTTCACTCTCCCGTAGTTGGTGAACCCATATTTTTCAAACGCGTTTTCCTTTTCTTTATTTATCCCACATATATGTAGGTACTCGTGCATACAGTAATTCACATATTTGTATGTAGTATTTAGGGTGTTTATTTGTTAATTTTAGTTTATTAATCGTGAAGATATAACTTAACCTATTCTCATACTCCATTAACCTACTCAAGATGGTGAAAACTGGGTATGAAACACAGATCATAGAAAGTAGCTATTACGTATGAAATGTCAGTCGTGTTCATGTTTACTCGTTAAAGACATGGTAAATCTATCATGTACCCGTTAAACTTACGTTTATTCGTTACTTACTTTACGTTTAGTTTACTTTATGTTAAAGATAAGTTCCTAACGAGAATGAATTTTATACTAATTGCATTTTTCAGGTTGTAAAGACATCTTACTCGCTGTTCGCTGTCCTCTATTAAGAAGAACTTAATATGTTTTATTACACCAAAATAATAGCACCGAAATATTGCTGAAATATATTTAATAATAATTAATGTCTTTAATGTAAGAGCGCTTATTTCATACTCATAAATATTTATATAGAACTAGAGTTAATAAATAAAAATAGTAGACAATTTTTATTAGTTTTGCTCTACGTTTTGCTTTTAAATGTCACGTTGGCTTTTAAACTCAGTATCCTCTTTACTATAATAAAATAGTGATTCGTAGATTTTTCAATGTATGCTGTGGTGATGAAATAGCTTAAACAATTGTTTAAATATTTTAAACACATGTCACATCACGTGTACCTACCTAATTCTACTATAGTATGTATATCCATGCATAAATATCATACGAAGTAGAGAAACTAAATGTCTGTTGACACTAATCTACTAGAATGATATTTTTTACTTGTAAGCTGTCGACATTAAGCATCGCATCGCATCGCATCGCATCGCATCGCATCGCCTCGCATCGCATCGCATTGCATCGCATCGCATGCAAACTCGAAAGGAAGTAGAAAAGGCGAGAACTCGCCCAGGTTCTTTCTAATAATTGCTTAAGTTTCCGGAGTTCATAATAAAAGTATTTTACGTATCGGTCTTCATTCGTAATGTTATTCATTATATGTTTGCAAGAATTTCTAATACTTAATTACATGAAGTTTTTTATTGGGATTATATTTTGCGATAGAAGGTAATAGATAAATAAATAAGTGAAATTGATAAGGAGACATATAAGTGTAACTAAAAATAATAATAAAGCTTTAAATGTGTTAATATTTTGGCCCGCACGTTCGCTGCAGTAAAGTATACTTTTGTACAAATGTATTTTTTTATTTATCTACTTATTGAAATTCATTATAACACATACGTATCAGGAATTCAGGATACATATAGCAAAATTATCACTGTGGAACGATCAAATATTCAAAGTATATGAATTGATCCAAACGGTGTCCCCTTCGTTCGTGATCGTCCAGCCGCCGAGCGGGTAGACTCGCGAGCTGAACACCACCTCGCCGTCCCCGCAGAACAACTCCACCGAGCTCGTGTCCAGCAGCACGCGCCATCTCACCTCGCCGGTCACCCGCCACTCCACCTGCCGCACGTCCCCAGACCCTCGGTCAACCACCACCAGGCGCCGTGTCGGATCCCACAACAGTCTCACCCAACCACCTCCACTCACACCCTTTAACAGCAAGGACACCGTTTGACTGCTTTCTACAGAAAGCAGCAAGTCCAATGTCGACCCAAAACCCTCAAGCTTTCGCTTATGCGTAAAATTTCCGTGGATATATCCTTTTCTCAATGTGTTCAACTCTTCGACAGGCCACATTACCACGTGTCCCACAGAGTTAAGTCGCAACTCTCGCACCACAGTCATCGCTCCGGCCCACTTGTCTTCGGCTTCCGGGTGCGCGACTTCCCACATTCCGAACCACGCGACGAGCAACCTTCGTCCGGAAACTTCCTGCGTCTGAGCCGCGTAAAAATCGTGTCCGAAGTCGAGCTCCTGGAATGCCACCGTTGGTTGAAATTCGTGCGTGGTATAGTCGAATCTTCCGACTATGTAGCCTGTCTGATGAGTATTGAGGTATCGGTCTCCCTCCGGCGTCATCCCCTGAGGAGACATGAGGAGGACGAACTTTCCGTCCAACTCGAAGAAGTCAGGGCACTCCCACATGTAGCCCATGTTTCCGGTTGCCTCTGCCAGGACCGACAGAAACTCCCATCTGCGTAAGTCCTCGGAGCGATACAGGAGGACGCGACCGCGGTTGTCGGAGGTCTTACTGCCGATAACGACGTACCAGTGCTTGCCGTGCCGCCAAACTTTGGGATCGCGGAAGTCCGAAGGTATATACCCGCTCGTGTCCGCCGGCGCTGCCGGAATTACCGGGTTGCCTTCATATTTTTTAAAGTTGATACCGTCGTCGCTGAACGCCAGATATTGGCTCTCATTATAGTAGGGCTGCTCGTAGAGATTGCGATGGGCAGTGTACATGAGAGTAATCTTGTTGCCCTCGACGGCGGCGCTGCCGGAGAAACATTGCTCGTCGCCGGGCAGGAGAGCGGTCGGCGCGTAGGACCAGCGGACGAGGTCGGGACTGGTGACGTGGCCCCAGTGCATGGGACCCCATACGCTGTCGTACGGGTAGTACTGGTAGAAGAGATGGTATTTGCCCTCGTAGTAGCTGAAGCCGTTGGGGTCGTTGATCCAGCCGACCGGAGCCGCGACGTGGTACTTCAGGCGATAACGAGGATTCACTTTTTCCTTCTGCTCTTCGATGTACTTTTCGAGTGCAGCCTTGGCTTCTTCATCGTCGGACTGGCCACAATGAGCGAGGCCAATGATGCACAAAATAATGGTAAGAAAGACAAGATTCAGTGGGCCACACATTTTGAAGTACATCGTTGTGTCAGTTATGGCTCAATTTTATATTACATTACAATCGCGCTACTTCAATTTCAAGAATTTTAATCAGTTATGAAGATAAACAAAACACTAGAATTTGCATCCGTCATTCATAGTATAAAGCAAATTATAGGGAAAATTAATAACATGTAAATTGTTCGTATTATGATCTTATCTTGATATCGGAAGTGTGCTTGAGCCATGAGCTCTCTCAATAATACCTAACCACTATGACACTTAACTGGCCCTGTTAGCAATCCACAACTACTCGTATAACAACTATTTAAATAATATACATATACCTATCTATCCACACCCTACCTAGGTAATCAACAGCTAAGACATACTTGCCTTACATAATAGGTTTAGATGGAAGCCCGTCTTTAGATATAGTTTTTAGGGTTCCGTATCCGTCGTACGGAACCCTATTACTAAGCCTACTGTCTGTCTGTCTGTCTGTTCGTCTGTCCGAGGGTTGTATCTCTTGAACCGTAATAGGTAGCCCGTTGAAATTTTCACATTTTCACATGTGTTGTTATGGCCGATATAACATAATTTCCGTTTACTTACTTAAAGGAGTCGGGAGACCGCTAAGTAAATTCCCGCGTAGTTATGAGTTTTATATTTTATTTACTTAGCGGTCCCCCGACTCCTTTAAGTAAGTAAACGGAAATTATTTTTGACTTTTTAAGGGTCGGGGTTTTTTTTAATTTGTAATTTAACTTTTATTTCAAGCTTTTTTAACAAAAACCGCATGAAAATCGGTCCACTTTTTAAGATAATTATTTTTTTATTACTTACTTACTTGATTACTTGATTACAAACATAGGTAAGAACCATCCCTATTAAACAAGCTTCCTAATAAAAAAAACCGCATCCAAATCGGTCCATCCGTTTGGGAGCTACGATGCCACAGACAGAAACACACACACACTCACACACACATCCTCACACGTCAAACTTATAAGTTAAAAGTTAAATTACAAATTTAAAAAACCCCCGACTCTTAAAAAGTCAAAAATAATTTCCGTTTACTTACTTAAAGGAGTCGGTAGACCGCTAAGTAAATTCCCGCGCAACTTTTGAGTCTTTATATTTAATTTACTTAGCGGTCCCCCGACTCCTTTAAGTAAGTAAACGGAAATTATTTTTGACTTTTTAAGAGTCGGGGGTTTTTTAAATTTGTAATTTAACTTTTATTTCAAGCTTTTTAAAAAAAACCGCATGCAAATCGGTCCACTTTTTAAGATAATTTTTTTTTTTATTACATAATTACTTTATTACTTGATTACAAACATAGCTAAGAACCATCCCGATTAAACAGGCTTCCTAATAAAAAAAACCGCATCCAAATCGGTCCATCCGTTTGGGAGCTACGATGCCACAGACAGACACACACACACACACACACACACACACACACACACGTCAAACTTATAACACCCCTCCGTTTTTTTCGTCGGGGGTTAATAACACCCCTCCGTTTTTTTTCGTCGGGGGTTAAAAAAAAAATAAAAAAAAGTAAAAATGGGGTCCCCATAGAATAAACTAAAAAGTGTATGCGCGCCATCTACCAACAGAAATAATGAATTTTAACTAATATGAAGCATTTCATAATACACGCCATAGATGGCGTGAGTGGCGCTGGCCATGACATGGCGATACGGAAGCATCATTGCGCTAGTTCGACTTGCACTTGACCGGTTTTTGTTTTATTGTAAGATGTTTATTTCTGTTGCTTTATTGGCAGAAGGCGAGTACAGTTACGAGAAGTTTAGAAGTTCGATAGGATATATTTTATCAATTTCAACTTTCACTTCCCACAGTAATTATCCACAGGTCTTTAACCAGTTCTTTCTGCCAGTAATGACGAGCGGAGCTGAAATGTGGACCGTGGCAATGGGGCAGGTCGACAAATGTCAAGTCGCTCAGCGAGCTATGGAAAGAGCAATGCTGGGCATTTCTTTTTCTTTGATCGAAAAATCCGTATTGACGAAAGAGCTAAGGTAGTCAACATTGCTAAGAAAATTAGCAAGCTCGTATTGGGCTAGGCACATCTGTCGCAGACCCGACAATCGATCGGGGTAGACAGGTGCTCGAATGGAGGCCACGTACAAGCAAACGTAGCGTGAGACGCCTCGCAGCTAGGTGGACAGACCACCAAAACAAGGTAGCCGGGAGTGGATGGATGAGAAGAGCGGAAGACCGCGTGTGGTGGCGTTCCTTGGAGAGGCCTATGTCCAGAAGTGAATACCGATACGGGCTGATGAATAAATTTCAATTTTCAAATATGTATGCAGGCCCAGCCCGCGGCCCGCCCCCATGGACCTTAGATGTTTATCAACGTTTCCATGATGAAATAGCGCATTCATCTTCGCAATTTGACATCGCAAATATTTCAGCAAAGGCGGTCAGAAGTTGTTTAATTGTTATTTACCGTTTTAGGAAATTCGAGCTAGAACATAATTTTTTATTAATCAATTGTCGAATGACCTGACTTTTTGACTGAATATTTACTTTGGCGAGGTGAGGTGAGGGCGATGTTTCTTGGCCGTTCTTTTCTCGCCCAGTTCATAGAATTGATTGCCTGATACTAAATAGCTTGTGCAAGTGTTGAACAATTGAATCAATACATCTAACAATGAAACTGAAACTCCTGCGGTGTTGTACGCGAGGATTTCCAGGAATAATTTCGGGCGGAAATTCCGGTGCGACTGCTTGTACGCTCATATTATAGAGAATTTCGAAAATAGAACGAAGAACGCTTTAGAACCCTACGTGCTCTAACGACATCTCGTTATGAACTTGCGAATCAAAGCGCGTACGGTACAACTTACTGTAAAATAGTAAAACGATATCAACCAAATTGAAGTTGGAAGTTTTCGAAGCCACTTTTGATTAAATTCTCCGTTCGACATTGTAAGTTTGAGCATAACTCTCGACGTTGGAAAGTAATTAATAATTTATCAAAGCAAAATTTATACTCCTACTTTTGCTCGTGTAACAGTCTCCGACCGAGCTTCGCGCGGCGTCTAACAGATGACACTACATGACATATTACACCTCAATATTCTATGAGGTTAGAAAACAACATTAATTATTTTTGTGAAAACAGATTTTCTCAGGAACCAGGATCAGGGAACCATCTACATACATACACTTGAAAAATAAAATATTGTCTAAATCGTTAGAGCCGTTTCCGATAAATAATTATATAAGTATTTATATACTTACATGTTTATATACACGATTAGCTCACATAAAGTAATAGGATTATATACAAGATTCGCGTAATAGGATAATAAGATAATGAATAGGATAGGATAATATGAATAGGGACATTATAAGTGTGAACCTGTCGGCGACGAACGAAAACATTAATATGAAATTAAAATTATTTTTAATTACCTTTTCTTTCTACATTAGATAAAAAAATCTGTGTTTGATTGTCTTTGCAACGAATTTTGTTATTCTGTCGGAAAACATGTTGAGGAAAAAAGTAAAAATAAAAGTGCATAGCAAAAATACCATATTGTTCTTGTTCACTTTTGTTCCCGTCTAGTTTGAATATACCTATTTTATTTATGTACAGTTAATGAAATGAAATGAAAATTTTATTTCACCTATAGGCACATGTAAAACGAAAACAAGAGAAAGGATAACAGAAAGAAACCTGAAGGAGAAAGAGGGCAGTATCCGATTAAATTACATATACATTGCTATAATCATCTTGACACGAGCAGTGACTATTATCGCTCCAATATATTTTATATTTTCGATAGACCGCTCCATACTGGGTCCGTTCAATAGATACATAGATCTCTGTGCCCTGCACTCTGCCCCCTAGTGAGCTTGCAAACTATGTGCAATGCACCCATAGTGAGCTTACAACTATGTGCAATGCACCCATAGTGAGCTTGCAACTATGTGCAATGCACCCATAGTGAGCTTGCAACTATGTGCAATGCACCCATAGTGAGCTTGCAACTATGTGCAATGCACCCAAAGTGAGCTTGCAAACTATGTGCAATGCACCCATAGTGAGCTTACAACTATGTGCAATGCACCCATAGTGAGCTTACAACTATGTGCCGTGCACCCATAGTGAGCTTGCAACTATGTGCAATGCACCCATAGTGAGCTTACAACTATGTGCAATGCACCCATAGTGAGCTTACAACTATGTGCAATGCACCCATAGTGAGCTTGCAACTATGTGCAATGCACCCATAGTGAGCTTGCAACTATGTGCAATGCACCCATAGTGAGCTTGCAACTATGTGCAATGCACCCATAGTGAGCTTGCAACTATGTGCAATGCACCCATAGTGAGCTTGCAACTATGTGCAATGCACCCATAGTGAGCTTGCAACTATGTGCAATGCACCCATAGTGAGCTTGCAACTATGTGCAATGCACCCATAGTGAGCTTGCAACTATGTGCAATGCAATGCGCATAGCTCGGAGCTTGGATCTTCGATGTTCGAATGTTGTAGTCGAGAGCATTGTCTATTAGTTGCAGTATTTCCTACATTGCTATTGATAGCCGATTATCTACAATGCACAACGTGCATGCATATGAATGAGGACCCCTGTCTGATCGATCACTCACTATGCCCTTGCTTGCTCGAGGCCTGCTAGCGGATTTAACATAGTTTATGCGATGTCACTGTTGCTTTCTATTATCTAAATCAATACTATGCTTGCGTAAACAGTTTCTGTTATCCAATTTGTATATACAACTTATTTTTATATGCAACTCTTCCCGCGCATGTGCTGGATTAATTTTACTTATTTTATATGCGTAATTATGTATACGTTAGGATGTACGAGTATATCTATTTGATATTATGTATCTATTACGAGTACATTTTATGTTACGTATTTATTTTTCATACTAATAATTATTGTACTTCCTTTAGTAAGAGCATTGTCCGCCCGCACAGGCTTTCCATAATCCACAGGTTAATTTGCAAAGAAATGCCGCAAGGCATTAAATTCGCCTTTTGTGACCCTTTGACATACCGGTCAACAATATATTTTTTGTTTGTACAATTGTTTAAGTAGTAGTGTTGTTTAATAAATACAGACATACCTATATGGTCTGTATTTATTAAGATTTATATTGTAGGTAAACATTGTTTTCGGTACATGTATGTATTTTTCATTCACACAGACTAGATCTGTGAAACTTAAAATTGCCAACCATAGCATAGGCTTAGCAACGCCAAACATAATATTGTTCTGCGTTACATAATTGTATAAACTCGCTTAATATGCATACTGTACTGTGCCGACATTTAGCTGTTTATTCTGTGCAATTCATTTCATTTCATTTTATTCACTACAACCGGCACATAGGTATCGGCGTGAACCCGTGTCGGCGCGGTCTCTGCTCTCGCACATATGTTGCGAGCGAGACCCCGGGGCGGGCGGCGGCGGCGGCGCGCCGCGGTAGCGTCCCCAGGTAGGTATAGGCAATAACAGCCAACTCCACAATATTGGATCCGACCCCGCCAGCAGATCGGTTTTTTGTCTGTTGTTCTGAGACCGCAGCGCAGCACGCAGGCAGGTACAACTCGCTTAATTTATAATGACGCGCTGTATAAAACCCATTTCTTCCGCCGTAAAAATAAAACACACATAATGTACTGGCCTTATTGTATGTTATGCTGATGTATTTGTCGAGGAATGGACTGTATATTGTTTGGAATACATTGTCCTCTTGCGAGATGTTCGGGCAAATAAAAGAAAAAAATCAAGAAAAACGTTTCAATTTCCATTACCATCCGGTCATCCTTTCCGGTTTCCTCGAAGCTTTTCGGTAAAAACAGAGCAGCCTATTAGTAGACGGTGAATGGTTGTGCCTCGGCTTTAGAACTGCTACATCCAGAACTGCAGCATCATCCAAATAATAGTTATTTTAATATTTAATACCTATTTAAATGTACATAGGTACTTATAGTGGTTTTAGATTAAAGTAGGTACTTAGTTAGAGGAACGGACCGACGACGACGGTCTTTCCACCGAGTCATGCAGGAGGTGGGTCTTCACTCCACACTTGCTACTTGATAAGTTATTTTCTCCGAATACTTAGCTATACGTGGTGTTCGGTGTTGTGCTGTAATTTACCAGAGTACATGCAGCACAAGATCGATTACTCTGCTTACCCTGATTGAGGGGTTACTGCGTGTGGTGTGTATGTATGTAGGAACGCACCTATGAATAAAAAAAACAGCTAAAAGAAGGAGATCCAGGTGATCTAGTTTCAAATACAAAGGGTGGGTTTAATGTCTTTGTTCAAATACAAACACTTAGGTCGATGCCGAGCTGAAATCAGCGGCGCCGAAACGAAAACGACCGAAGGGAAGCACTGACGGCACCTAGTTCACCCGGTGTTATGGACTGACATCACGGATGTTGTAGGTTATGTAGCCAACCGTGTCAGTTTCCATTAAAAAAACCTGTCAAAATTATATTATCACACTCCACTAATATGCGCTGTGGAACTACCTACCTACATACGTGTAATGAAAACGCGCGAACAAA
This sequence comes from Nematopogon swammerdamellus, assembly GCA_946902875.1. NCBI lineage: Eukaryota > Metazoa > Arthropoda > Insecta > Lepidoptera > Adelidae > Nematopogon > Nematopogon swammerdamellus. Next base: position 11,029,410 of record OX336343.1, read on the forward strand.
AGTTGTGTAATATCGAACAGTGTTCATCTCAGCGAAAGTTCATCTGTTAACTTTTATACAATCCTGAGCTGATTCAGGGGCAGTAAATAAATACGAACCTTGTATTGATATGTATAAACATATCAAGATGAAATTGATAAAATATTTCTAACCTCAATGATATAAGTTAAAATATCATTGGCTAACCTAGAGAAATTTAAATTGCTTATAGTTCGATATATGTATTATGCGACACTCTCCCACATACAAAACATTATGGCGACGAGAGCTTTATTTACGTGTCACCTTTTTTTTTATAGTATGCGCGACATGTGGCGCCGAGTCACCTCGCATGCGGGACTGCGAATGCCGGCCTGCCAGGTGCCCACTCTCTTGAAGGACCCGAGACTATACTTGGGGGGAAATATGTGGGCAGGGAGAGCGTTCCAGAGTTTACCGGTTCTGTGGAGGAAGGATCTGCAGAACCGATTAGTACGCATCCGCGGTAAGTCCAGCGTATAGGGATGCAATCCCTGCCCAGTGCGCGTAGTACGGAGGTGGAAAGGGGACGGCGGAATCGCGTTAAACAGCTCCTCCGAACACTCCCCGTGGAATAAGCGATAGAAAACACTTAGGGCGCCGACATCCCTCCGAAGTTCTAGATCGCGGGACACGTCGGGGTCATCCACTAGTCGCACGGCTCGAAGCTGGATCGAGTCCAAAGGCGCAAGCTGGTATTTGGCTGAGCCATCCCACAAGTGCGAGCAGTACTCCAAGCAGGACGTAATCTGCGATTTATACAAAAGCAGCCTTTGGCTCGGCGTGAAGTACCGTCGCACCTTATTGAGTACGCCTAGCTTTTTAGAAGCCAGCTTGGCCTTGCCTTCGATGTGGCGCCTCGGTAATATATTATGAACTCTCTTTAAAGCACCAATTTTAATGACTCTTAATAAATTATTTAGCTGTATTTACGTGTCTCGAACGATACCACGGTAAAATATTATGAACTCTCTTTACAGCACCAATTTTAATGCCTCTTAATAAATTATTTAGCTCGAGAAGCTCAAGTTATTTTCCACTACCATAATTTGACCATTTATCATGTACAGCGCGACGCCACTTCATCATACGTAAAAATATATTTACAGATCACACCCAAGGCGACCAAGTTTCAGCGAAAACTGTCACGCAAACAAAACAAAATCTCACCCAAAAGTTCTCTAAAGAGAAACAACAAGATCAGAGAAAGAATTGATGCCACAAGGAAACTTTGGTTTTATTTAGAGGGCACAGACTTCCGGAGCACAAAAATGTTCATTTATCCAATGCAGGGCGTGAGAGATGTCCACATATTTCTGACATTCATGTGAGGATACTTAATAAATATACTTAAATATACAGTCAGCCTCGATAGCTCAGTGGTGCAGACAGTTAACTGTCGCTATTGAATGTTAAGCAACGCTGGGTGCGGTCAGTTCTTGGATGGGTGACCGCTGACCGTTGGAGGCTGACCGAGGTTGGGATTCTTCGTAAAACTGTAGGTCCCTTCCCTCCTAATCTTACTTGGTGGTAGGGTTTAACCCGCCCGGGTTGGTACCACCGCACTGAATGAAACGTCGGTCTAAACGGCTATGTAAATAGTTTGTATTTTCCGACCAGTTCAGTGTAGCCGGCACGATCAAAGGGGAAAGGACTGACATGGCACCTAGTTCACTCGGTGTTATGGGCTGACATCACGGACGTTGTAGGGGATGTAGCCAACCGTGTCAGTTTCCATAAAAAAAATACATTATGTATTTATTTACTTGTATTGTTTTATGTATTGATACATATATATATATACTTGTCATGTACGTGATGTTATAGTAATTTTTAATGTACCTACATATTTCGCCAAATTCATACATTGTAACAAGAAGAAGCAACATCGTATATTCATTCATCTACTTGCCGCGCCGCGCGCCGCCGCGCCGCCGCGCCGCCTCCGCGTCGCCTGCATTGTTATACAAGAGTTCATCTTCTACACCCGGCCACCCTACAACATAAAATTGTTTTTGCTACTACCTACCACAGAGCGAAATCTGCTACCATACCCACATATTTCATCGCACTCCTCAAAAATCTAAAGGTTGGCATTATTTGTGGAGCAATAAAGAATTTCTATCTATCTACAAATGTTGAAGTTTATTAATATATCCTCTGTCTCTGTCTGGTTGGTCAAGTAATTAATTTTCCAAGTTTTTTTCGCCGCACAATCGTGTAACGCGAAAAATGTTTAATAAGTCAAATTAAATTCTTCTTTGACATCAGATAACACTGAAGTTCTTTGTCTTGTGAATAAAGGTTAGGCACAAGAAAGGAATTAAGTGATGTTGTCAACCTCGATAACTCAGTGGTGCAGACAGTCGACTGTCGCTAATAATTTTGTTTATTTGCATTTTGTCGATAATAAAGTTTAATTCATAATAATAACATTCAACAACAACAACAAATAAAAACATATTTTGTTAAGTAAGTTAAGTTTTCGTTGCCCTATTAAGGCAACGAGATGTCTTAACACTTTTCATATCGCCAAAGTGTGTACCAATTATAGTAAAAATTCTTTTACTAACTGGAGTTGTGCTACTTATGACAACTTCTTCTCCTATCTTGATATATTTCATGTATCACTCCGCCATCTCAAAAGGTCAGCGATCGAAACATTAAATGATGAAACAGGTGTTAAAGCGGACAGATGAGAATTGTATGAGGGTAGGTTGGGTTGGTTTCTTGTTGGGTACCTAGTAGGTATGTACTTCATATCAATGTATCTAATTTTGGTTTGTTGGTATTAGTTAGTTTTTGATGTTTTCTTTCTCTTAGGTTAATTTATTAATCATGTACGCACTTAATATAACTTTATGTAGAAAACTTTATTGGTCTCTGTCTCTCTGTGTAATTAATGTTAGTACTTAATCCTTTTTACGATGACTGTATGTTTTCCAAATAAAAAAAAAATTAAAAATAAATCTAAGAAGGAGGTTCACAATTCAATGTGTATTTTTAAACAATTATAGTGATCTTGTTACACGTGTACAAGTACAGTACAATACTTAAAATTTATATTATAAGATTTTATGCTTATAAAAAAATTGGATGCGGACGTTGTGCGTACGCTTCACTTGTGCGGATGCGGGCGCACAGCACAACCCTGATGCTGCTAACAAGATTTGAAAACTTTAATAGAAACGTTTGTAGAACAACCCACTCGAGTTCCCTCGAGGCCTTATTCGCCATTTCATCTAACGGAGGCATTTTCAGACATTTCGAAATCATATTGGCTATAATACCGAACGGCTTCACCGTTCTAATAAACATAAATTATTGTGAGGAGAATTTTAACCGCATCAATGAAGGATCATTTACCTTTACTCTTAACAGTTTCATCTCCTTTATGTTAGAGCCTCATATATTTTTGTTAGGTATTGTTTTTTGCTAGATTTTTTTTTTCTATAAAATAGTAAACGCAGTAAATAATAAATAAATAAGACAATCGCAATCGTCTTCGGGGGTTCCCGTAAAAGTTTATTTAGGTATTTATTTTTTTATTATTCGAATATTTATTGGTAATACTTTTTGTTTTAGATTTTTATTATATTTTTAGGTATTTTAATTTGATAGGTAACTTTATATTTATTTAATTTTTTTTATTAAAATTAATATTAAATAAACAAAGAACAATATCAAAAGCAAAAAAGTTTGTCTATAAACATGAATATGTACTCCTTATTACGATTATTTACCACTATTTGAATATGTATACGAGTAAAAGAGAGTGATTTTATTTTGGAGTGGAGTGTACTTATCGCACCTCGCAATGTCACAAAAAATTACCTTTTCTCTTACAATTTTATACATATTTTGTCACTAAGGGCCCAAACAAGCAAAGGTGTTGAAGATTGTGTCGTAAAAATTCAATATGGCATTCTTAAAAGAATATTTAGCCATAAAACCAGCTACACAGCGTCCATGATATAAACAACCATCTGACTAATGGGTATGCCGCTTTTACGGCCTCCCGTGTTCTCGCGTCGTATTGCGTAAAGGCGACCTCACACTGGGCAAAATGAATGGGCCTTCTAAAAATGACGATACTACTTGTTTAAAGTGGAGTCGCGATTAGATAGATGATCTAAAATGATTTTGTCTAAAATCTGATTTTTTTTAATGTGAACCAGCATCGGTGGCTGTGCCGAGAGACCAATGGTGCAGTCGACAGAGCCAAAATCACCTCTCCTCGCGAAACCACGCTCAGTTAGGTTAGGTTCGGCCAGCAGATTTGCGGACTGTTGCTAGGCTGTCTAGCCCGTTAATACGACGCTTGAAGACACCCAGGTTAAAGGATTCAGGAAATACACTCGCCGGAAGACAGTTAGCAGATAATTTAAATACACTGCTCAAAATTAGTCGGTCTGATAATAGCCTGTCTAAGATGTGTCGATCCAAATTCAGTTGCTCTGCAAAATTATGACGCACCAAAGTAGTCGATATAGGACACCGGTTGGCTAAGGACAGTGGTAGTGGGCTAGGCACGTCAGCCGAAACGACTTTGGAGTTATCGTTTCCTACATTGCATTGGCGGCCGTGGTCAGGAACAGGAGTGTTAAAACGACGACATCAAGTACGTCGGCGGAAAGCAGTGGGTCCGTACCGCTGATAGCCGGGAGGACTGGAGGAAAATTGGAGAGGCGTGTATCCAGCAGTAGACGCTTACACGCTGACTGACTGACTGACTAAATTATGTCGACCAGAAATTACAACATCCAGAAATTGCGCTTTGGCAAAACATTTCTAGCACTTTCTTGCAACCCCCTGTGGTACAAAGGCCTCTGGTATCTGGCCTTGCTGATACAGTTACGGGCTTCCTGAAACGCATTTTCTGGGCCCTGTTGAAACAATAGGTTGCTTGAAGCCATTTTTTATGGAAACTGACACGGTTGGCTACATCACCTACAGCATCCATGATGTCAGCCCATAACACCGGGTGAATAAATAAATAATAAATAAATAAATCATTTATTTCGCACATTAATTACATGTTACAAACAATTTAACTATGCTAATACTTAAAATGAGTGAAAAAGTATGTAGGCACAGATTTTACAACAACTAGGTGCCATGTCAGTGCTTCCCTTCATTTCATGTCGGCTACACTGAACTGGACGGAAAACACGAACTATTTACATAGTCGTTTCGACCAACGTTTCATTCAGTGCGGTGGTACCAACCCGAGCGGGTTAAACCCTACAACCTAGTAAGGTAAGAAGGGAAGGGACCTACAGTTTTACGTGGAATCCGAACCTTAGACTTTAATGTCCAATTTACTCGTCCCACGTTATCACGTTATAAGCCCGGGAAATTTGTGATAGTGTGACAGAAGCTTTGGCCATCCGAAGGACGCTACTGAGCGCAACCTACGCAAGGTAGGACGCAACACAAGTGAAGTTTTAACGTTGCCCTAATTAGGCACTTATTACTGTTGTTATGCTTTCATATATTGTTAATGTTTACATGACTTATGGAGTTATTAAGTTCAATTACAAGTGTAATTAGTGTGCCCAAATGGACATAAATCTTAATAGAACGAACCTAACCTAACCTAATCTACCGTCACGCTTGTTTCCCAATAGTATAGGCAGAGAAAACGAATCCACACGGGCCACGCACCTGCCTGACAGCTGATAGGTACACCTCTGGCGTCTTTTCACAACCATAGTGAATTTCAAAACAGAACAGGTGAATAAATTTGAAGAGCGGTTTTCACCAATAGTGACGTAGGTATTATTATTAAGTAAATTATTATTGGAAATATTATTTATTACTCTCACTGTTACTAGATTTTCAAACTCATTGTTCCGGTTGGTTATAAACTATTTAACATCACGCTATATCCTCAAGTGTGAAGCAAAGCTAACGTAGTCAATTAAAAAAGTCCTTCAACTTACATCGTCGATATACCATTTTATATATATAAAGCATGTATTTTCTTTATTGAACACGCGACATGTGGCGCCGAGCACCCATAAGGTGTGTAACGACGCCCGTGGACATTCGGTCGTATGCGGAGGATGCGCCTATTCAAGCCTCTCTTAAAGGACCCGAGACTGTACTTGGTGGGAAATATATGGGAAATAAATGAATGTCGAATTATATGTTCTGCTATATTGTTGTTTATACCTACTGACTGGTCTAGGTTTTTGGTTTGTTCCGCAATGATAATATTGTTAATGTAAATTTTTTTTTCTTCCTTATTCTGTTGTTGATTTGCCACCTTTGTCAATATTGTGTAACATTTGAGGTTGTCATGACATAGATTGTCTAAGGCAATAAGTCCGTCTTTTTTAAATTTAGTTAAATTTGAAAGCAATAAAGGATATCTTTAACTTTTACAATTTTACACCAATTGAGGAAAACCATTCTTCTCTATTTCATATTAGGAGACAGGGATGGAAAAATCCTTACCGGTGCTTTAGTCACATTATTTAATTTATTTGGCGTGGGCGAGGAAACATCATGTCTGATAAAATATAAAAAGGGATATTTGAGCGCCTGTAAAGCGAAAACAGTTTGCCAACTCCGGAGATGAGAACCGTGTTGAACTTTTGATGCTCAAGTAAAAGTAATTTTTTTCAGCCTGCGCCCTAACGAAGACAGTGTAGACCTTATTGAATTTGTCAACAGGCTGTGCTTTCAACATTTCTTGCGAGACACTCCGTGTGGGGTCGATACTTAAAATACTATCCCACTGCATCTCTCCCCGTGCATGTCGTAAAAGGCGACTATGGGATAAGGATAAGATGCCGTGCATAAGGGCGACAGGCTAGCGACCTCTCACCTTGGCACGGTCCTTCCACCGAGTCATGTAGCAGTTGGGTCTTCGTGCCTTACTTGACGATTGATTTATCTTGTCTTAATACTTTTCTAAATGTGGTGGTCGGTGTTGTGCTGTAATTTACAAGACTCCCTGCAGCACAACACCGATTACTCTGCTCACCTTGATTGTCGGGATACAGCGTGTGATATGTATTGTATTGTATTGTATTGAATGATAATAAACGATCACTTCTTTTATATTCTCGCTCCCTCTCTCCCGTCCATACTTTACTTTCTTTGATACTGCTCAGCCCTAAGGCTATTAAGCGTGATGGTAAGTGAGCCTCAAGAACTACTATTTCCATTGGTGCAAACCGCATCAAAATCTTTTGAGTGGTTTCGGAGTTTATCTCAAACATGCATACATACAGACAGACGTTCCCTTTTATAAGAAGTAGAGATATAGATAGAGATACAGGATGATAAATCAGTGCACTGCAATCCACTTCCTTCCAGGCGAGGCGAGATTACGGGGTAGTGTCGTCTAGTACGTAAGGCAATGAACTTAATATGTTGTCTGTCTGTAACGGGTAAACTCAAAAACGGCTGCACGGATTTATATGAAGTTTAATAGAAAATATCTCAGATATTTCGGAAGGGTTATGGGTTAGTATCATCGCGTTATTTATCCAAAGGGTTGGGGCGTGAACTGAGTGAACGTGCGATATGAACGCGGCACATAACTTTTAAAACTTAACACGTACGAAAATGATTGTAAAGAAAAAAAAATGATTGTGAAGAAAAAAACCGGGCAAGTGCGAGTCGGACTCGCGCACCGAGGATTCCGCACCACAAAAAAATACATAGATTTTTTATTTCTTATTATTTTTTATTGTTATATCTTCCATAAAAACACTTTTTATGGAAACTGACACGATTGGCTACATCACCATCCGTAATGTCAGCCCATAACACCGGGTGAACTAGGTGGCATGTCAGTGCTTCCCTTCATTTCATGTCGGCTACACTGAACTGGAAGGAAAACAGGAACTATTTACATAGCCGTTTCGGACAACGTTTCGCTCAGTGCGGTGGTATCAACCCGGACTGGATAAACTCTACCACCTAGTAAGGTAAGAAGGGAAGGGACCTATTCTGTGAACATTTCATCGTTCCAAATATACAGCAGTAGGACAGACAGACAGACGCGACGGCGTAAACTTAGTAATAGGCTCCGCACGGGGTACGGATACCTAAAAACAGCAATGAAACATTCTCAGTAACCGGTTAGTCGTCTGTCCACCTAGTCAGACCGGCTAGGTGGACAGACGACCTAGCCGGGAGTAGATAGATGATAAGAGCAGAAGACTTTGGAGGGAGAGGACTATGTCCAGCAGTGGATCGATACGAACTGATGATGATGATGTTGATGTAACGTTTATATATAACTCGTAATAGCAGTTAAGAAATGTTTCCCCAGAGCCGACAATGCTGCGAGCGGAGCAAGAGAAGCAGAATGTAGCAACTTTTCACATTGTAGGTACTATTTTTAAATGAGTTATTAGATTTTCCATTTCGTTGTGCAAATGGAAAGCAAACTTAAAGTCCTTCGTTTTATTTACGGACACTCTCCGAGCGTCATAACATGCTACGGCTGGAGGAGTCACGGAAAACAGCTATAGTAGAGACATTTTTATACAAGCTTTTATTTTTAACTTCATCTGTTAGTACTGTACAGTGTGGGGCCGGTACTTTAAAAGAATAGCCCCACTGCATCTCTCCCCGTGTATGTCGTAAAAGTCGACTAAGGGATATGACTCCCTTCTTATATTACTAGGTGGTAGGGATTAACCCGCCCGGGTTGGTACCACCGCACTGAATGAAAGGTTGGTCGAAACGGCTATGTAAATAGTTTGTGTTTTCCGTCCAGTTTAGTGTAGCCGGCACGACCGAAGGGAAGCACTGACGTGGCACCAAGGTCACCCGGTGTTATGGGCTGACATCACGGATGTTGTAGGTGATGTAGACAACCGTGTCAGTTTCTATAAAAAAAAAAAATTGTAGGTATATTATGTTGTTGGTAAGTGGTCAACTCTTGCAACTGAATTTTAAACCAGTTCTACCCAACCGACTGAGCTGAAATTTTGCACACACTTTTCGTGCTTAGAGACAATACAATCTAGTAAACTCGAAATAAATATATATATATATAACATTAGTAAAAATCATAAAATCAAATCATTAATAGAAAAACAACCTTACAAGCTTTTATTTAAGCCTAAAACGAATAAAATAATTTTAGTGTTCGCCTGGGCGGGCGAAGCGGCGGCGCGTCAAAGATTGGATGGGTGTCGAACGTTTGTAGGCTGACCTCTTCCCCTGTACTAAGTATAGGTTTCCCTTCTTACGCACTATACGCTCCGCCGCTGCCGCGTAGTGCGGTTTTCTTCATACAAATAATATTTTTACTTGCCGAGCCGCTCCGCTGCAGAGCAGTTCCGTCTAGTGCGGTCTAATTTTTTACAGGGGAACACTACTTAAAAATAGTAATAGGCTTCCGTAGGGGATACGGAAACCTAAAAATAGCACCATTAAATCCGAACAAAAATTTATTGTAGGTATAATTATTTCGAACTCCTTATCTAAGGAACTAATTTCTCTTAGCTTGGCTGATACGGAGCTTTCGTACAAAGTGCATTAGTACAAAGTTCTCAGGCAAAGTGCTTCTCAAAGTACATCAGCGAAAATGCATGCAAGACCAGAAGTTGCAGCTACGGAATGCTGTGCAATTGGTGTAGTTCAGTCATTATAGATTTTGACCCGTGAATAATCAGTTCTTGGATTTTTTTTTCGTAGGTCCCTCGGTACGATATAAGGCTCCTGCGTATATTCGAAAAACGGTTTTCTTGAATAACTCGGCCATTTTTTATTTTACAGTAAAACCGTGAGGACAAAAATTGTAGGAAATTTGATTCTCTACAAGTTTGGTCCTCACAATTTTTCTTCTAGGATCGATATTTTGGAAATTAAATTTGAAAAAAGCGACCAATTCAAAATATTTTCATCATCTCGTTTATTTTCAACTTTACGGCATAAATGAAGAGGACTAAACTTGTAGAGAATCAAATTTTGAACAATTATTGTTCCCACCGCTTTTGTCGCTTTTTTCAAATTTAATTTCCAAAATATCGACCCTAGAAGAAAAATTGTGAGGACCAAACTTGTAGAAAATCAAATTTCCTACAATTTTTGTCCTCACGGTTTTACTGTAAAATCAAAAATGGCCGAGTTATTCAAGAAAAACCGTTTTTCGAATATACGCAGGAGCCCGATTCAGTCTACTTTTTAAATTTACACTCCCAGTGAACCCCCCGAAGGACCTACGAAAAAAAAATCCTAGAACTGATTATTCACGGGTAGGGTCGGTTTTTTGGATATAATGACTGGACTAGTGAGCTTTCGAGCTAAGTTGCCGACCAGAGTGCGGCAGTCGTATGCTCGCATCGGTAATGTAAGTTTCAAGTGGATGAGAAGGATTCATTGTCGACTCTATTGGGGATGTTGGTGACGAACATTTCTTACATATTTTACCTCCCATTTCGATAGTATTACGAAATTAAATAAATATTGTTTATTGTATAATTTCATCCAAAGGCAACCTACGCTTCCGAGAACTGACAAACAAACTTCACAAGTCAAAATGTTTTCTTACTACCTGCCATATAAGTATTTTTTTATGGAATCTGACACGATTGGCCACATCACCTACAACATCCGTAGTATTATAGTCACTTAGAAATAATTAACCCGTACTACCGCTCACAAGAACATTATTAATTACAGCATAAACGCGAATACCTAAGAATCTGACCACTCTGCCTATTTACATTACCTATATAGTGTCAACGTCAATTTTGATACTAAAACATATCAAGTCAAATAAAAAAAAAATTAGTAAAAGTTTATTACTACAATCATTTTCACGTCAATAATATTTCTGTCGGATATAGGTGCCATGGCAGTGATTCTCTTTGATCGTGCAATATTGAAATGGATAGAAAACACGAACGACATTTCATAGCCGTAACAATAAGTACCAAAGTTACCAATTATGTTGAGTAAGGTAACGTGGTTAAGCTGAGTTAATCCTGATTTGGAGGAACTTAGACAAGAGTATAATATTCTGATATACAATCTCTGCTCACTTCGCTAAAAGCTTTTAAGATCCCGTAATTTTGTCTTACTCTGCATGGAACTTTGCAAAAAGTATAGTTTTTAACTTAGTTATGAAGTGAAGCTCCGAGGGATGAAATTGGGTAGACTTCGGAAAAAAATAAGTGGATTTTATACTTTGGCCGGACGGAGGTTTACGAATTTTTAATGCTCGAAGGAAACTACGCTTGAAAGAAACTGTAAGTTGAGGTGGGCTGACCCCAGCAAGCTTTCTGCTGTTAATTGTGCCAAAATGTGTGAGTTCGAATTGATTTGTGGAGCCAAAATTTCAAATCGCGCATCGATTCGCCGAGTAGATTAAGTAGGTAGTTACAAATATCCATATATATGTCGAATTATGAACAAATCTTAATAAATGAAACAATAAACACTCACGTAATGTTACAATATTCTGTAAAAAATCATCGGGCTGATAAATTTGTATTGTATTTTATATATTTAATGCACTCAAATAAAATATGGGAAAATGATAACATTGATGTTTCTAGGCATTTTATAATAGAATACCTTTATTGTATGATAACTGCTGAGTGAGTGGCGGAAAGAAACACATATTATGACAGAGATACTGAAATACAAAAGATAAGATAAACTTAAATATTAATAGTTACACATGATGTAAATATAATTTTTATTTATTTTTTTATTTATTTATCTATATTACTTTATTCACGTTCTTATAATATATTACATTAATTTTACATAAATTTTACAAAAAGTAATAAAAATACACAAAATTAATATAATGTAAATAAAAACGGTAATTTCCGCCGGCGGCGGCGGGAGGCAGGCCTCCAAGCACACCGGCGGGTGCAGGCCGTGGCTACGGAGCTCTCCGAGATGACGCGAGGCAAGCTACGAGCGATAGGTGGTGGTACTACGTAGGCCACCACCACCCCCATCTCGGAGAGCTCCGTATCCGCCGGACTGCACAGCGACATCGTCGCGCATCTATATTATATTATTATACTAATTATCTGTATTATACCAAGAAAAGATAAACTAAATATACCTACTATTTACATATATTTACTAACTCTGAACATGACATGAATTGACTCCGGCACAGATAAGTTTGACGAGCACATAAACACTCTATGCGACAAACTCGGCCGAGCATCCTCCGCGCTGTCACGTTTGGTTACCTACACTCGGTATGGCATACTACGGTTACTTCCAATCACTCATGTCATACGGCATTGAATTATGGGACACTGCTGCTGAACGGTACAGGGCGTTCAGAATGCAGAAGCGTGCGGTGCGAATTGTTGCCGGCGTCCCCTGGGACACCCCGGCTCGTGGCATATTTATCAAAATTAAAATTCATACGCTAGCCAGTGTTTATATCGCGGAGGTGGCCGAAGAGAGATTTGTTTGAAACCAGATGAACTAGTCACGTCTTTTCCACCGGAAACCGTGACAGTCTCCGTCCTGTTGAACACAGACTCGCCAGATCCGAAAGATAAAATGAACCCCGATACTAAAAATGCCGAATCATTCAACAGGCTTATTGGCAGACTGAAATGCTTTCTGGTGGAGAAGACGTGCCTACTATTCGGGCGAGGAATTCTTTAACGAATGTGTTTTTCTTTCATTTAGTATTGAGTTGAATGTAGGAATTATTATAAATTATTTTTTATAATCATTTTTTAAATGAGTCACCATGATGTCGTCCATCTAAAAAAAATTTTGGACCACTATAACTGTAGTGTAGTAAATGAGTGCTCAAATAAGGGGTCTAGCCGGAAAGCTCGAAAGCAGAAAGTTTGACTTCGGAACTTTGTTCTGACTAGTTAGGAGGTAAACATACTAAAAGTCCCCACCATTGGGGGGTGCGCCCGAGGGGGGGGGGGGGGGGGGGGAGCACAAAGAAGGTCCCATTTTTCAGTGTTTCGCTTATATCTCGAAAACCGTGCATCATAGGAAAAATTGTTTAATAACGGAATAAGAGATGATAAAATTCTCTACAACTTTGATATATACACTTTTTACCAATTCTCAATCGTTGTCGAGATATAAGGTCCGAAAAGAGGCCGATTTTATTTGCAAATATCTGTTTTTGTCATACATTATATGGCCGCAGCAGTCGGGGACCTTTGTGTGTACATTTAAAATACTTCTGTGATTCCGCATATTCCATATTTTATTTAGCCTAAAGCCAATATATGTTTAATTATAAAAGGGTTCCAGAGCATTAGGCACTTCTAATTGTAGTAGAGAGAGCATGTTTCAATGTCCTATGGCCTGAGATGGTGTCGTCTCGTCTCGTCTGTGTGTTGACGCAGGCGCGTTACTATCAATATTGGTGTCAGCACCGCGCCTCCACTGATTGAGCCTTCCTTGAGACGTCAGCGCTAAATCAGTGCTAAACGGCGTCGAGGGACAAGGTGGAGAAGAAACTTATTTGTGTGAAACAGAGGTTATGGCTTTACTCACGGTCGTCTCCGGACTATGTGGCTCGAAAACATTTTCTAATAATGTTTAACAACATTATTGTTTTTAATTACCGTGGTAATTAAAAACCCAGATACTGATAAAACTCGATGATGGAAAATATCGTGCAGAATTTAAAAGTTTAGTTTAGTTAGACAGGCTTAGGTAAAATTAGAAACGCTACTGGTTTTACATCTTAAATTCGAGGAAGGAAACACCGAGAGGAAACATTTACAATGACAAAACAATGCTGAAGTTTGGTTTAAGCTGACTATTATCGCTAACCTCAAACTGGAAAATTAAAATGGCAGTAAAATGTGAAAACAAGTCGAGATGCTAGTGACGATCGAACACTAATCGTTATCAATTTTAAAGATATTGTTACATTATAGCGATTCACAAACTCTTAGCCCGTGACAATCCACCGGGAAAAAGCTGTATTAGATCCATCGATCATCAAAGAAACAAAGACTTCCAATCAAAATCAGACATTCAGTCGTCTAACCCACTCTCGCTTGAAGCGGTGAAAGAGCAAGCTGGCTGCTAGAAGAGGCTTCAATATCCGGCGACATTAGCGCGTCGCTTCTGTTTATTCGCCAAATGAGTGTTTTATCGATACGGGACCGACGCGACGAAGCGGGCCTTGTGGACCTTTAGCAGTCCGATTGGTGTAGGCAAGCCTTAAATATAATTCTCACTAGTTGACTTTAGTCAATAGGAAAATAATAATTTATGGGATTTTTTTAAATTATTTAATTTATAAAAATAACAAGTGCATTATGGTCAATGCACATTTATATTGACCACTCATCAAAAATTACACACAGTTTCGTTTTCTAATATTTATTCGTGAAAAAATATTACGAAATTAGTAGAGGAGGACCTTCACACAGTTCTATGTTATATCACAAAAAGTAATTTTATCACAATCATGCTTTGTAGTACCCCGATGTTTTGTAATGGTTTAAGTTTAGTTTTCGTCGCTTCCAACGGGTGCTTTTTGAGTCTCCTCTAAGATTTCGTTTAAAACATCGTCGAGAAGTATGTTTTGTTCTTTTTCTTCAATTTCTTCTTGGTCTTTGAGCATCTCGTCGAGTATTTCTTCAGTCGTGTCTTCTTCCATACTTTTGTCGTTTTCATTTGGTTCCCAATCTTCGAGCTCTTGGTCGTCACCATTGGCTAAAGATTCAACTTTTTCTTTGGATTCCTCCACAACTTCATTTTTAAATTCATCTATAACAACAGGATCTTCTTGAATTTCCATAGTAATATCTTCTTCAAATACTTTGCCATTATTATTGTGTACATTTTGTTTAATTCTTTCTTCATTATTCCCCTCAATATCTGAAGTTTCTTCCGGTATTGGTGCAATTTGTGGCTGCAGCATTCCGTTTTTGGTTCTTTCATGGGAGTTATTCTGCTTAACATCAGTGCCATTTGTAGCCTTTTCAGGATATGCTTTTTGATCATTCTTTGGGAATTCGAATTCTTTCTTTTCGGAGGTTGGCGTATTTGAAGTCTTGCTATGTAATACTATATCATCTTCTGCTTTCGGCCCGCGTGTCTCTTCAGAAAATTTGTCTCTGAAACATTATGTAATTATTAAATAACCGTGGCTGAAGACAACATTTTGAATTCTTTCTTTGCTTAAGCAGATTTTTTGGGGGAATTTCGAATATTCTGAGATACCTTTCAATAAAGTACTTTTTAGAATGTTAAAATATACAGCGTAACATAATATTTATCAAATATAAAGTAGGCATTCTGCGAAAATTAAATCAAGCGAGGCGTGACTTCCAAAAACTCAATATTGACTTCCTTCGTTATCTTCTCGCAAAAAAGGCTGAATAGTAGGAAGTCCTGACAAAGTAATACAACATTAAATTAGCGTTTCAATTTGTTTTATTGTTGTTGTTTTCTCTCTTTAATATTTAATTTTTTTAATTTCCTTGCATATACCATATATTAAAATAAAAATGTCGCATCCTTGCTTCCTTATTCAAAATTGTGTCCAATGTTCTGTATAACGAGAAACATTTTAATAATAAATATCAAGGTTCAAGGTGCTTAGTTATAATAAAAACTTAGTAAAATATTAATTTTTATGCGAGGTTTACACTCATCCAGCACATGCCACTGCTCCTGCCGCTGCTGCGATTATTGCCCAAAATACTGCTGCGGCAGCATCGACGCAAATGAGCGTTCACACTCAACCTTCATGTTCACTGGCCAATTATATATTATATATATATATTGTATGTATGTATTAAGTCATGTTTCTCTCTTGCTCTTCGTTTTACTAATTATTGTATTGTATACTTATATATTATATATTGTAATCATGTATGTATGTTTATTCATACCTATTTATTTAGTTACTATTCTCTCACATTATCTGTGCGCATACTTATACACATTTACCACATCCCAAAGGTTTGCTCTAACATAATGCAGATCTGCATTCAGCCGACCTTTTTGTACCTTATTTTATCGAAAAATGGTGTACAATAAAAAATAAATACAATACAATACAATACTTCCGTCCCAACTCGTAGCAATGGCGGAAGAAGTTCTTGCGGCGACAGTGCTGTCTCCTCAGTGTATAAGTAGTATAAATTTACCACTAGTAACTATGACCTGTATATATGTATATATTTAGACATATATCTCATATATTAGACATATACTCATGTATTCATGTATGTATGTAAGTATATACATAAGTATTACATATTTATATATAAGAAACCGTCGATATTTTATCAAAAGGCGAGAATAGCCAAACGATGTATACTCAAAGACTCCAATGATAGCGCTATTCAAGCCTTACCCAACACATCACTATCAGATGAACTGGAATCGAGACTCGAATTCTACAAATCATTCCAAGTTGGTACACGCACCAATAGATCTGGATTGGGCATAGAAACAGCAAAGTCTGATAAAGAAATACTGAAAGGTTTTGCTCAGGAGGACATGGAACAAGGCTTCAAACTTCACGCCTTAAACCTAGAAATGCAGAATGATTGGCTAACAGTGGGTGACTTCTGCATCCCTCCTGCATTGAAGTGGAAATCCATAATATACAACTGGTCCCCTGAGCTGCTTAAGTTCTACTTAAATGCATTCCAGCTTACTCTCCCCGACCCGAGTAACCTAGTTAGATGGGGCAAATCTACAAATAGGCTATGCCCGTCATGTAAGGAGTTCGTAGGCACGGCCAAACATTTGTTATGCGGATGCAAAATACTACTTGAGCGAGGCCAGTATTCCTACCGTCATGATAAAGTCCTCCAAATCATCAGAGAGGCCATCAACCTGTCAATTGCACGGACCAGGAAAGGGCAAACCAGTAGCGGCTTCCAGAAGGTCAACTTTGTGAAACCTGGAGCCAATAAGCTGCCCAAAGATAGGACTAAACCTTCTTCAATTTTGGGAGCAGCAAAGGATTGGGAATTGTTGATGGACACACATGAGAAGCATTACCAAATGCCTTCGGAAATCTGTACCACAGCATTAAGACCGGATATACTCATATTCTCAAAAGCGACAAAGCATGTAGTACTTGTTGAACTTACAGTTCCATGGGAAAGTAACATACCGAAGGACCACAACATCAAACTTAACAAGTACTGCAACTTAGTAGACCGGATTGTGAGAAACGGATTCAAGACTGATCTCTTCGCTGTGGAAGTCGGAGCAAGAGGACTACCAGCGAAGTCGCTCTACAGTCTCTTCAAGAATCTAGGGCTCCCAAGATCGACGCTAAGCTCATATATGGAGAGAGCTTCGAAAACGTCACTGGAAGCATCCTACAGAATATGGATAGGTAGAGAGAGGGAGGTCGAGAGCGGGACTGGTGGTTTCCCCGCGTCCTAGTCAACGCAGACTAGCTGACGAGGGCTTGAAGCGAGCCGAAACGTGAAGCATGCGCGGGAAATTTAGAGTGGCCACTCGCTAGTCCCGACCTCGATTAATACCCTCCTCTACTGCCGATGGGCCCGGATATGTTCGGTGAAGCCATCGTAAGCTTAGATCCACACCTTCCCTTCCTTGAATTTACTAGTTCGTACTTATATGTAGTATATTATAATATTATAATATTATGTATATTGTATATTATTCTTTATTTCACGTTATTAAAATTTTACATTAATTTTACATATATTATACAAAAAAGTAATAAAAATACACAAAATTAATATAAAAATAAAAAACGGTAATACCGCCGGCGGCGGGAGGCAGGCCTCCAAGCACACCGGCGGGTGCAGGCCGTGGCTACGGAGCTCTCCGAGACGACGCGAGGCAAGCTACGAGCGATAGGTGGTGGTACTAGACACGTAGGCCACCACCACCCCCATCTCGGAGAGCTCCGTATCCGCCGGACTGCACGGCGACGTCGTCGCGCAGGTCTGTTAAACGTCTTCATCTTTGCGCGCGCGTCGCCTCTTGTATATTTATTATTATAATATTTAACATACGACTCTCAAACATCCAAAGGTTGACTGGGAGAAATCCCTGCAAAGGATAAGTCCGCCGGCGCGGGGGCAAGTGAGCGAGAGGGCTGAATGTGAACACCTTACTCGCGCTCGCGCTGCCAATCGAGTCCTTTGAATTCCGCACGAAAAACCGACAATTGAGGGAGCGCCGGGCCCTGCTCACTTCCCTGCCCTGTTGGGCTGAGTCTTAAACCTCGCATCAGAGTGCTTAACAAAAAATATTTGTTTCCATTGAACTGTTATCTCTTGCTCTTCGCTTTATTGATTCTATATTCATCATTCGTATGGTAGACACTACACTTGAATTAGTTTTGTTGAAAAGTGTTTTTAAGTCTTTGTTTACAATACGTTGTGACTAACTACATAATACACACCGCTTCGTTGTCGGTATGTTCGTAAAGCTTCTAATATAATTGAATTGAATGTAATATGACTTGTTACAAAACTTAATACCTGTGGTGATTTTCGTATTTGCTTGGTACCATGTAGCAGTTTGATTCTTTGTATATTATTCTCCTTTTGCTGACCCATGGCCATTGGAGGCTCCAGTTGGCGTTCTGAAACATGTATTGTCCAGTTTTAATATAATGTTAATCTATTGGTATTAATAAAAATATTTAGCATAACCACCTTTATTGACAAAAAAGAATATACATATGCACAACCAACAAATAGAAACATTAAATTAAAAACTATACTAAATCTAAAATCTAACTATCTAAAACTAAATAAATAAATTAAATAAACCTACTTATAAAACCTACTATAACAGACCTATAAAACCTACTAATAAACCTATAAAAGAAAACTAGTAACCCTCCTCCAGGTGAGACGATGTGGGCACGGTTCCGAGGACGCTAGCGGCATTACCTCGTTGGATGGCCACACTGATAAGCTGCCTCAGGAACTCGAGCGATCGATGTTCTCCTGAAGCAGCGTACAGGGCCATCCCAATATCTTTGGTAAGCCGCTTTGCCTCCTCTGACCATGCCCCCATCGTCTCAACCGAAAATGCGGCGAAGATGTGATAGTGTGCCACCGATCTGTACTTGTGTGTTTGTGGCGGGCTGCAGTTTCAGCGGCAGCGCCGCCGGCGCGCTTCGAGCATGCCTTAACATGGCTGCTGCACAGAGTATCAACGCAGGTAGCATCCCATACTAGGAACTTTCCCTCACGCCACGGAACGATAGTCATGCCGTCAGGACGCTTACCATCGTCCCGAAATAGGCCCACTGGCTCGAGCGTTGAGGGAAAGCCGGCTGATACGAGTGATCTTCTCAAAATATCATTCAGCATATGATGGCGTGGGATTCTACCTGCGCTCTTCTGGCAGCATAAACCGTGGTGCCCGAATTCATCAGCAGTTTCGCCACAAACACATCTGAGAGCATTTGTTTTAACGCCGAGACGCAAAGAGATGGCGATGCGGAGGGAGTGCGGATCCAGAAGCATGCCCGTTGTAGGTGAGGGAATAGCATGCAACCAGGACCCAGACTCCTTCTCACGCAACGCCAAAAGGCGTTATGTTATGTGTTCGTTATGTTAATCTTACAATATTTGTATTAATTTAGTGGTTTCGTCTGTTTTTAAGTACCTTAACCTTAGTCAAATATTTGTTTATGATCATGCCCATTTGTGTTATGCAGTATTTTTAATATATTAAAGTCAAATCTTTAATTCTTTTTTTAATGAACGCATTTTAATACGTAATAACTGATAGTTCAAAGAGATAATGCCTTTGAGGAAACTTGGATGCCAGTAGTATTTCCTTTCATGTTAAGGGTTTTCTAATGTAGGTATACTATACTACTACTTCTAAGTCAATTCACCACAGCTGAACTCAATATCATTAATGGAGTTTCACGCCCAGTACAGACTTATTGTACGTACAGTCTTAGCATGGATTCTTCTTCTAGCTGCCTTCTCGTCCTCAAGCCTCTTTTCCTCCTCGGGGTCGTAAAATTGCTCCTGCAAGACAGACAACTTATTTCTTAGATTGTGTACGCGTGATACTGATGGATAAAATTATTGATGCAAAAAATTCGAAGATACAACATCTGATTTTAACCTACTTCCAATTGTATGTGTATAACATTAACAAACTTTTATAATATGAAATATAATTATTAATATTTTACGCACTTTAATTTAGCAATTTTTTTTTTATATCAGTCGCCACCGCCTTAACACTTAACGCTTGCTTCAAAACACAAATCTTGTACTTAAGTAAGATTTCTTGACTGGTGGGATCTGCTTTAGGTTGTAAGGTGAGAGGACGACATGCGCGATTCAATTATAAAAGATTTTTTCTATTTAAATGTTAACGCTATAAACGCCGCAGCAAACTCGTATTTCTATTGTTCAGACCTAGGTTCAGACCATGGAGAAGGCCAATAACCACACAAAACATGCAAAAAATTATTTGATTTGAAATTTGGGCAAAATCCTTAAATTAAACCTAAAAAAAAATCGTGGATCACCAGCGAGACCCATGGCGTTCAAAATTTTAGCAGATAAAATGAATGAAAAAAATCTAAAAATTTGGCAATATTCTCGCTGCCAAAATCCCCTAGAGAGTGGCCCAACAATATCGATGTCAACAGTAACCAAATATGGGAGCTTAACGGTATTATTATTGTGAAGGAAATTTTAATAAAGAATTAGGGAAAAGCTGTTGGATACGATACTTATTAACTCGTGGCATATAAAACAGCAATTAAGCACACTGATGTTCTTTGGCGTTCGAAAAACAAAAAGGTTACATTCGCCTAAAATGGTACGCTTTATTCCAGAGTTCTCGAAAATGTATATTCTGCGGGATTTATAAAAAACGTATGTTTTAAAATGTTGATGAAAATAATGAAAGTCTTACAATTTGATCCTGCCAACAGTGGTAGCTGTCTTCGGTGTCTTCGGGCCTGCAAGTAATAAATTTTGCGTGAATTTTTGCTGCCAAGTAGTTACTTGGCTACTCGTCATCATTATTAATTTTTTATTAGTCCAGAAACAAACAGACGAGAAAATACAGTAAGATACAAACAATAATCAAGTTTGCTACAGCATCGTTAGGCACCAGCACTAATAATAATGTTTTGGGTTGCTTTTTTAGGGACGGACGGACGGAAATAAATTGGTAATTGCGCCCGACTGTGATTTTAAGGGACTCTGTCCGTATGAGTGCCTACGAAACTCCAAAACCAGAAATAATTATAGTTCGGGGTTCAGTGACGTTGAAAGAATTAATGATCAAGCCGCGCTTGTATGAAAAGCATTATGAATCTGGAAGAGATATCAGAGTTTTATAAAGAAAGAAAAAATAAGTACACCCATCGTCCCACCCCTTCGTCAGCCTCGGTAGCTCAGTGGTGCGGTCGGTCGATGGATGGGTGACCGTTCGACCGTTGGAGGCTGACCGTGGTTCGGATTCCACGGAAAACTGTAGGTCCCTTCCCTTCTTACATTACTAGGTGGTAGGGCTTATCCCGCCCGGGTTGGTGCCACCGCACTGAATGAAACGTCGTCGGTCGAAACGGCTAGGTATGTAAATAGTTCGTATTTTCCGTCCAGTTCAGTGTAGCCGACATGAAATGAAGGGAAGCACTGACATGGCACCTAGTTCACCAAGGTGTAATGGGTTGTAGTAGTTAATTTAGCGAACAGTTTCCATAAAAAAGTATATTGAAAAAAACTTACGCAGAAACAGCGAGGCGGATCTGTATGCCCGACTCGATGATGATGGCGTGTGCTTCCTGGATGGTGAGAGTGCTGGTGTCTATGTCGTTAATGCGCAGGAGTTTGTCTCCGGGCCGGATGCCAGCCTTATGCGCGCGACTATCGTTTTTCACCTGCAGCAGAAGCAGTTTTTTATGCAAACCAAAATGGGTGGCTGTGCCGAGGGACCTATGGTGCAGTCGACAGAGTCAAAAACTCCTCCCGAAACCACGCTCAAAGAGGCACAATGCCAGCAGATTTGCGAACTGTTAGTAGGCTATTTAGCCTTACGACGATTGAAGACACCCAGGTTAAGAGATTCGGAAAACACACTCGCCGGAAGACAGTTTCACACCCTAGCCGTGCGACAAAGGAACGCTTTTGAGAACCGATGGGTTCTTAAAATCCCAATGTAAACAACAAACGGGTGCTCAGTTTCTCTGCGACGAGTGCTTCGAAGATGGGTTGGATGGCAAGGAATATAGGATGTAAGTTGTACCTCCGTGGAGCATCATAGTACCTGTAGAATAGACTGAGCGACCCTACAAAACGTCTGTGACTCAGACTCCAGACAGACCATGAGTCAGTTTCTGGGCTCGGGTCGCTGTATTGAGCCCAAGGACGCCAACAAATACTGGCAGCAGTTATTTGGTAGTTATTTCAAGCCAAGCTGTTTACATTTTAAACCCCGCAATACCAAAGACAGAAGGAGCATCAACGACGACCAACGTGAAAATTTCAGTACAGTTGGCGCGACCAAAGGAAGGCACTGATATGTCACCTAGTTCACAATGTTATGGGCTGACATCACGGATGTTGTAGGTGATGTGCCGACCGTGTCAATTTCTATAAAAAAACCATTATAAAACACGTACATCGTTCAAATCCTCGTGTCCCTAAGATACGTCCGTAAAATTCGCGAGTTGTAAATTACGAGTGCTGTTACCTATATCCAATGTACACATGATCGCAATGCTATCTTAAGCTGAGCAGTCGGGTTTTATAAATTTTTTACTTTATGTGTTGATATATTAGATAAATATATAAAATTAAATACATGTATAAATTAGCAGAGTTCTTACCGCTGTGACTCTTAGCGGCGTCTTATAGAAAAGACCACCGGCGAGATCGAAGCCCCATATCGAATCCTCAAAGCTGACCCTCTCGTGAATCCCCTCGTTCTTCGACTCCCACGAGGGTTTCGTCAGCTCCCCCGCCAGCAGGGCCGCCTCAGAAGCCTTGAGCTTGCTGCCTCGCATGGAGGGCAGCGCGGTGCCTCCGCTCATGGTCGCTGTATCTGCAGATAGGCATGTTTTTACGATACTGTATCTAACCCTTTGGCAGGAATTCTTGTTGAATAAGTCAGTTCTATGTTTCCGTGTCTGTCTGTTTATCACACCTCAAACTCCTAATCGGTTTGAGCTATCTTCCTAAACTTGGTATGCATATATCTGTTGATTCCGAAAAGGAAACATCATCTCCTATGTACCGTGTGGGGCCGGTACTTAAAAAGAATAGCCCCACTCGTCGACTAAGGGATAAGGAAATTCGTCAGCCTCGGTAGCTCAGTGGTGCGGTCAGTCAACTGTAGGTTCCTTCCCTTCTTACCTTACTAGGTGGTAGGATTTATCCCGGCCGGGTTGATACCACCGCACTGAACGAAACTTCGTTCGAAACGGCTATGAAAATAGTTCATGTTTTCCGTCCAGTTCAGTGTAGCCGATATGAAATGAATGGAAGCACTGACATGGCACCTAGTTCACCCGGTGTTATGGGCTGACATCACGGATGTTGTACGTGATGTAGCCAACCGTGTCAGGTTCCATAAAAAAAATCTCCTAGGTGTGAAAAAAGGTTACACCAAGTTCTTAAGTAGGCACCATGTCAGTAGTGTCATTTAATGTGTCAGTTGTGCTCTTGGGTCGTATCGTACACACTGAACAATAATAAAATGTTTTTGCAGGCTATTGTTTTTATGGGTGCTTGAGTCAAAGGGGCTAAAGCACATGCTCCGATCATCTAATACAGCAATAATAATAAATAAATGTCAGGCCATAGAGAATAATCCCCACACATGTCTCATATTATGTGGAGGTGGAGATGGATATGCATTTCAAAACAATTTTGACTTCCTGAATTTTCTGAAAATTATTCATGCATGTTCGCTCGTAACTCTAAAACATTTGGTTTCAATCATTCATTCGAAACTTTCCGAAGTTTCAAAATTAAATCTACTAGAATATGAATCAAATTTTTATGCAAAAATTTTATTCATATTCTTCGAACGGAAAAACTTTACCACCGCGCGAACTCTTGTCTTAGCAAACTCTTTTCATCACAAAGACGTTGGATCTCAATAACATTCGTGATTCATCTTCTGAAATATTCGCGAAACATATGTAGAAGAGGCATCTCCTCGGAGATGAAATAAAATGCGCAAAGACGAAATTACAAATATGTGTCTCTCACTGTCACACTCGCTTACTCTGGCATCTTCTGCCGACGACGACGACGGTTCGAAAATTTAGAGAGAATACGTGATCGACCCGATGGCAGAATTGGTAACGCGCTAGCGGGTCAAACCGGAGTTCCAGGTTCGAAACCCGGTCTGATCGTATTTTTTCTCTTCATTTTAGGCTTTGAATTTATTTAAGTAATGAAAAAATATAAAAAGCGAGTACATGCTTAGTACTAATATATTAAAATATAATATTGAAAAGAATGTCAAATGCATGACAAACTGTGACAATGACGTTTCTATCGCTTTCTTTCGCTAATTGCTCAACGCTGGCTAACGAAAACTTTCTCGCAATCTTGCGGTATGCTTTGTTTTTTATAGAGTTTTTTAAGGAACCTGACGTGATTGTCTTATCTATCACCTACTACAACCGTGATGGTAACTCATCATCACACTTAATAATAAATAGATAATATTTTAAAATGTAAAATATTAAAATTATTTATTGCTCTGTTGCAAATTATGCTAAGAGTTATGTTTTTGTTGTGTGTAGATGTTTTTCAATAAAATCGCTACTTTATTAAAAATTTACAGGGAGATAATAAAATAGAAAGCGATAAAATTTGCCGACTGAAATTTTATCGATAAACTTTTTTAATTGTTTATAAAGAAATAGAGTAATGGCTTAGATTTGCTCGAATTATTTGCACAGTAATAAACACAAAAATTAAACAAAATCTCTTTAAAAATAGATTATTGTTAATTCCTAACACGTTATGAATGACTAAAGTGGGGCTATTTATTTACAAACAAAATGATTAACAAAATAGCGGGCGATTCATGAAAATTCTTATGAAAGAAAAATATTGCAGAGACAACGCAACTTACCTACCATGTACTTCATCCTCAAATTTAATTCAAATTTAATACTCAAATTATAATTATTTTTTTTAAGTAGGTACTAGTTATTATTTTTAATTTAAATTCATAAAATATTTCACGCTACGCTAGATTTTTCAACTTTAACTTTAGATTATTAACACTTAGATCCCAAATTAAAACAGAAACAACGATCAGTGATGCACGTTGGACGACGACAGGTTCAAAAGACCAGAATCACAAAAGGGCACTTCAATTCCCGAACGCGCCAATTGACAAACATTCGAGAAGCAGCTCCGACCTCGGCCTCATTACCTTTGTATCTGATCTCTTTCACCGTGCCTATTACCTTCAATGAAGAGTGGAAGAGGTCGACACAGCGCTCGGCCGGGTGGTGTGGCCCAATATGGCGACTAATGCGGACTGATCTAATTGATATTGATTTAGGTGGACGTGGGCGTACGCCTACCGCGCGGGACAAATAACTCTTTGACAGATCACTCGAAACTATGAGCCGGCCCGGCGACGTGACGCTGATTACTTGGGCCTAACTGAAGATTAAAGTTTCTGTGCGAGCAAGCTCGAGCCACCACCGCTCTGGAGTAAATTAAGCCTTGAAAGTTTTTTGTCGTAGATACCAAAATGTTACATAGTGACCCTTTTAGTGAGACTGTCGTCTGTCTGGCCTTCGTCTCAGATTTCGGGTCTCGGGTTATATGAAGTAGCTATAGGTATTAGGGCATAATAGATAGCGCTGAAAATCGTATGTGAGACGTTTCTAAGAAAGTTATTTTCGAACATCATCATGTGTGGTCCATAGTTTGAGAACTCGCAGTTTGTATTTAGACGATAAAAATGCGCGACGTCGTGCATACATTTCTGGAATGCAGGTCGGTTGTGGAGGTGGAATTACATTTTCGTTTGCTATTGGCAGTTGACGCAAATTAATAAACTATACTTGTGTGAATACATATAAATTACTAAATATATAAAATATAATATACAAATAAATATACATACATACTTGTCCAACCAGGTTTGTTTTTTTTTTAATATAATTATCTACATGTTTTGTCTCTACACCTAATATGACTTATCAGAGTGTTATACCAAATGTCATAGTTATAACGTTTGTTAAGATAATTCAACTTATGCTAAGTTAAATTGGCGGTCGGGTTACAGGTATATCTCCGTATTTTTGTGTATGAAACCTAAAATCGTTTGCTAGATTCGTGATGTTAGACCATTATATCACGTTATGTCGGTTCTCGATGTCAGGATTCACCTTGTGTTCTTGTCCAACTATATACGTACACAGAAAATATGAAAATCTTTTTTCAGAATACAAAGCTATTGTTTTCGAAAATCTTGTTTTATCTTTTGTTTTTTTTTTTATTTATTTATTTAATAAATAAATAATAAATAAATAAATAAATAAACCATTTATTTCACACATTAATTACATGTCACAACAATTTTGATAAGACAAAATGAGTGAAAAAGGATGTAGGCACAGATTTTACAATGTTATGACCACGGGTCATAACATTGTTTCTGATTTTAAGCCTACCCTAGTACACAAAATTTAATTAACAGTCGAAGAACAACAATATATAAAGTAGAAAAAAAAAAAATCCTAATATAAACGTAACCAATAATAACGATAACCAAGAACAACATTGTACAAGTAACAACAAATAGAAATAAGGAAGAGAAAAAAAAAAAAAAGATCTTAACCAAATTATTTAAACTGTATTTTGTGAAATGTATGTGTATAAGTAATGTATTATCATCATATGTTTGTGTGTAACGTGAGTATTTATAGTGTATTTATGCAAACTATGAGAAAGGAAGGTATGTATATTTTGCGAGAGTGCAACTTGTGTTTGATTGATCGCATACATAATTACGTACTATGCCGTAGTTTTTTGGACAATTAATAAGTAATTCTTAAGCCTATTTTTGAAGGTCACTAGGTTATTTAAATCCCGAATATTAATATTTGAGCTTGCGGTATATTTCTTACCCGTAACGCTTGGGCATGAGGTGCTCTATTCTTACCACAGACTGTTTTGCTGCGTTGGAGCTGATAGAGCGAAATATTTTTAATATAATTTATTTACTTATTAGACGTAAAAGAAGAAATGCCTGATGTAAGGTTCATAAATTTAATATAGAGCGAGAGCCAGAAGAACTTCAGCGCTTAAAACTTAATTCTGAAATAGAAAACTCGCCTATCGCGTCGAACAGAGCCTACAATCAAAAGTTTAAATTAACAAAATTATTCCAGGACTCAGTATCGCTTCTTGGCAATAGAGATGAGTTGCCTTATACTGTTTCAAATTTATCAAAATTTAGATTCGGAAAGTTGATAGATAATTAAAGTTCCAGAAGGGTTTAACTTCAATCGATTACCAACGATCAGACGATTCCCTGAACTTCCCGGGATAAGTTTTGTTCTATCTGTCAACTCCATTCGACCGGATGACTATAGTTGAAACTGTTGCGATACCAATTCCGACAGATAGGTATTCAATTTTATTTTACTATTTGTTTTCAGTAAGTACTTAATTAATTTTCTGTACACTAGAAAATGAATTATTTACTGACATATTACTTAGGCATTCTTTGGAACAATTGTAAAAAGCAGTAGGCCCAGTCTTCCGTAGGGACGTCTTCCATGGTCTCTTGGAACGCATTCACCGCCGCCGCATCGGGGCTTGTAAATCGTATAAAAAAATTACGAGGTGTAATGTCCGGACTATATGGCTGTTGCGTCATCAGTTCTACATTTGAGGCCTTCAAAAACTCATTCGTCACCTTAGCGGAATGTGTGAAAGCATTGTGGTGAAGGACGACTTTGCTGCAAGGTCGCTTTTCGACATAGAATTAACCTTTTTTTTTTTTTAATTCAATGCTTTTCGCGAATCAACTTCGATAAATCCATTGTGATGCCGACACAAAATTTTCAAAACGATGCCACTATGAAAAAGCAAATGACAATCACACAAACTAAAACGTAACGTATTCCCAGAGAGTTCAATTTTCAATAATAACGTAATCGTTTTCATTTTTTTTTTATTGCAAATGGCCAGTTTCAGAAACTTTCAGTATGATCCACGAATATTACTATTTTCTGTGTGTGTTTCTTGTTTATTTTTACGCGACTACTTGAGTCAAAATTTAACCCGGGACCTTATGGGTGGTTTGTTTAAAATTTTTTTTATTATTAATTGTTTTATTAAGTTTAGTGACAATTTATTAATTATAATCATGTTAATACTAGTCGAAATTTCAATTAAATCAGCAGCTTAATCTTAACGTGTGCAACCGGGCCCAAATAGTTCATTACCAATAAAACATAGGTGTATGAATGGAGTTGCGAATTGACACGTTCGGGGTCGCTGGCTAATATAAATACATCGTCCATCTATCTCGTCTTGTGACACCTCAGTCGGTGGTGCGGTGGCCTTATTATAGAGCGTGATTAGTTCGATCTAATGTTAGATGCGCGGGCGCCGCCCATATTGATCTACAAACTATGGCGTCGCTTTGTTATACAAATAATGTGATTCAGGTCACTTGTAAACTGAATATAACAGCTCCATATGCCGGGGATGCATTAAATTGAATCTCTTTATTGCACTGTTGTTACACGAATTTTTAGGGTTCCGTAGTCAGCCAGGCAGGGACTCTTACAAAATTGTTCAGGTGCCTGTCCGTCCGTCCGTTCATCTGTCTGTCACCCCCTGTTACTTGTAATCAGTTCGAGCTATCTTCTAAAACTTATAGATTCCAGGGAGGTAACGAAATTGTTTATTATGTGAACAACAATGCCAAGGGTCCTCAACTTTAATTAGGCGTCTCAAAAGCAGTTCTTTGACATAGGATTGTTTTAATAAGTTATTGAGAGGAAAACTCATATAGTCGCAATTTTTAGGGTTTCGTAGTCAACAAGGAACCCTTATAGTTTCGCCATGTCCGTCCGTCTGTCCGTCTGTCCGTCCGTCTGTCCGTCCGTCTGTCTGTCCGCGGCTTAGCTCAGAGACCCTTAGTACTAGAAAGTTGTAAGTTGGTATGGGTATTAATATTAATAACGCCGACAAAGTGGTAAAATAAAAATTTTGAAATAAGGTTTTTTTAGGTTACCTCCCCAACACTTAAAGTGGGGATGAATTTTTTTTTCACGTCTACCCCATCATGTGGGGTGTCGTTGGATAGGCCTCTGGAAAATATTGCGGGTTTGTGAAAAACATTTTTCGATTTAGGGATCCGTTTGCGAATTATTAAGTTTTTAAGTGCAAATTTTTGCTAGAGTCAAGTGTGTCCCCCCCCCCCCCCCCCCCCCCCCTGCCAGCTAAACGGTTGTTATTAGATATGTGAAAAAATTCACAGCAGTAGTACCTACATATATCGAAATTAAAAGGAAAACTATCACAGCTAAGTAGGCTGTACAGGTTGACGAGTAATAGTCGACCAACTTATAAAATGTACGGACGACAGCCATCATTTCACTGTTGAAGAACTTTTTCAAATTAACATTCATTTATTTCCCCTACGAAATTATACAAATAATCAAATAATTTATTTTGATAGGGTTCCGCAACTACGGAACCCTACACTGCGCGTGGCCCGACACGCACTTGGCCGCTTGTTTTTTTTTTTTACATATTACTGCAGCTCAATTTTTTTTATTTTTTTTTTATTAAAACTGACACGGTTGTCTACATCACCTGCAACATCCGTGATGTCATAACACCGGGTGAACTAGGTGCCATGTCAGTGCTTCACTTCGGTCGTGCCGGCAGGTAGGTACCTATTTGTTTTCAATTCTGTGTGTCTGTCTCTTGGTATGTTCGTCTGTTTATAGAATTTTTTAATTTTTTATATTTTATTTTATGTAAACCGGTATGGGTGGCTGAGTCAGAGGGGCCAGAGCACATGGTTCGACCAGCCAATATCACATCGAGAAGGTAGGTGTGGGCGGTTGTTTACTCCAAATGTTATTTCTAAAATATATCTACCTATTCTTTGCAACTAAGCAGTGTTTTGTTCAAGTTCTCTCTTAGAAATAATAAAATCTCTGAATTATAATTTGATAATCGTTGACATAAATTAATGGACCATTCGAATGATTTATGAATGAGTCAAAGAGGCCAGAGTACATGCGCCGACCATCCAATATCATCCTTGAGAAAATGTCGTACCGAAGACTTTCCTTTGGATGGCTGGCCATGCACTGCCGCGCGTTTTTTTTTTTTCATTTATTCCGGTATTGGTGGCTGAGTCGGAGGGGCCAAAGCGCATGCTCTGACTAGCCAATATCACCTCCGAGAAGGTAGGCGCCATACCGGAGACTTCCCTTTGTATTGCTGGCTATACTGGACTAGAGGAGAACACAGCCGATGCTGCCATGCGGCCATCTTACATCCAGTACGCTGTTACCAACCCAGTCGGCTACAGTTTGAGCCTACCACTTAGTAATGGTCAAGGGAAGGGACCTACAGTTTTACACGCGCCGGCCGGATTCGAACCACGGACCTCTCGCAAGAGAAGCCGATGACGCCCAGACCACTCGGCCACCCGCCGCTTAAATGATAGATGATGATTGCCAGTTTAGTTAGGTTTTTAACCGACTTCAAAAAAGGAGGAGGTGCTCAATTCGACTGTATTTTTTTTTATGTTTGTCACCTCAGAACTTTCGACTGGGTGAACCGATTTTGATGATTCATTTTTTATTTGAAAGCTGGTGCTTCTCGTGTGGTCCCATTTCAATTTGGTGAAGATCGGATTGGAAATCGAGGCGGAATCGCGAGGCCGAAGGCCGAGCGATTCCGCCGAGTGCATTAATAGCAACAAATCACTAAAAAAAAACTGTGAAATAAAAAACTATTTAAAAAAATATAAAAACCGCTTTCAAAAATGTATGAAATAAAAAAAATCGAACCCTAGAGTTGAAGGCGGTGCTAAAGCGAGCAAAAATTATGCATGAAAGAAAACATGAGTGGATGATATCCTTTGTGATTTGTGTAGCCTTCTTTAGCACCGCCTTCAACTCTAGGGCTCGATTTTATTTATTTCATACATTTTTGAAGGCGGTTTTTATATTTTTTTAAATAGTTTTTTTACACAGCCGGTTTAGAATAGAATAGGAAATGCTTTATTGGTCCAAGAAAGATTCAACAGTAACAAGCACATTAGGAACATTTACATAAGGTCCCACTGCATCTCTCTCCGTGTATTTCTTAAGTACTAGAAATGTATTAGAAATGCCACTTTAACCGATGTATAACTGTTAGCAGAGATTATTTTTAATGAAAACTGACATGATGGCTACATCACCTACAACACCCATGATGTCATCCCATAACACCTTGGTGCATGCACCAAGTGCCATGTCAGTGTTTCTCTTTGGTCTTGCCGGCTTCACTGAACTGGACGGAAAACACGAGCTATTTATTTATTTACATAGCCGCTTCGACCGACCTTTCATTCAGTACGGTGGTACCAACCTGGCCAGGTTAAACGGTACCACTATACCTACCACCTATCTATAGTAAGGTAAAAAGGACAGGGATCTACAGTTTTATGTGGAATCCGAACCACGGTCACCGCATCGGTCAAACGGTCACCCATACAAGTTCTGACCGCGTATAGGTGTACTTAAGATCACGAAAGACGTTCGATTGATCGCTCCACTGAACTACCGAGGCTGACATAGCCGGAGCTGGTGAAGACGGCCATCAGCCATAATGATCTTGCGAAATCATTATATTTAATACTAAGGTCTGCGGTTCCTTGGAGGTGTAAATTTAAGCTTCCAAGTCAACGCAATCACAAGATACGGCCATTTATGCATTGACTTATATTTATGTCACATATTTTGCTACAGGCCAATCAAATCAAAACCTATAGAGTACCTACCGTCAACCTAGAATAATGAAATTTGCTAAGAAGCAAGGTATCTCAGCACATGTAAAGGAAAAAATTGTAAATTTGTAGTTTTGTAATATAAAACATATATTTTTGTATATTTCAACTACAATAACATCTGATAGTCAAACCATTGCTGTAGTTTTTATTAAGGCATTTCGTGATTTTCCAAAACACAATTCTTCTTATACATACACTAGCTTTTGCCCGCGGCTTCGCTCGCTGTAGACTGGGTTTAACAGCAAATCCGATTTATTTATTTCATAACAAAATTGTACCGCCATTATTCACCTGATTGGCAAATACGACAAAACATCCACCTCTACCGGAAACCGTCCAACAGATCTTACAAACTTGGCTCGCCGTGCGCGCGCGTACTCAGCGCGCAGACGTGTCCGCTATGCGCGCGCGTCCGCAATGTCGGCGTGCTTGCTGTCCGGCTGTGACGGACAATTAGCTCTCCTGGACGCGCCAAGCGGAGTGCGGCGACGCGCACAGTCGTCGCGCGCCGCCCAGCGCTACTTTGGCTTTTTTGTATGAGCATTCCGGAGCTGAGTGTACCATTTTCTCTTCTAACAGTTTTCTGTTTGATTCAAGTAGTTACTCATCTAATAATCTCTTCTACTATTATAAAACTGAAATTATATCTGGCTGGCCGTTTGTTATTGTTTAATGAGTCACCACTTCCGGATCTGATATTTCGCATAGGGGTAGTTAGCTTGCCGACTTAGCGAGTATGCGACGGTATTCAACCCTACTTCACGCTAGCGAAGGCGGATGCGTAAGTCCGTTTTTTCGTTCAGTTCATTGCAGCCGGCTCAACTAATAGGAAGCACTGGACTGGACAGATCAATATATTTTGTTTTGTTTTTTTTTTCAGTTAATGCAAAGATTTTTTTTAATGTGTCTGTCTAATGTCACACTGTTAGTGTGAATTAAATTTGAATTATTTGGTTTATTTGGTTTATATTTTAAATCTATCTGTAGTGATTACCGTTGCATCTGAATTCAAGTCTGTAACGTAGGTAACTCATTTTTGGTAAAAATGTCCGTTACGACGTTTAGCTAGGAGAGGGAAGATATGATTCTCTACTCTACTGAGTATGGGAAGTCGTCAGATGTGCGAGCGTAGGCAGTCACCCTTAGGAATCCGCGTGGGCCAGCTCGCAAACTACAGCGTGTGGGCGGCTGTTTACTCCAAATGTTATTTCTAAAATATAGCTACCTATTCTTTGCAATCTAGCAGTGTTTTGTTCAAGTTCTCTCTCAGAAAAAATAAATATGTGGATTATAATTTGATAATCGTTGCCATAAATTATGGACCATTCGAATGGTTTATGAATTATGAATGAGTCAAAGGGGCCAGAGTACATGCGCCGACCATCCAATATCATCCTTGTGAAAGTGCCATACCGAAGACTTCCCTTTGGATTGCTGGCCATGCCATGGCACTGCCGCACGTTTACTGACTTCCAAGAACGAGCTTACGAGGCACACACGTGGTACAAGGTTTTATTAATGTAATTTTTCCGCCAGAAATTAAGTATTACAAAATAAGTTGGAGCGCTGGTATACGCCCCGGCACGTAACTTGGCCTCTGTGCGAGCGGGACAGCGTTATACCAACGATCGCATGCGTATAACGCCGTGCCTCTCGCACAGAGGCCAAGTTACGTGCCGGGTAGTATACTGACGATTAAAATGAGTAAACACGTAATACAAGTAAGACACGTGTCACAGTTATTGTTACCAAATCGCTCCGCTCCGTATTGTTCCCACCAGCTCCGAAAAGCCTGCGGCTCCGGTAACCGTTTGGAAACTGCCCTTGGGCAGTCCTACAAACAAACATATTATTAACATTGCCTCGTGTCGTGAATGTACAGAGCTGTGACCTTTAGTACTTTTATATCCTTGAATAGTTAGTTCTTGGCCCGACAAGTCCTTAAGTCTTAATACCTACATTAAACTTTTTTTAAACGCGGATAGTTCTCCTCAGAATACGTATCCACTCTTGGAGCGTCTGTGGAGTTGCCCCATAAATAAATAATGACTGATAATTTGCAATAGATGTTTACATTTAAATAAAACCGGCTAAGTGCGAGTCAAACTCGCACACCGAGGGCACCGAATATCCGAGGGTTCCGTATCGCCATGTCATGGTCAGCCAGCGCCACTCACACCATCTATGGCGTGTTTATGAAATGCTTTATATTAGTTAAAATTCATGATGAGTTATAATGCTTCATACTCTTTTCGGTAGATGGCGCGCATACACTTTTTAGTTTCTTCTATGGGAACCCCGTGATTTTTTTACTTTTTCTTATTTTTATTATTTGTTGTTATATCGGCCATAATAGGAATTCTGTAAAAATTTAAACGGGCTGCCTATTACGGTTCAAGGGATATACAGGAGTCAAAACAAGATATACAGGAGTGCGCAAAAGCGGACTTACCGCTGCAAATAATTGTTTCCAGTTAACCTTTGACAAATACAATGTAAATAACAATACAATAAAAATCAAATATGTATTAAAATACATTAAATGTAAGTAATTGGAGAAAAAAAAATGTTAGTAATTATTCTTAAATACATACATACTATAGGTATGTACATAGGTTAGAGCTCTCACCCAGGCACCAGTTGTTAAGGCCGCATGTGCCGGAACATCTTAAGATTGACAGAAAGCAAAGGCAAAGGGAAACGTCAAAGGAAAAAGCGAATAATGAAAATGTTGAGGATCCTTTGAATAAGAACGCATGTCCGTAGACAACCTAGTAAGACTATTCTATGTAAATTAAGTTTTTTGTAGGAACAGTACCTATGGTCTTACCTAAAATATAGATATTCTTACATACATACATACCACACGCTGTACCCCGACAATCGGGGTAAGCAGAGTCATAGAATAGAAGAATAGAATAGTGATTTATTCAATTGTACATACATTATCATATCCATCGGTAATCGGTGTTATGCTGCAAGAACTCTCAGAGAGTGAGGCACTAGGACCCACCTGCTGCATGACTCGGTGGAAGGACCGCGGCAAGCTGAGAGGTGGCTATCAGGTCGCCCTTTAGCACAGCATCTCGTCCGTATCCCTTAGTCGTCTTTTACGACATGCACTAGGAGAGATGCTGTGGGGCTATTCTTTTAAGCACCTCTGACCCCACAGGTACCGTGCCCAAAGGGTACAGATATTTTTATAAGCTGTAAATTATTAATTGTGCCTAAATTAAAATAATTAAAAGGAATGGACTTACCGCGGATGCGTACTAATCGATTCTCCAGATCTTTCCTCTACAGAACCGGTAAACTTTGGAACGGTCTCCCTGCTCATATATTTCCCCCCAAGTACAGTCTCGGGTCCTTCAAGAGGGGCGTGAATAGCACCTGCCAGGCCGGCATGGCATTCGCAACCCCCGCAGACGACCGAATGTCCATGGGCATCGTTAGACACCTGGGTGGCTCGGCGCCATATGTCGCGCTTTCAATAAAAAAAAAAAAAAGGAATAAGGTATTAAAATATTTAACGTGTGCATTTCCATCTCTTCTAGCATTATGAAAAGCAACGCCTGTAATCCCTAAAACAACTTAACTTATTTGCAATGCCGTATTCACTAATGTAACCTGACACATCTCTGAATAGTTTCACGCTAGGTATCGCCACAATATATTTTCTCCAAGGAGCTGAACACTAAACGAAAACATTTCGCAAAACGAATGTGTCACACTAATGGAGCTAAGGATACAGGTGCGACAAGCCGTCAATACCACGGCGCGCGCGTTCGTCTTTTCGTCTGCATATCGCAGCTTCTAAACGTCTATCAAATAGAAAATTGAAAATCGCACCATCTTTGTTTTATTAACTTTAATTTATTTTTTTTTGTCCCCTCAGAACTTTCGACTGGGTGAACCGATTTTGATGATTCTTTTTTTATTTGAAAGCTGGTGCTTTCCATTTCAATTAAGATCGGATTGCAAAGCGAGGCAGAATCCGATTCCGCCTAGTACATTAATAGCAAAAAATTACTAAAAAACACTGTGAAATAAAAAACTATTTAAAAAAATATAAAAACCTCCTTCAAAAATGTATTAAAAAAAAAAAATCGAACCCTAGAGTTGAAGGCGGTGCTAAAGCAAGCAAAAATCACCGACCGCCTTCAACTCTAGGGTTAGATTTTTTTTTTTATTTCATACATTTTTGGAGGCGGTGCTTATATTTTTTTATTTCTTATCGTCAAATGGATAATTCCCAAACTAGAGTTCAATGAGTATGGAAAAAGAAAGGGATGCGTTCCTCGCCAAAAATCTAAGTAATCACAATCTTTGATCCCTTGTTTTCATCTGAGACGACCCTCGGTATCCGCTCAGCTGGCTAGCAGTGAGCAATGAATCCGGGCCCTACTCAATCTTTTGTGCTTCACAGGTTGTCCCCCGTATCATTCATTCGAGCATGAGTTGAGGACGAGGCTTGAAAAATCGAGCTTTTCTATTGGAAACTCTAGAAAACTTTGTGACCTGCCGACACTCATGTGTATCCTATCCTATTACTTTATGTGAGTTATGTTTTATTTATATATAC
This sequence comes from Nematopogon swammerdamellus, assembly GCA_946902875.1. Lineage (NCBI taxonomy): Eukaryota > Metazoa > Arthropoda > Insecta > Lepidoptera > Adelidae > Nematopogon > Nematopogon swammerdamellus. The sequence goes on from OX336343.1 coordinate 11,065,969, forward strand.
GTGCATGCACACATATCACACGCTGTATCCCGACAATGGGGGTAAGCAGAGTAATCGGTATTATGCTGCAAAGACTTGTTAAATTACAGCACAACATCGACAATACTAATACCATATACATATAAATGGTTTCTCGGAAACGACTCTAACGATTTGGATGACATTTTGTATTTACATAATGTTTAATTTTTCAAGGTTATCTAGATAGGTGTCATCCCTGCGAAAATCTGTTTTCACACAAAAAATTATAATATCATACGAGTATAATGCCATCTGTTGAAGCCCATAGAAGTTCGGTCGCCCAGGTACTTGGGTATGATACAGGGAGGCCATGTCTCATGAATACCAAGACAGCCAAGACCGCTGCCTCTGTATTTATGTTTATGTTTAACAACTATAATAACTATAATTAATATGTATTCATATATAATTTCAAATTAACTAATACTAATATGTGGTACAGTGGCGGCTGGTGACTTCAGTGACCGGTAGTGCGCTAAGTACCTACCTAGGTACATAAATACCAAATTTCCCAACCAATTCCCGTCATGTTATTTTAAGATAGGGACTTCCGATTTTTTTAAACGCCTGCATTTTATTATGTACGTATATACCTAGTATGAATATTCTCAAGACACTCAATGAGTTGCAAAAAACAAAAAACAAAATCCAAACAAGTTTTTTAACTCATTTTTAGTACCTTTATGAACACACCCATAGACCACAACACTAACTGCAGCTTTCAAAAAGAAAACAGCAGTAATGTCCCAAAAATACTTAAAAAAATATTTAAAAATAAAAGCATGTGAAAAGTAGGAATTGAACCCGGGATCACCTGATTGTTAAGCCTTACCTTTAACCAACGCTTAGGCAAATATCGGCACCACTTAATTCCAGTATCAAGTGACAGAAACACGAGTCAGTAAGCCTGGATACGAAATACGGCATCGTTTGTATGAGAACCGAGGTAGCCGCCAAAGGGGTGTGAAGTCTGAGGCGGGAGCGGCGCATGGAACGCCGTGATTGGCCGAGCGAGTAGGTAGCCAAGTGACGCCAGTCTTCCATACGTTTGAACGGGATTCATACAATAAGTCGCTCATTGTGTCGATTCGCGATGAAAAGATGAAACGGATTTAACAATATTTAACCCTTCTTTACATCAAGGGAATAATATAACTTTCTCTTAAATGAACAAAGGCAACGCCCCTTTCACAATTTTGCGAATTTGCAGATTTTCGCATAAACACGATAATAGTTCTAAGTTCTGAGATACCTCGGATACTTTATTATAAATCTACATCAAATTTCCAAAACAATGATATGTAAGACCTCGTACATTGGTATTATCTTATTGGAGTATTTGTTATTGGAATTTTCCAAAATTAAAAAAATAATGTTAGAAAGTCGAAAAGTTTTGTAACAAAAAAAAAAAAAAAATTATATTATTAACAACTATTTGCTAATTACTTAGCCAACGATATGACAAATTATATTGCAATATGCGAAAAATTCGCGAAAATCTACCCTACCATAAAAAATTTATGAGTACCCGATATTTAATTTTTTTACGGTAAAATGAGGTTTTCCAGGCTTTGCCTTTTTTAACAAACTAACCAGCCATACCCACCTGGATATTTAATTTTTTTAGGGTAAAATGAGGTTTTCCAGGCTTTGCCTTTTTTAACAAACTAACCAGCCATGCAGCTAGAGCCTTATAAAATGTACCATGCGTCTCTCTGTCAGTTTCACGGTGTGAATTCGTTATATAAGGGTTAATAAAATAACAAATGAAAGGCTGTGTAGTCTGTAATAGAAACATATATTTGAAACAGAACAATAATTTACTTAATTATTTATTTATAGATCGGTATCTATATTAAAATTTTCATTTGGTAACTTTTGAACAATTGAATTAAATTTAAAAGCACAATTTACGACATTTACATTGTTACTGTTTACATTGTTGACATTTACATTGTTATTGTTGAACTAAAGAACTAAAGAACTAACATGTGTCTCGAGAGATGGTCGCGCAACAGATGGATAGATCTCACCGAGACCTAAAGTTTGAGTACCAACACGATGGATCTAGCACCAGTGGTTCTCGAGTTATGACCAAAACAAAAGTTCATGTGACAGATGGATAGATCTCACCGAGACCTGAAGTTTGAGTACCAACACGATGGGTCTAGCACCAGTGGTTCTCGAGTTATGACCAAAACAATAGTTAATGTGACAGATGGATAGATCTCATCGAGACGTTCAGATTGAGTACCAACACGATGGGTCTAAGTCCAGTGGTTCTGTAGATATGACCAAAACTAATGATCACGTGACAGATGATAATTCCGACCCCTCACTCGCATGATCGCATCGCATTTCGCATTTAGATGCTAGCTAGCTAGCTAGCAGCGGAGCGCAGGCGCTATATAGCATTTAGCATTTAGCAGTACCACAGATAAATAGCACATACTTCATTGCTTTGTGCGTTCCAAAACAAACGAACCAACAAAGTTTTACGAACGAAACAGCAATGCTAACTAAAATTAAATGTGATTATTGCTTAGCATTAATTTTTATTCATCAGGGCGCTTAGCAGTGCTAAATGCTAACGGGGTATTCATTATGAATTAATTTTGTTAATGCTAAGCATAACAAGACTAATTCCCGGTAGACGCATGACCTAAAGAAATTAATTCCTTTAGAGTCGCTCAAAAGTAAAAACCGGTAGGTACTGGTTGAATGAAAAAAGCGCGATAAACGAATATTGAACGAGGAAACCTGCTGAGGTTGACTAGAAGAAATGTCCTTTGGCAATAAGGCAGAATGCATGAAATATCTGTATACATTTAACATACATATTTATCAATAAACAAAAAAAAATTACAAGAGCTAACTGCATCCAACACGATAGTCGACCTATGGTGGGTAAGCAGAAAAGAGCTCTCCATACATATTTACGCCGATGTTTGTTACTGAAATTCAAGCGAAAAATGCTATCAAATTGAATGAAAGTACTTACTCGTGAAAGGTGACTCCATCTGTGTTCAAGTTTGAATTTTTCGACAACTTTTTGCACCAAAGCACTGCACAATGAGGCATTTTGTGACAGACGCGCACGTTCGCTCCGCCTGAGCGGCGGACGGAGACTAAGATCGGTCGCCGGCGCTAGACTGACGCGCTGGCGCGTGTGCGCCGACGCGCGGCTACCCCTGTCCTCCTATGTATAGCGCCTCCAGGCTTACTGACTCGTGGACAGAAAGCACAAAACCTAACCATATCCCAATTTAAATATTCGCGCGCTAACGGGTACGTGACATCACATGATAACGCGCTGACTCTAGCTAGGCAGACGGACTCGTGCAAAACGAATCGCTCACAACGTGTCACACGCGCGGCTATTCACGTTATGGCGTCCTTGTTTGGCGCTCGTGCGCCGCACGCAGAACTCCATTTCGGCCCATACTGTTTCTATGAAGTATCTTTTGTCTCACGCGCCAGCGGTGTTTTGCCGATCCCCATACATTCAGTATGGGGACCCGCGTGGGTTACTCGATTCCGCACGCGGCGCAGCGTTTAAACGCTAAAAAGTGCCTTGTGATCTATAAAATAAGGTCTAATACACATTCGTGTTTATTTGGAGTACGATCATTATGGTTTTAATGAAGGTATGTTGTATATTATTTATTTTGAGTGAAGTGAAGACTTCTCGTGGTAGTGCGGCGCACGAGCGCACTTTAGGACCAGCCGCCAGTGATGTGGTATATTATATAGTATATGTTATATAAATTAATTATAATAGTACACTTAATTAAACTACAAGATTGCATCCCTACACGCTGAACTTACCGCGGATGCGTTCCAATCGATTCTGCAGATCTTTCCTCTACAGAACCTCTGGAACGCTCTCCCTGCCCATATATTTCCCCCCAAGTACAGTCTCGGGTCCTTCAAGAGGGGCGTGAATGGGCACCTGTCAGGCCGGCATGGCTTTCGCAACCCCTGCATACGACCGAATTTCCATAGACATCGTTAGACACCTTATGGGTGGCTCAGCGCCATACGTCGCGCTGTCAATAAAAAAAACACACCCAAGTATTTTGCTACTACCTACTTATAATTTACAACATACGACTCTCAAACCAAAGATTGACTGGAATAAATCTCAGTAAGGGATAAGTCCACCGTTGTCCCTTATTTAAATTGCATACCGTTTGTTTCTGTAAAATGTTTTGGAGCAATAAAGTATTTCTAACTATCTAGAACAAAAGTTCTGTGGATCGTCGATATGGAGGTATGTATTAATTAAGATATTTATCAGACCACAGAATCCTTTACAAAACTTGTCTATTTCTCCTAGTTCTCCAACGAACTCCTATCCCTTTGTCTTACTCTGAATTGAATAGACTCAGCGCTCTAGAACATTGCGCAGCTATATAAATCGCAAAATGCGGCTTAAATCGAGTCGCAACTGAACAAAAATGTATTTTGGGTTAAGCAGTATTACATTCTCTACATTGTAAAACACCCTCGCATATTGATACCACGAGACGAGACGGCATTGAAACTATACCTATGCATACATACGTCTCGCCTGTCTGTAAAGGGATTTTAAGGGATAGACATTGCAGATACAACGAATTTCTACGTCATATTGTTTTTCATACACATTTTTCGGTTTCGGGTGACTCAACCCTTTTCGAGCAAATAACCGATCTGGGTCTAGGTCGACGACCCTTCCCGACTCTACTATTCACATTTGCGCCATATATCTCTTTTGTTAGTCTTCTATCATAAAGTGGATTACAACTTCAAATTAGTAGGTAAGAATTTTGCGATGGGCAAAATTATTGCGACTACAACAATATAAAGGAAAGACACAGCAAGTTAACGAAAAACAGAAATATTATCTGTTTCGTGTTCGTGTTTTTTTTGACTCCTGTGAAAAATTTGCATTTATTTTTTATATAGGTATATATTTTGTTATAGAAACTGACACGGTTGGCTACATCACCTACGACTTCCGTGATCTCAGCCCATAACACCTTGGTGAACTAGGTGCCATGTTAGTGCTTCCCTTCGGTCGTGCCGGCTACACTGAACTGGACGGAAACCACGAAGTATTTAAATAACCGTTTCAACCGACCTTTCATTCAGTGCGGTGGTACCAACCCGTGCCCGATATCAAGCTTCTTAAATTTGCCCAGGCTAATATTATAAATATCAAACTGCCTCCTTATTTAGCTCGTACAGCATATTATGAATAGTTGCATTTAGTTATAGGAGAGCACAGCTGTAGATGTTGATCTTGCCAGAGTTAGTTGGGCACTAACGTGTGTCCTTGTTAAATTATAATTAATGAATAATTACCTAAAATATCCTGTGGGGCGAAAATTTGATACCTAAATATAAAAAAAAATATCTTTATGATTTTCACAAATAATACAAACAAGGAATACAGAAAGAGAGCACATTTGGACATGATAGTTATGGTTATAGTGTAACTACTTAAATTATCCCTGTTCCCCAAAATATTAAAGTTAAATTAGAAAGGCTATTTTGTGCCTTGATAACTGTCATTCAACGAATTTGGGGTAAAATAATTTTGTTTCGAATTTCCATACAAGTAATATTTAATTCCAAACGTGAAAACAATGGGAAGACGAAATATAGATTTGAGTTTCGTCGTCCAAGCTTAGCTAGACCTAGAAAATAAGTTCATATAAAACCCAATTATATCGACTAGCGATCTCTACGGTAAATATTCTCATCACCATCACGACCGTGGAAGAAAATATGATAGAAATGAAGATCAAGAAAAAAGACACTGAAAAGCTAAGGCATATGAGAGAAGTGCCTCATAACACTAACCATATGGGCTTCCACAGGATCAAATATGTAGCCTCTTCTTAAGAGATTGAGTTCACAGATGTCATTAAATAATATCTTATCTACGAGTACGTACAAAACAAAGATAAAGAAGTAAATAATGAGAAAACCCTGAGCAAACGCTGGCAGGTAGATAGCAAGATTTGATAAAAATGTAATCTCCAGCAATATTTTCAAGGAGGTTTTTTTCTCTGGTTCTGAGTGGGAGATTATTGCTTCGCATTCCTCGAAAAGCTCCTTTGAAAATTTTTACAAGAGAAAATTTAATCCCATTGCCCGCATTCCTAATAATGAATTGACTGAATGAGGCGAAAATGAAGTTATTAAAAGTTTAATTTTAGATCTGTTTCATTTTACTTTAACGCTCCTGGAACGAACTTTGCCATTGCGGGTGTGTACTCGGGCTTAGACATTTATCTCGATCTGTAATTTGTGAAGGCGAAATTATTTTAATTTATTCATTTTCAACATTATCGAAATTAGGAGAAGGCGTGACGGTGGCCTCAAAATGTCTGCCACCCCTGCTTCTTGAAATATTCCAAATAGATATTAAAACAATTCGGCGTGGTATTCTGAAATCGTTGCGGTGTTTTAGGTTAGGTTTATTATAACAACAATCTAATTAAACCCAATCCCACCCATTCTAAAGTAACTTAACCATGTTAAAACTGTCAGCATTTTGTCTTTACAAAATGTTACACTTAGGAGCATTTTCAAGTTTCGAAGAATATTGTCCCCCGAAACATCGGTTAATTTTAGTTTGTTTAAAGGTTAACCTAATTTTATTTATATTCGTAAACATAATATGATGAATGAATCATTTTTCTTTCTTTCTTCCTCTCAACCCACAGCCCCAACCGTTTTACAGTTCAACTTATCTTTGAAATTGATCAGCGTTCATATGGTATTCATCGTTTCCCTATTTTAACACGACATAGACGAATCACCGCTTCTGCTAAAGCCAATATTCCCTGTTTTGTGATGGGGTTGTCTGATGATTAGTGACTACACCCATAACAATAAAGCCATAGGCTCAGATGGAACTCTCAAAGGCCTCACGAAGATGACAATCGTAGTAATTGTGCGCAGGCAGGTATGTATGTATGTTGATATCGTAGGTGGGACGTGGATTCCTATTGGCTGAATGGATCTATATCAGACCAAGTCGGGCACTGCGCCAAATTACTATCATCGGCCAAGTGTCGCATATTCATAGATATCGGAGCTATATGGGCTGGTCGCAATGAAACCTGTACAATAAACACACGTCATCGTGTACATGGTATACTGGAAAAAAGGAGAAAGTCTCTATCAAAGGCGGTAAAAATATAGGTCTCAGCATGATTGTGCTGTTAAGTAAAAAATTAAAGTTCAAAAAGGTTACGTTAAAATGTGGACTGGGGACGGAAGTGTTCCGATGTGAAGTGTGTGCATTGCCGCGCTGTATTGCAATGCTGACCCTCTTTTTGAGCAATCTCTCCAAGCGAGGCGAGGGTAGCTTGAAATAATGTTTTCAATAAGTGATAAATTGTCCGACAGTGAAAAATATTTTTACAGTTATGAATTCATCATTTGATGTTAGGTGCATTTTTTGTTGGGCATTTTGAGCAAACAAGCATAAGTACATCAGAATATTCCGCATTTTCTTTTTTTTACTGATTTTTTTTTTTGCATTCGATTATATTTTCCGCTATGCTGACTCGTAAATCCATGTTAATGAATCGGAAATACAATTTCACAAGATGTCATTGTTTTATTTTTATTATTAAGGTTCCTTAAATAACATAATAAAAGACGTGTTTCTAAATAAGATTCAATTGCCACCTTCAATAAAATTAAATCTCTTTTATGTTCACTCGGTGCACCTCGCAAACTTGATCCCAGAATTGCAGTTGCCAAGTTCATCTTGTGTAACGTATGGAAAGTAGCGACCCCAATACGAAACGCTATTGGCATTTTTCCGCTAGCACAGTTTTCACTAATTGTTATTTGTTTATGTATATATACTTGGAGTGAAACCACCGCACCGTAGATATATTGATGTTAATTAAAGTTAGAAGCGCTTTTCATGCCCATAGTAAATGAGGCATTCTTTGGTTTTTTTGTTTTTTACAACACAAGTGTACAGACAACACTGAGATAGCGTGTGGTTAAGGGCCGTTTGCGTCAACACAGACTTAAATATTTCTGAAGACCCGCTAAATTACGACAGCTTAAATCCGTAACTCAATAAGTAAAACCACGACATCAAGACAAAATTACTCGACTTTAGCTAAATGGTCGTTATCTCTTGAGAGAACTTCTATTTATATTCTAGAAGAAACAATAAGCAATGATTTAGTACCTATCATCTTTATCTTTGAACGTTAATAAGACAGAGATGGCACTGCATTGTGTATGCAATAAATTAATAATAGTCCTTAAAACAAAGCGTTTGACAGACAGCCTTCGCTATTCAATCGGTCTGCATAGCACGTGATAGCACATATATATTTGACTTTTCTTAAGTGCATGTTAGAAAGTTAAATGACTATACAACAATTTTTTTATGTAATCCGATATGGGTGGCTGAGTCGGACGGGCCAAAGCGCATGCTCTGACCAGCCAATATCACCTCCGGAGAAAGTAGGTGCCATACCGGATACTTTCCTGGATTGCTGGCTATACTGGACTAGAGGAGAACACAACCGAGGCTGCTATGCGGCCATCTTACATCCAGTACGGTGGTACCAACCTAGTCGGCTACAATTTGACCCTTCCACCAGTAAGGGACAAGGGAAGGGACCTACAGTTTTACACCGGTTCCGAACGGTGAAGCAGCAGGTGTAGGTATGCACGTAAATTTTTTCGTCAGAAAAAACTCATTGGTACACGCCGACGAGATTCGAACCGCGGACCTCTCGCATGAGAAGCCGATGCCCAAACCACTCGGCCACCCGCCGCCGCTCGTAAATTAACTTTAAGTCAGGTTAGGATTCTAATGACAGCATTTCGCCGTTGGCGCAACTGACTTCTATCGTGTCTCTAAGATGAGCATAAGTGAACTTATTAAGTCTTTGTTGGCGCAATCGGCCCTAAATCTACCTGTCAAACCCTATTCAAGCGAGAGACTCGATATATTTGTTGGTTTGTTAGATCGAATAGAACGTGACCGGCCCAAGCAACTCTTAGGTCATTTGCTTTCCAAAATAACTTGTAAGTACACAAGATTGACGAATCGCTCTATCCCCAGACATAGTCTCCAGGTAGCCTGGTGTAATGGAAATGTCCAGAAGGGATTGAAAATGTTATCTGATAATGATGGAGTGGAGAAATTGCCTACACGAAGGCTCACTTCTACATAGTATAATATCTTCTTTTATCTTCTCTACTATTATAAAACACAACGTCTGTCTATGTCAGCCTCGGTAGCTCAGTGGTGCGGTCGGTCGACTGTTGTTAAGCAACGCTGAGCGCGGTCAGTACTTGGATGGGTGACCGCTCGACCGTTGGAGGCTGACCGTGGTTCGGATCCCACGTTAAACTGTAGGTCCCTTCCCTTCTTACCAGTAAGGTGGTAGGGTTTATCCCGGCCGGGTTGGTACCACCGCACTGAGCGAAACGTCGGTCGAAACGACTATATAAATAGTTCGTGTTTTCCGTCCAGTTCAGTGTAGCCGACATGAAATGAAGGGAGGCACTGACATGGCACCTAGTTCACCCGGTGTTATGGGCTGACATCGCGGATGTTGTAAGTGATGTAGCCAACCGTGTTAGTTTCCATAAAAAATAAATAAAAAAAATTATGCAACGGGTCAAACTGAAAAACAGCAGCAGCAATTTAAATGCGGTTTTCTAATTAAATCTGACATACCTATGTAATAATCTCTGGATAGGGAATCTCGGGAAGGAAGGAAGGATACCCCATACAAGAAACGTCATTTTTCAACTTTGGATTTCAACATCAAATTCGGATTTGGATCACTCCTGTGTCTGTCTGTCTGTCTCTCTGTTTTGTCACAGCTTATTTTCGAATGTACTGGACAAAAAAAGTTTAAATTTGGTACATATTTACAGTTTGATAACCCAAACACGGATGTATAGCATAAATGAACTTTTAAAATGAATCCCTCTAAATATATTATAGAAAAAATACAAAGATCGAGCGTTCCGAACCCCCAACCCCCTATCCCCGTAACTACTAAGTCTAAAATTTCAAAAGATAGAGCCTCTCTTTTAGTTTACAGGAAAATTTCAACGAAAATCCTAAGCTTAAAAGTTCTCACGTAAAACGGAATGACGCGGAACCCTTTCCAAGCGATTTCGACTCGCTTGGCCGCTTTTTTTTTTGCGGTTCGGAAACCTAAAAGGACCAACCGAAAACCGACATGTACTTTGCAGAAAAATTTATACTGAGGTAGCCATTTTTTCCGCTCGTCTAATATTTTTTGCCTAAAAAATACGGGAATACATTCAAAGTATTCGGTTTGTTTGATTTAAAATCTGCCGAAACCATATTGCCGTTTAATGAGAAAACGAGGATATTTTCAGAATTATATGTTACGTTATGCTGGCAAGAGAAAGGAAATAACAATAGAAGGAGCCCAAAGAGATGAAGAGATTGATTTTTTCCCCAAAGATTGATTACTTTTATATGTAGGTACATAGAATTTCCTTGCGCTTTGTCGGATATTTCGCTGCTCTTATATTCACTGCTCAATATTTGTTCAAATACCTACATATCCTATATCAATGCGGGAATTTGCCTTCCAGGAAGAAATAAATAGAGGCCCGGTCTCATACAAAATAATTCACAAATTCTGTCACACCGAATTTTTAACAATTATATGCACACAAAACTGACACTGGGTAACACTTTCGTGGGACAAATTTGATACCATAATCCATAACCCCACCCCTACACAGATGTTTTCCTCTATGCAATAATTATTGCAATAACATTTTATAGAATTTTACTATTAAAATTTACTATTTTAAATTGAAGCATAATTATAATTTTTTTATTCTGGCATAATTAACAATAACAGATATTACAATTTACAAGTTCAAATTGGATTCCCGTTTATTACCACGTCTTATGCGACCATCTTACATTCAGCACGGTGGTGGTATTGACCCAGTCGGCTACAATTTGAACCTACCACCTAGTAAGGGGAAAGGGAAGGGTCTGGGTGGTTAGTCGCCTACCCTTCCCTCGCTCGCGACTCAGGTCCCCACAATATCCAAACAAGCTGGTATGCGTAACATTAATCAATTATATCGGCTGGATAAGTGTCAAGAAATAATTTAATTTACGCCAATACTCACTAGAATAATATTCATAGACACAATTGTATGAAAGCCGCGGGCTATAGCTATATTTTATTTAATAAATATTTTCAGTACACATCCAGTTTAAGTGTTTTCTTTTTAGGATTTAGTATCACAAATGATTAATTATTATCATGTGGTTCTGAAAGAATAATTTGTCATGTTCAGTTATCCGCACGGACTAAGTCGCGGGCAAAAGCTAGTATGAATATAAAATTCTAGAATATAGCCTAGTTTCGACCTCTCTTGCTAGCAGCGGTGTAAAATATATGAAGTGTAATAAAACTTATAGACGTCGTCGTCTGTCACAACGGCTAGAGTAAATGAGGAGGTTAAGAACAAAAGAGCACAAATCCACTTTAGACAGTTTTCATTTCTTTTTTACTTAAAATGCTGAATTGTGTCGATTCCACACCTTGTAATTATCAAAATATACTCAAATCCGGTTGATTTTAGCTACCAAAAGTGACATTTGGTTCAAAAGGTAACAAATCCGAAAAAATCGACACTAAATTATTCCTCTTCGTTCACTTTACATCAAAAGGGCAACAAAATCCAAACCAATTTCGCTGCATAATGCCGCCCTGTGGTTCTAAAAGTAACATTTTCAATTATTTGTAACTTTGTGGGGCACATATCCGTATATTTGTGGAACAAAAAGTAACAAATCCATATACAAATTATTACTCCAGTACAAAAAGGCACAAATCCAAAATTCAAATCCATGTATTCCTTGTTCTACTGCACAATTTTTTTAAATCTTTGTATGATACGAATGATCTCTACTAGTAGTATTTTTATATGAAATTAAAATAAATATTTCTGTAATGGCTTAGATTTATCAGCCTCGATAGCTCAGTGGTGCAGACAGTCAACTGTCGCTATTGAATGTTAAGCAACGCTGGGTGCGGTCAGCACTTGGATGGGTGACCGCTGACTGTTGGAGGCTGACCGAGGTTCGGATTCCTCGTAAAACTGTAGGTCCCTTCCCTCCTAATCTTACTTGGTAGGGTTTAACCCGCCCGGGTTGGTACCACTGCACTGAATGAAACGTCGGTCTAAACGGCTATGTAAATAGTTTGTGTTTTCCGACCAGTTCAGTGTAGCCGGCACTATCAAAGGGGGAAGCACTGACATGGCACCTAGTTCACCCGGTGTTATGGGCTGACATCACGGACGTTGTAGGTGATGTAGCCAACCGTGTCAGTTTCCATAAAAAAAAAAAAAAAAAAAGGGACCATTAGGTTTTTTGTGTTTTCTGAAAAAAAAACCTAAAGTGGATTTGTGCCCTTTTGTTCTTAACCTCCTCAAATGTTCTGTGGAGTTGGATTTCCAAAATTATGCTTATTTAATGTAGGAAATGAAGCAGTATTTTGTATGAAGACCCCGACATTAAATCCTCAGTCGATTTTTTTCTTTTCTAGGTTGTAGTATAGTATGAGCCAAAACTTATATAAAAAGATTTTAAAAAGTGCAAAAAAGTGCGGGCAAGTTACATAAAAAAAACATATTTTGTCAACATTTTGTTGTTTTTACTAGCAATGTTTTTTGGATATTTCATATTTGGTTTTCATACTTTGTGTATATTTGTGGCGAAGATGTTTAAACTGAGAATTTTTTCGAACAAAGATATCAACGAGAGTTTAGGTAAAAATACCTAACTTATGTGATGAATATTTTTTGTATATTTATAATTTTTTTGTGAAATCCGGTTTGGGTGGCTGAGTCGGAGGGGCCAAAGCACATGCTCCGATCAGTCAATATCATCTCCGAGAAGGTAGGTGCCATACCGGATACTTCTCTGGATTGCTGGTTATGCTGGACTAGAAGAGAACACAACCGAGGCTGCTATGCGGCCATCTTACATCCAGTACGGTGGTAACAACCCAGTCGGTTACAATTTGTGCCTACCACCTAGTAAGGGGCAAGGGCAGGGACTTACAGTTTTACACCGGTACCGAACGGTGAAGCAGCAGGTGTAGGTATGCACGTAAATGTTTTTGTCAGAAAAAACTTCATCATATTTAATCATACTGTAAAGTCTAATCTGACTGAGGAATTTATGTGGGGCTCCATTAGCTTCCTTTCATACACTATTCATTCATTTCATTATTGTGTCTTAAAAGTGGCATTAGACGCAAAGCGGTCATGCAAATGATCACTAGCCACCTAGCTACCTGAACCAGTATGTGAGTGTGACACGGTTCCAAATATGCGCCTGCACTTTTGGAGTCTACTACAATTTTAGACGCACGTAAATGCTTTATTTTGACTTTCCCTGACAGTATAGCCATTAAAGCGACATAATCGATCAGTAAAACGGTCGCTTCACGAATGTTAAAACGCATACATTTATTGGCAATTTACATACTTAGTCCACATTTAGCAGCATTTAACGCGTGTCGCACTAAAGACAGAGTGACTTCTGAATCAATCGATTTACCCTATAATATACTTACTCCAACGCACAGAGCAGCCACCCCGTCATTAAATAGTGGCGCACAGTTGGACGAGTTATCGCAAAAGCACAAGAAACGACCCCACAGAGCAAGAAATCGCGACTGCGGAAATACAGCCGCCGATCGCATGTTCTGTGAATTGCCCAAAGAGATTTAAAATAACCAGCTTTAGAGCGGGCATTGGGAATATTTTCATACAAACACTTTGATCTCCAACATACATTTGAAAATGGACAGCACACCTGAAAATTAATAGATGGACCGCCTTCAACTCAGGGTCCGAATATGAATCAAAATATTGTTCAACACTTTTCAGTTCTAGTTGTTTTTCGAAGTCGGTGTAATGTTTGTTAAAACAGTTTTTTTTATTTCCCATGTATTTAAAGCAAGTTATAGAGAAAATTCATTTTTTTATTGAAAGCTTGCCATGTGGCGCCTTGCCACCCATAATGTGTCTAACGACGCCCTTGGACATTCGATCATCTGCGAATGCCATGCCGGTCTGAAAGGTGCCTATTCACGCCCCTCTTGAAGGACCCGAGACTGTAATATGTAGATTAACCTTTAGTCAGTAGGCTACTGGTTCGATTACGCATGAATGAAAAATCATTGGAGTTGAACAAATAGTCGTTGGAGGCTGTAAGACGCCTCCATTAGAACCACCCGCGCGTTTTTCTTGTACTCAGCTTTTCTTTACCAGCAAATTATATTAGTGGTGATGGAAAACAGAGATATCGCCTCTCCCGCAGTCGTTTATCTTCATGAGTTCGCGATCGTCCCTGTATATTTTATTCCCTCGTCGCGTAATGTAGGTAGTCCCTACTCCTTTTTCATACACACAGGGATTACGGGTATTAGGGAAAGTAAGAAAATACGTAGGAAAAATTGTACTCGACACAGAATACATACAATCCTCTTCGGGAAATGGAACGCAGCGTTCGATTTTTAAATTTTCAGCCACAATGTTACAATCATGAGCAGATTCGTCGATTTGTATTTGATTTATTATGAAACATTACATTCCATTACACCGATTACTCTGCTTACCCCGATTCTGGCATTGGCGTTTCTGACTACACTGTAATAAGTAATCATGAAATCCGCCCGAAAATATCATCTGTACGAACGTATATTTGGAATAAAATAAAAACTCCTTATTGCACAGGTTTAACAAGTAGAACGACCAACCAACCAAACATTTTATGAAACCGGACTACGAAAAAACGAAAGAAATAAAGATGAAAGTTGTTATTTCCTTAGTGTTTTAGGGCTACGTACCTCAAGAGGAAAAAACTGAAACCTTATAGGATCACGCTCTTGTGTCTGACTGTCTGTCCGTCTGTCAGAGATTATTTTCTCCGAATCTGCTGGACGAAAAAAGTTGAAATTTGGTACAAATTATATAGAGTTTGATGACACTTCACAGATATATAGCGTAAACGAACTTATTTCTATTTTGGCGGTCCATTTTGAGGGACAAATTAAAGAATTACTGTTTTTTTTTTCAAGTGCATCGTGTAACTTATCAATGAAATTGGCTCGTTGTGAGGAATACATATATATTTTTTACGATAGAAATATATTTGCATTTTAAAATGCACGATGTATTAAAAAATATATTTTTAAAAAAATATACAAAAATTGAGCATCCCCCTCCTCTCTCGAAATCTACTGAGTCTACAATAATAAAAAAAATGGCAATATAGGGCCTCTCTTATAGTTTACAGGAAAACCTAAACGAAAATCCTAAGTGTTCAATTTCTAACGGAAAAAGTAATTCTACGGAACCATCTTCACGCGAGGTCACCTTGCACTTGACCGCTTTGTTAGTCGGGTTGTATCAATTTTTTTTTTATTCCTATTAGTTCTAAACCATTCGACGGGGTTTGATAAACTATTTTCAAAGTTTGACAATATAGCGCCTAAAGCCCGCCATTTTGAATTCATAAACCAATATATACCCTCTGACACTCGCGCGATATCAACTTATCGAAGCACCTTACTCATTAAAATCGGTCCAGTACTTTCAGGCTGTATAGTGGAACATATGAGGAGCAACTGATCAAACAGTATTTTGTGTCGTGGTCCTAGTTTCGAGAAATTAGCAAAAAACATGTGGCTTGAAAACTAAAAATCATAGAAAGACGATATAATATATTTGCTAATATATTTATTTTGGAGTGTAGATTATGATGATAAAATAAAAAATATACACTTCCATTTCATAAATCTGTGTTTTTAAATTATAATTTCAAACATAATACTCTTTGATGCGATCTATAATCCATTCCATAAGAGCAGGATACCCAAACGTAACTTACGATTTGACACGATCGCCAACATTCAATATTTTTTTAATAATACTAAATATTGTTTGATGTGAATTCTGTAAAAACACACATAAAGGAGCTATTGAGCTCTACCAGAATACATTTTTATCGATTTTTTTTAATAAATGCACAAAAGAATGTTTGATCTGTTGCTCCTCATATATAGTCACATACACACATACATACACTACATACACGCTAAATTCATACCTTCCTTTTGACTTCGCCGTAGTCGGGTAAAACAAAGTGTATTAGTACGCCAAGACTGTCTTATATATCACACATACTCGTACTTCCAGGACGTCATTCATTCATTCATTCATGGAAATTTCACTGAACGCCGAAACTAGAATTGTATCTATAACATCAATAACGGCACTCACATGGTACTTGCCTAGTTCAGACACGAATAAGGTGTAACTGACCGATATCAGCAGGTCTATTCTTGTAAATTCTGACAGCGGAATCAGCGCTGATGTGGCGCTGAGAGCTACTTTGGTAAGTGGCTCTCAGCGCCACAACAGCGCTGATTCCGCTGTCAGAATTTACAAGAATAGACCTGCAGGGGAGTAGCGGCCGGCAGGTGATGTAGGTAACATCTCGCGGCCCATAAAACACATTAAATGAAAATATATATATATATATATGCCTCGACTTGAGAATCTCCTCCTTTTTTCGTGGATTAAAAATGAACGAAAATATACTTTATTATTCACCATTATGTAAAAGGGTCACAAAAGGCGAGTTTAATGACTTGCAGCATTCTTTACAAACTATCGTTTGGAATGTGGAAATCGCGTAGAGGTGCTCAATGTAGTTCTGAAGAAATGACAATAGTATGAAATATAAGTACATAATTTGTACACACAAATTGTACATAGATTAGACATATAATTGATATGCATCCTTACATTTACATAATTTATATATACATACAATAAGACAAATAAATATTGTAATATACGGCTTCAATACATTATAATTTTTTTTTTTTTTATTGAAACTGACACGGTTGGCTACATCACCTACAACATCCGTGATGTCAGCCCATAACACCGGGTGAACTTGGTGCCACGTCTGTGCTTCCCTTCGGTCGTGCCCGCTACACTGAACTGGACGGAAAACACAAACTATTTACATAGCCGTTTCGACCGACGTTTCATTCAGTGCGGTGGTACCAACCCGGGCGGGATAAACCCTACCACCTAGTAATATAAGAAGGGAGTCATATCCCTTGAGCTAAGCGCAAATTGGCGCGGTGGTGGCGGTCACAGCGGTGGCGGCCAATGCAGCGGTGGCGGTGGCGTTCAAAAGTCGCGCAGATCAGAGCGTTCACATTCGACGGCGGTGGTGCCGCGGTGGTTGCGCAATTTCGTAATTTTCGTACTTTTAACTACAAAATTGAAGAAATTTTACTTTTTTTTACTCCTAAATTAAACTTTATTTTTTATTTTTTACTTTTTTTTACTTTTCTTTTACTTTTTTTGAATTCCGCGTGAGCAGTATTGTATAGAATTGAGTGTGTGTAGACCTCGTTTATAATTATTTCCTCCATCCTTTCGTTAGTTCCTATGATTATCAAGCGAACAGATGCTGCAGGCGCGATCTGATCGCCACCGCCGCCACCGCCGCGATCGGACCGCGCACTGACCGCACGCGTGCAGCGATCGCCCGCGCCAATGTGCGCTTGCACACACAATTGCATATAACCTATCTGATCGCCACAGCCACCGCCACCGCCGTGATCGCCTTGATCGCAGCAGTTTGCGCTTAGCTTAGTTGCCTTTTACGACATACACGGGGAGAGATGCAGTGGGGCTATTCTTTTAAAGTACCGGCCCCACACGGTAAAAACACATACATACATACTTATATACTTTGTACTTACTTATACACATATCATTGGTTAGATACCAGTTCTATTTCCACCTGCCTGTCTGTAGCTAACACCAAAGCGTTGATAATAAATAACCTTTATTTATTGAACCAAAATGAGCTATATTTCAATCAGAATACCGCACGCTGCTATTTATCGATGACTCGACCCTTGTCACGACCTATTTCGTCTTCCCGTTCACAGCGATCGCTTTAAATTTTTGGAATAAATAGCATTTTCGTAGCGTTTGAATGTGACAGCGATTGTGGAATACCTAAGTTTGCTAATATTTTGCTATAATACATAAATAAGCGGCGGGTGGCCGAGTAGTGTGGGCGGCGCGCTTTATAGTGCGAGAGGTCCAAGGTTCGAATCCAGTCGGCGTGTACTAATGAGTTTTTTTCTGACGAAAAAATTTACGTGCAAACCTACACCTGCTGCTTCACCGTTCGGAAACGGTGTAAAACTGTAGATCCCTTCCCTTGCCCCTTACTAGGTGGTAGCTAAGTTTTAGCTCAAGTTGTAGCCGACTGGGTTGATGCCACCGTACTGAATGTAAGTTGTAAGACGGCCTCATAGCAACCTCGTTTGTGTTCTCCACTAGTCCAGTATAGTCAGCAATCCAAAGGGAAGTCTGCGGTATGGCACCTACCTTCTCGGAGGTGATATTGTCTGGTGGAGCATGTACTTTGGACCCTCCGACTCAGCCGCCTATACCGGATTACATAAAACTTACTTCGGGACCTATCACCTACGGAACACTTTCAAGGATAAATTTTCCACGTAATACACATATTTCTTCATATTATATGGCATAGATGTACTGGTACATAAATATTTAGTTACAACTAAATCTAACCTGACATGAGGCAACAATTTAAAGCATAAATACTAGGGGTGCCAGGTGCCCGGGATTTCCGGGATTGTCCCGGGCTAGGCTGCAATGTCCCGTGTCCCGGACGAAGGATCATTTTGTCCCGGAGAGTGCAATTTGTCCCGGGAAGAAAGATACGAGATACGAGACATACTCTCAAGAAATATGAATAATTAATGTAAAGGAAGATTCTACTTTCATTTTATTGTAGTGTTGCTTACTAAAGTAGTTTGCTACAAAAAAATAACACTCTAAAAGTTCGCCGTAAAAATTATACAAGAAAAATATTGTATTACATTTCTCCACCTTATTTGTGTAGACTGCAGTGCAGGTAGTAGATAATATGTCCCGGGAAGGCTAACATCAGATCTGGCAAGCCTATTAAATACCATTAAATACATATTAAGATTGTAAAAATATAAATAAAACAACCATGCATACATTTTAGCATGTTACCAAAATGTTGTCGGAATACACACCATTCGTAGCAATAGAAATATCCTTATAATTTTCTATTTGTTTTTTATGTTTCCTCGTAGTGTACCCATAACCAACGAGTATGTATGACGAACATTATGAGAGTGGAAAAGGCGGCAGAGGTGTGCCAGGATCGTGGCGCGCGGAGATCCGTTGTCTCTGCTTACCCCACCAGGAAACAGGCTTGACATTATGTATCTATGTTACATTATGAATCTATGTATGTTAGATCCTCTCGAAAAGCTGATGCTCCAAGTGTCTTAGAAAAAAAATATTATGAACTAATACTAAAATTAACTAACAAGAAAAACATAAGTAAAAACAAATGTGGGAGCTGTGATCCTTGTCCTCATGACATATGCCATCTGCCACGCGCTTAATAAATACATTTATTTCAATTTATTACTTTTATGAAATTATTAGGCTTATATTATTCGGATTATAATAGTAGCCGACTGGGTTGGTACCACCGTACTGGATGTAAGATGGCCGCATAGCAGCCTCGGTTGTGTTCTCCTCTAGTCCAGTATAGCCAGCAATCCAGGGAAGTCTCCTGTATGGCACCTACCTTCTCGGAGGTGATATTGGCTGGTCGGAGCATGCGCTTTGGCCCCTCCGACACAGCCTAAACGGGATTACATAAAAAAAAAGTCTTGAGAAGGCTATAAAAGCATATTAACAAAAGCATCCGATAATTTGAAAAATTAATAAAAAATTGCAAATGCATAAAATTATTATCAAATAATCTGGCTGAACCACTACTACTTTCACCAATTACAGTGACCGCCGCTGACAACGATATATCAACAGTGCAGCTTAAATTTTCACCATTAACTCTCACAATCTCTCTCATCCTCAAACAGCCTGTTATAACTTCGCATATACCCTTGAACGCTCACATTACCTCTCATACCCTCACACACACACACACCCTCACACCGTAATACCCAACGTAACAAATCCTACTCATTTCGGTCCCGTAACCGGACGCACCACCCCGCCGCCTCCCGCCTCCGCCGCCGACCACGCTACCCCGGAGGCATCACAATATATGAAGCGCGGGCCGCTCTCGGTGGAAAAGCACGTTCCGTCCTGTGACACTTCCGGTTCAACCACAAAACCGGTTCACACCAGATTGACTTTAGATAGACTGGTTCTTGACTCTCTCTGTTCTTGTTAGAAGAAAGACAGTGTAAAAATAATATGATGTGCAAAAGCGGACTTATCCCTTATATATATATTTCTTCTAATCACCTTCCTTAATAAGGTCTTGTCCTGCCTAGTAGGCTTACAGTGCCAAACAAAATATAGTATAGTATAGTGAAGAAGGTAAACTTATTTCAATACATACAATTTCTTTCAGTCATCTTGGTATACGCTTTATCACTGTTAATGATCATGTTTCTTCGCAGTGATTTTCATCACCGGAGTGACTGAAAAATAATGCACATCAATTCTTAAATACTTCTAAAACTCATGTGCACATGCGGGATTCGAACCGCCGACCTCTCCGCATAGGACGCCGGAGGAGGACCACGTGAACACTATGCCATGTCGTGACTAACACTTGGTATATCCATTGGTCTAACAAGTCCTTGCGCAGAAAAACCCGACGAAATGTTGATACAAGGATTATCATACCTTCAGCAACGGAAATGGGATCCATTCGCGTGTGTGCGGCGAAAATATTCAATGTTATAATTTATTTATTTATTTATTTATTTATTTATTTATTTGGTTTACTACAAGTAGGACACACAACATGACATAAAATAACACAGGTATTCTTAAAACTAGCCTTATGTCTACTCAATAATAGGAAACACTACATTCATCGGAACGATCGTGCGTGGCGTGACGTCCATCGTCGTCCGTCCGCAAGACAGTGAAGGAAGGAGTAAGTACCAGGAGTCAAACGACAGCGCGATGCGCAGGCGCCGCGCGCCTAGGTTCGCTCGCCTCGCCTCGCTCAGCGGTTCGGCGCGGAGGTGGCGGCGGAGGCGGGGCGTGGTCGGTCGCCATGGTTCCGTTCCGTACACCTACTTGTTTGCTGCACTGCATTACCACAGCGCCGAGAGTGCCGCGCCGCCTCGGCACCGCGGCGGCGGCGGCGCGGAGGAGGGGGCGCGCCGCGCCTGCCCCGCGCTGTCGTTGGGCTCCGGATTTCGGTATACATAACATCGCAACTACCCACCCAATCCACCTATTATGATACTATTTAAATATATTAACAAAAATTTAACAGGAAAACTAATCTAATTCAAAACTAAACAATAAAAAAGAGAAAGGATGATGAAATTACATAATACAGTGTGAGTACCCAATCAAAAGAAAAGAATCATATCATAACAGTAAAACATGAACAAGATGAAGAAACAAATCAAAATCAATGTGTGCGAGATTTATACCAATTTTTACAATGTTACCTTACTACATTACGAAACAACTACTTACGAAAAATATATAACATATATATTATATGCCAAGTCCTATAACATATGCAAAAATATGCGCTATATATATATATATATATATACATATACGCATACACACAACACCCATCAACACAGAGTCACACATGTATATACACATAGATGCATACATATGCATATACGCATCGCATACATGCATACACAAGCATGCATAGGCACATGTATATACCTCAAACACTGACTTCAACTTACATAAAATATGGTACATGACGTATGCACATACTACAGAACCTTCCTGCAGGCATTAAATGATATTATGTCAATGTTTGCAAGTAGGTTCGATGTTCTTGGTAGGCAGGCGCCTGCGAAGAGTAATTTAAGAGCGTTATCATTATCAGTGTTCTCTTGTATTGATTGGGAGACATGGAGAACATGTCTAGGCCGTGCTTTTTACACAGCTCATTGTGTTCTCGTGAAATGCGGGCTATAGGATTGAAGTGACCAAGTGATGTCTTATACCTACGTACGTAAAAAGGGTTGAAGTTACATAAGCGCACTGATGACCGCGGAATCTGGAAGGTGATAAGCTGCAATATATCCGTAGAATCTACTTGAGAGTTCACAGTTTTATATAGTAGCATTTGGCCTGCTAGTTTGCGTCTAGTAATTATAGAAGAAAATTTATATTTTTTTAACCTGTCTTCATAAGTCTTTAGTGATGAATGACCGTAGGTTGGCTTTCCACGTTAGGTGATGAAGGAAGCGTTTTTGTACATTGTTGTAATTTGCTACAGTTTGACAAAGATGAGTGTAAAATGAAACATTTAACCCCCTCAAAAAACAGGCTATTACTGATAGTATAGTCTGACCATCGATAGCAGCCAACATTTTTAAGGCAGCTTAATTTTCCTGCCAGTAATTTTCTGTCAAGTAATACTAATTAACTAAGGGCCGATACTGTCAACGCAGACTTAACAATGAAGTCCACTTAATGCTCATTTTAAAAATACGATAAAAGTAATTTGCGCTAACCGTGAAATGCTCTTATTACAATTCCAACAGGCACTGAAGAAAATTCAAATTAACATCTGCCGTATAAAGAGAAGAATAAAGTCAGCTGTCTGTCAAACAGACAGACATGCATTTGTTACGGAACCCTACATTCATTTTGCAGAACTTAGTAGAATGGACAGACATAAACGTGTTACGGAACCCTACTTTTATTATAAAATAACCGTCGGAGGACCTTGGTTGAAAATTGTAAAATTTAGTAGAACGGACAGACATGCATTTGTTACGGAACCCTACAATTCATTTTGCAGAACTTAGTAGAATGGACAGACATAAACGTGTTACGAAACGAAACCTTACAACCGAAACCGGGAGTGCCGGCAGATCCCGTGCCAATCGTAACTTAACCCTTATTGCAATGACTTAAGGTTACATTTTAAATAATAATGTCGCTGTCGCGGTGTTACGAACAGAATTGATCCGTGCCACTGTAACTTAACCCTTAATGCAATGACTTAAGGTTACATTTCCCTTTTCGAGACTGACGAGGACGCGATGACGCGAGTTTAAATTTTTTTACCCAAGCGCCGCTAAAGAAGTTTTCACTTCAAAAAACAAAAACAATTTTGAGGGATTCGAACCCATGGTCAAAAAATACAAATCCTACACTCTTACCACTGACCCACGAAATGACATAAACGACTAAACGAATATCGGATTCCCTTGGTTCGCTTTCGGCTTGGGCCGATTGTGCCTCTCTATCGCTTGTTACGCGCTCTCGCTTGCACACACAGGCTCAGATGGAACGTGACATTTTTTCGTGCGTGCAGCCGGTGTTCATCAATTTATAAGACGTGACGTTATTACGTCAAAAAGTGTTACGTTCCGGTGTCACGTTCCATCTGAGCCGTTCCAGTGTCACGTTCCATCTGAGCCTGTGTGTGCAAGCGAGAGCGCGTAACAAGCGATAGAGAGGCGCAATCGGTATAGTCAAAGTTACCATGGAAACGTCTTAAGAAGTAAAACTGTCAAGATCAGACAACAGAAGTTTATTGATGGCCAGTCACAAGATGATTAATCTTTCTACTGGAAATAGAATTACTGATCTTTGCTCTATGTACTACGATTATTCCACGTCATCACGTAAAACTATCGTCCGTAAACCGACTTTACAGACAACCAATTTTTTATGAAAATATAAGAACTCACTTTCAGATAATATCTTTTTTTTTATGGAAATTGGCACGGTTGGCTACATCACCTACAACATCCGTGATGCAGCCGATAACACCTTGGTGAACCAGGTGTCATGTCAGTGCTTCCCTGCGGTCGTATCGGCTACACTGAACTGGACGAAAAACACGAACTACTTACAGAGCCGTTCGACCGACTTTTCATTCAGAGCGGTGGTATCAACCCGGGCGGTTTAAACCCTACCACCTAAAGTAAGAAATGAAGGGACCTACAGTTAAATAATTGAAAAATAATTGAAAGAAAATTTTACACACAGTAGATACACCTGCAATGTAAGTATTAAAGAACTGTAGGTACAGTCAGAAAGTAAATAATAACTAACAACTATTTTGTTCTGGCACTAAGACCAATTTTCCCTGTTAACGCGACGACAGATTAATGCTATCATAAAAATACTACGCTCAGGGTCTCAGTGTTAAAGAATCTGGGTTGTTCTCATTCATGAGATTACACCTCTGTAACAAACTTCCGCGCGTTGGATAGTTTAATTTAGTTCTTATGTGTATAGATATAAGAGCCACAAAATATGATTTCAGTAGCCATGTAGTTGTGGCGGATTTTCAGCTTATTCTCGAGTCAGGCAGGAACGTTACAGAATACTGCGTTTGGACGGATTTTAGATTTCTTATGCCAGTTGACATGGTTCCAGTAATATTCCAGCGCTAGACTAGTCCTAGTCCACACAAGCTATAAAATATAAACTAAAAAAAAGCGGTCAAGTGCGAGACGAACTCGCGTGGAATCGAATGCTCGATTTCGTATATTTGCTTTAATATCTATCTATTTAAGGCATTTTAAAAAAATTATAAAAAAACATATTTGTATTTTTATAACTAGCCCATTCCATTGATATGTCACATTATCCCTCGAAAACAATTATTTTTTTTTTTATTTGTCCCCCAAAATAGAAATTCGTTCATTCACGCTACATTGGTACATTAAACTCAATAGTATATGTACCAACAACTCTTTTCGTCCAGTAGATTCAGAGAAAATCAGCTGTGACAGACAGACAGACAGACTTTAGACTGATCCTATAAGGGTTCCGTTTTTTCCTCTTTTGGGGTTCTCGCATGGTAGGTACTTCGCATAGCGTTGCTTTTTGAGGTGAGGAGGGCGTGGCTGAATCGACTTTTCTAAGGAAATTGACACGGTTGGCTACCTACTTATATTTCACTATATTGATCGACTCCATCTATCCAAAGGTTGATTGGAAGAAAGTCCGCCTTTTCACCTCATGTAACAGAGACACACAGCACAGAGCTGGCTACATCACCTACAATATCCTTGACAACCCATAACACCATGGTAAACTAGGTTTCATGTCAGTGCTTCCCTTTGATCGTGCCGGCTACACTGAACTGGGCAGAAAACACGAACTATTTAAAGAGCCGCTTCCACCGACCTTTCATTCAGTGCGATGGTAACAACCACCTAGTAAGTTAAGACGATCTAAAATTTTACGTGAAATCCGGACCACGCTCAGCCTTCGACTGTCGAACGGTCACTCTTCCAAGTTCTGACCGCGCCCAGGTGTGCTTAAGATCACGAACGGCAGTCGACCGATCGCACCACTGAGCTTGCGAGGCTGACAACTGGGCGCCATGTCAGTGCTTCCCTTTAGCCGTGGTCGGCCAAAGGAAACTACAGCCTGCACAGTATTGGGCACTCATGTTGGCTTTCAGGAAAGTCACTGGAACATTCACTTATGAATGAAGTACTTATGCGAGTTGTAAATATTTACATCGATGAACTCTTAGTGGGCACAGCACAGGCGAAGAGCCCGTCAAGTCTAAATGCCCACCAGTACGAGGTTTTATGAGAAATGGCGGCAGTGTTGCTAGTTTCAGTTTTTATTTACCCTAAAATACAGTTTCCTCAATGAAATACAATAGAAGAATTCAGACTAAGTAGGTACCTATAATTATCATATCTTGATTATTATTTCGTTGCTGTGTCTAAAACGGTTGTATTGTTCTATAATTGAAATTTGTGTGTTCGATCTATTAAAATTTTTTTTTCTCTTTTCAGTTTTATATTGAAGTTGTAGTTGTTGTTTTATTTTGATTTAAGTATCTGTTTCTGTACTCACTTTTATGTATTTGTTTATATCCGTATTATGCTTGCTGTGCTCAACAGTCGCTATGTAAGTAATATTTGTATCATGAATCTTTCATGTTTTAATGCCGTGTGTACTCTGTTGGTGTTTGATAAAAATAAATAAATAAATAAAAATAAGATTTATGATGAACAAGCGCTTATATGATGTTCCAAAGCATAAAATATTGTTTACCAACCATAACACCATGATACGTCTACCGCTGCTGGCGGCGCAGTCAAGTCAAAATGGCTTCCAGAACGCTAAATGGCGTCGCTTTATGGCAGCTGTATTGGACGTGAATTGCGCTGAAATCGGGGAGGTTTATTTTATTTTTATTATACCACTTTTGCCCTGAGTCCCGCTGGTATTATTGTCGGTACAAACAACATTACTGACAAAATATTGTAACGCGTAAGTATGGTCCGCTGTTTTGGGACAAAAATGTGGGGGTAACTAAAGTGTCATATAAAGAAATTGTGAAACACCAAAACTATAGCAATAATACAAAATAGCACAGAGCAAGAAATCGCGGCCGGCTGGGGAAGGCGGCCGCCGATCGCTGCTCTGTGAGCAATACATACGTTATAATACCTACCAAGAGTGGTACAAAGACCTTTGCGGTGAAACTCCGTTGTCTTGTCTCTAACTTGTATAATACATCGCAACATGCATGTCTGCCTACAACGAATAAACTCTAAAACAGCTGAACCTATTTACACGCAATTTTCACTAATTTAATTTGGCATGGATATCGGAATGGTTGCTATAACATGACGTCACTGTAAATTATTAAAGCATTTGTGTTCTGCCGAAGACCTTGTTGGTGACTGTGTATTTCGTTTTATTTAATGAAGTATGAAAGAGTGTACTATTATCTTCTGAAATAAAATAAAATACAACATAAAACGAAAATAATAGGATTAAGTAAGACCAACTGGTGCTGAGGCAGTAGGGTCAGGCGATCTGAGGGTCAGACAGACAGACAAAAGTGATCGAAGTTGGAGAACATGTGAACGGAGGAGCCGCGGTTTCACCGGTTCCGAACGGAGAAGCAGGTGTAGGTATGCATGTAATTTTCATTCGTCAAAAAAAACTCATTGGTACATGCCGACCGGAACC
Source organism: Nematopogon swammerdamellus (assembly GCA_946902875.1). Classification (NCBI taxonomy): domain Eukaryota; kingdom Metazoa; phylum Arthropoda; class Insecta; order Lepidoptera; family Adelidae; genus Nematopogon; species Nematopogon swammerdamellus. The sequence goes on from OX336343.1 coordinate 11,093,101, forward strand.
GAACCTTGGACCTCTCGCACAAGAAGCCACCCGCTGCCTACAAATGTATGATGTGATGACTGATGACGGATGTCAAACAGATAAATTGACACGCGCCGCGCCGCGCTCCTCCCACCGTCTATCAATGTATAGCTACCGATCGGCTTGTAATGTGCCGACCTGCCGACCAGTTGTGCCAAGCATGGGAACATATTCGAATCTGAATAGTACCAATCCAGGGAAGTCTCCGGTATGGCACCTACCTTCTCGGAGGTCATATTGGCTAGTCGAAGCATGCGCTTTGGCCCCTCCGACTCAGCCACCAATTCCGGATTACATAAAAAAAAAACCCTACGCCTAAAAATGACAGAACAACAATTTTGAAACTGAATATCGCATACTGTAAATTATATTACGATAAATTTCCATTATTTTTATTTGGTAAAATAGGTAATTTGACACTAGTTTGAATGAATCATTTTATAAGCATTGTTTATTACCACTACTTTAGCGAGAAAATAATTAAGTTCGAATTACCATCGTGTGGGCATGTCCCTACGATAACAATATATAAGCCAATTTGCAATATTATAGCAATAGCAGTTTTACCCTCTTAATCGTTGGATTCTATGCTCCTTTAGTCGCCTCACACAATACAAGTGGCTCTTCGCGGAACTCTGACATTTGCGACGCGCTTCATAATACTTTTTCCGGGAGGCTTTCATGGCACGATGAGCCGCATCCGGTGACAAACGAACTGCTTTCAGGATATAATGGCGGAAAATCACGCCCGCTGTCATGTTGCTGTTGTTGCGATGACAACGCCATCTGTGCGAAGCAATTATATTATTTTTGGCTTTGCTCTTCATCGAAGTTTTCCCCAAATGAGCTTCTTTAGGTTCCGAGGAGGTGAACTAATTTGCCATCTGGTGCCTATAGTGGAGAGGAGAGGGTGTGCCACGTTGTGGGTTTTAAACAACGGCTTACCAGAATATAGGCAGCCAACAGGTTAATCATAATGTTGCCTTTTCATTACATTTCCATTTACATAGCCGTTTCATTCAGTGCGGTTGTACCAACCCGGCGGGAATAAACCCTACCACCTAGTAAGGTAAGAAGGAACCTACAGTTTAACGTGGAATCCGAACCACGGTCAGCGTCCAACGGTCGAGCGGTCACCCATCCAAGTACTGACCGCGCTCAGCGTTGCTTAACAACAGTCGACCGACCGCACCACTGAGGTACCGAGGCTGATAAACATCTCAGGGTTTGAGATATATACCATATATCTCAGACCCTGAGATGAAGAGTCTCCGAAAACTGTGTGTAAACTGTCTGTAGTTGCTGTACTGTTAGCATCTGTGCAAAAACTACATCCGTCGTTAATCTTGTTGATACACAGTATTTTTCTCATTCACTACCGCCATTGGGCTCCTAACTACGAAGTAACTCATTTTCATGACAATCGAATCATATCTAGCGCCTACATTATTCTTCACAAGTTCGTAAACAAGATAGAGAGTGCGCTTTGACCTAAATCTGCGCTTATTGCGACGAGAGATTGACGGATTGCACAATACAAGGTCCACTTAGAGTAAACCCCGGAATGTACATAGCCTACATGATTCATTTTTTTCAGTTTCGCTTAACCAATATAACATACAGCGCGACGGTCAGGAGCTAACTAGCACCTGGAGACAGATCGCCGAATAATTGTTTTTGTATAATTTTCGCGTCCTTATTCAATGCGAAGAAAAACTGGCAATCAAACTTCGTAAGTTACAACGTTTTGTTAGTAGTTACTCACAAATAATAATTTTTTATATTGATAAAATCAAAGAGTTTGCATTACGTGCGACGTAATACAAACTCTTGCTAGATTAGTTTTAAATGGTTTTACATAGAATAATTTGGATGTTTATGTTATTGTTAGTTTTATTATTTAAGTTATTTTATTTTAAAATATACTTAGTTCAAATATCGTAAATAAATCTTAGATGGAGAATAAGTTTATTTCATACCTGGGTTGAACCAGGGTGCTCCTCCTACATCGAGACGGAGCGCATAAAGAGCAGGATAATAATATAATGTATTGTGTTGTGCGACCTCGTTCTTTTGAGCAGCTCCGTTGAGAGCTGCGATCGCGTTGAGAGTCTCACAAACAACAAGTAGCAATACCTGGCTCCTGGTAGCTCTCAGGGTGACTGCTCGAGAACAGTTTCCTGCCTTTTGCACAACGATTTTACCAAAGTCTAATATACGGCACTTCGGAGCCACCACGCCAGCGACACGCCATACAAACGAACGTTACACCATTTTGCCCCTTGTCGAATTCAGTATGTCCGCTATTACATTTTAAATTTAATATAATGTCAATTCCGAAATATTTAGAGGTACCTACAAACTATTATAAATACCTCTATTATTTTGTTTAGAAACATATATATGTTTCTAAACAAAATAATACAGGTATTTATATGTACATAACATACATACATATCATACATATGTATGTATGATATGTACATATAAGGTGAACGATAGTCCATGCCGATAAATTAGACAGCAACCCTTCTGTTCACCTTACAGTTGAGCCTCGTTGAGCGTAGTTATTGGTTGAGTCTACAGAATAAGGAAGACAATCATATAAGAGCTGGCGGCGGGATGCCGACATTCCGACATTATTCTTTCTATGGCTCTCTTTCCGACGAACTAAGGCACAGCCACTTTTAATTTATAAAAAGCGGCCAAGTGCGAGCGGATTCGCGCACCGAGGGTTCCGTACCACCACACAATATATTATTATTTGTTGTTTTACTTTAGGTACGCGTTGAAAGAGCGCCTTCCAACTCTGTGTCCCAGCGAAGGTGAAGCTTGCAGTTTCTTTCAGCGCCTGCCGAGTGGAGTGCGCTTATCTTGCTGAAAAAACTTGCGTTCGATTCATTGCTGTCGCCCGTTATTAGGCGCTTCGATAATAAACATTACCTTTAATCACAGAGCATGGAATACCGCGCGCCCCCCCGGTATTCCATGCTCTGTGCCTTTAATCATATTGTAGTACAGTAGTAGTAGTATATGTTAGGTTTGCGTACCTACCAAAGCAGTTATAATTATGTACTAGCTTTTGCCCGCGGCTTCGCTCGCGTGAAATTCGTATTTCAAAGAAAGCAAGTAAGTAACTAAGACTGATCTGCGTTAAGTAAGGTAAACGATAAACCTTCTCAAATAAAGTAAGTAACTAACGGCGAGGCTTCAGGCTGAGCTGCATTCTGGAAGACAATAAACCTTCTCGAAGAAAGTAAGTAACTAAGGGCGAGGCCGAAGGCCGAGCTGCGTTCAGGAAGACGATAAACCCACTCAAAGAAAGTAAACAATTGAGCGTACAGCAAGACTATAAACCTTCTTGAAGAAAGTAAGTCACTGAGGGCGAGGCCGAAGGCCGAGCTGCGTTCAGGAAGACGATAACCTTTTCGAAGAAGTAAGTAACAGAGGGCGAGGCCGAAGGCCGAGCTGCTTTCAGGAAGAACATAAACCTTCTCGAAGAAAGTAAGTAACTAAGGGCGCGGCCGAAGGCCGAGCTGTGTTCAGGAAGACTATAAACCATCTCGAGGAAATTAAGTAATTGATGGCGAGGCCGAAGGCCGAGCTGCGTTCAGGAAGACGATAAACCTACTCAAAGAAAGTAAGTAATTGAGGGCGAGGCCGAAGGCCGAGCTGCGTACAGCAAGACTATAAACCTTCTTGAACAAATAAGTCACTGAGGGCGAGGCCGAAGGCCGAGCTGCGTTCAGGAAGACGATAACTTTTTCGAAGAAGTAAGTAACTAAGGGCGAGGCCGAAGGCCGAGCTGCGTTCAGGAAGACTATAAACCTTCTCGAATAAATTAAGTAATCGTGGCCAAGACCGAAGGCCGAGCTGCGTTCAGGAAGACCATAAACCTTCTCGAAGAAAGTAAGTAACTAAGGGCGAGGCCGAAGGCCGAGCTGCGTTCAGGAAGACTATAAACTTTCTTGATGAAAGTAAGTACCTAACTGAGGGCGAGGCCGAAGGCCGAGCTGCGTTCAGGAAGACCATAAACCTTCTCGAAGAAAGTAAAAGGGTGAGGCCGAAGGCCGAGCTGCGTTCAGGAAGAGCATAAACCTTCTCGAAGAAATTAAGTAATTGAGGGCGAGGCCGAAGGCCGAGGTTTGTTCAGGAAGACTATAAACCGTCTTGAAGAAAGTAAGTAACTATCGCCCATAGTTACTTACTGTCATCGAGAAGGTTTAGTTTCTTCCAGAATACAGCTTGGCCTTCGGCCACGCCCTTAGTTACTTACTTTCTTCGAGAAGGATTATAGTCTTCCTGAACGCAGCTCGACCTTAGGCCTCGCCCTCAGTTACATACTTTCTTCGAGAAGGTTGAAGGTCTTCCCTCGGGTCTTCCTTTTGTTGCTTATTTTCTTCGAAACGGTTTAACCTCTTCCTGTTCGCCCTCCGGTCCCGGCCTAAGTTACTTTTTTTTTGTCTTGAGAGAAGCGCAGCGCTTCTCTCAAGACATTCTCATCGTCGCAACTTTTAAACTATTTGTCCAAATTACTTAGTGTAACAGCCAAAGTTTATCTACTTTAAATACCAGAAGCGATAAAAGTATGTATTTTGATAAGAATTAATTCAAAACTATAAAATGTGCATTGTAAATACAGTATGCAATTTAAATGTATTTTTGGTTCACTATTTTGGCTATAGTGGCTTCCACATAAAAGGTAGATATATGCTGTCGCGGACTTTTTTTTAGAACTATTTTAGAGAAACTACCTCACCATACACTATATTCGTGTAACTCTAACGGTTTATGCAGCGCACGCCGAGATAGGTCTCAGAAGGCAGGATTTTTTCCGACTTACTTGACATTTATCGATATTTGGGCAAATTTACACAATGTCTTTATAAATTATAGCCTTTTTACCCGACTACGGCGAAGCCAAAAAAGGAAGGGTTATGAGTTTGGCGTGTATGTATGTATGTATGTATGTATGTATGTATGTATGTATGTATGTATGTGACTATCTATATTCCACTCTACAGCCTAAATTACTGGACCGATTTGAATAATTCTTGTGCTATTGGATTCGTCTTATTCACGGGAGTGTCATAGGCTATATAACAATTTTCAAAATTCAAAATGGCGGACGCACGGCGTCAAAATGTCAAATTAGTTTTTCAAAATATATTGAGTGGGGTATCAAATTAAAGATAATTAAATTACGATTCCGAAAATATATACTTTGCTATCTATTAAACTTATGTGTACAGAGAAATAGAGCAAAATGTGTAGCGAATGTATGTATGAATCGCGATTATTCGCGATGAACCGTGGTCGCCCGCGCCCCGCGCCGCGCGCCCCCACCCACGCGCGACGACGACGCGAAGAAGCGACATGGTATTGTTGGTAATATACCTACATACTTACTCACTGATCTACCGCAAATTTTATATAGATATATAATATTATTAGATACAGTACTATGCTAAAATAAATTGGTATTAAATGTCCATGTAGGTACCTAGTGTAAGCATAATATGTAGTGTAGGTGTACCGTGTGGGGTCGGTACTTAAAAAGAATAGCCCCACTGCATCTCTCCCCGTCGCATGTCGTAAAAGTCGACTAAGGGATTGTCAGCCTCGGCAGCTTAATGGTGCGGTCAGTTATTGGATGGATGACCGCCGACCTTACTAGGTGGTAGGGTTTATCCCGGCCGGGTTGGTACCACCGCACTGAGCGAAACGTCGGTCGAAACGGCTATGTAAATAGTTCGTGTTTTCCGTCCAGTTCAGTGTAGCCGGCGCGAAATGAAGGGAAGCACTGACATGGCACCTAGTTCACCCGGTGTTATGGGCTGACATCACGGATGTTGTAGGTGATGTAGCCAACCGTGTCTAGTTTCCATAAAAAAAAAGGTAGGTACATTAATTCAATATTTTCGGATGCAAGTTACCCTTCAGCTAAGCGGGATATTGTGGAAGAGAAGAACCGCCGATTGCGAAAAAGTATTCCCAATTTTCTGGGTGCAGTTTTAGCCCTAGACTCGATTAGTTGCCGGAACCCTACGTCTTTGGAAATGGCGGTGCCCAGGAGGTTCAGGTGCTTCCAGACAGGTATGACGCTGACTTAGAAACTGGCTTGGAAATCAAAAGGACCTTCAAATCGACCTTCGCAGATAATGCGCAGCACTGAGCCTTGCTAACGTTGAAGGCGTGGGCGTAGCATTCAGGGGGCAACATATCATTGTTATACATACGAGAGTACGGAACACGGGTTCTACACCAGTTACCCTTCAACTAGGCGGGATGTGGATGAGAAGAGGCGAAGACTTGTGTCTGAACTTGAGCAAACACTCGGCTCTATTTCCGAATGGGCCGTAGCAAGTTGTTCAAGTTAAATACCTCCAAGATACAAGTTTGCGCGTTCAGTGCGAAGAGAGCGGCGTTCACACCAGCTCCTTCCTACCAAGGCACGTCACTTAAATTTTGCGACCACCTCGGGGTCCTCCGAGTTGAATTATCGCACGATCTAAACTTCCGGCGTGACATCGAGGGCAAGGCCGTATAAATCGCAGATTCGGTACTGCTCGCACCGCACCTATGGGATGGCTCAGTCAAATACCAGCTGGCGCCTCTGGACTCGATCCAGCGTCGAGCCGTGCGAATAGTAGGTGACTCCCAAATGTCCCGCGATCTAAAACCACTGCAACTCCGTAGGAATACATAGCTAAATCAGAGCCTGTTGAAATACAAACAGAGAGAAATATTTTCCCCCAAGTACAGTCTCGGGTCCTTCAACCTGGGCACCTGTCAGGCCGGCATGGCATTCGCAGCCTCCGCATGCTACCGAATGTCCATGGGCATCGCTAGACACCTTATGGGTGGCTCGGCGCCACATGTCGCGCTTACTATAAAAATAATATCAGTAGCTTTGGCCTCGCCTTAGTGGCTTACCTGCTTCGAGTGAGTACATTATTCAACTATGTACAACCTGAAACCTCCCTCGGTCTTCGGCCTTGAACTGATTGGTTTACTTACTTCCCGAATCCGCTTCACCCCAGCCAGATATATTTACTTACATAGACAAAGAAAATCGTGTACTTACACAGCTCAGTCTTCGGTCTTGCTCTGACTGACTTTTCATTTTACTTCAAGACTATACATCGTTCAACTATACATAATTTGTATATATATATGTAGGTACTCACTCATGCGCTATTGCAGAAAACTTTAGTTTCAAACGAGGTTTCAAATAGAGATCACGACAAATAAACGGACGGATAGTATCAAGCCGGTACTTATATAAAAGAATAGCCCCACTGTATCTCTCCCCGTGTATGTCGTAAAAGGCAACTAAGGGATATGACTTCCTTCTTATAATACTAGGTGGTAGGGTTTAACCCGCCCGTGTTGATACCACCGCACCGCACTGAATGAAAGGTCGGTAGAAACGGCTATGTATTTAGTGTAGCCGGTACGACCGAAGGGAAGCACTGACGTGGCACCAAGTTCACCCGGTGTTATGTTATGGGCTGACATCACGGATGTTGTAGCCTGTAGGTGATGTGTCAGATTCCATAAAAAAAATCAATATACGAGTTACATACAACGTTTAAAGTATGCAAACAGTTTTTAAAAAAGTCTAAAATAAAAAAAATAAGTTATAAAAAACTAAAACCCGACTACGTAAAAGCTAATTATGAAAATCGTTTAAATAAAAAAAAATAGTTATAAAAAACTAAAACCCGTCTACGAAAAAGCAAATTATGAAAATAGTTTAACTAAAAATAACAAAATAATGTTTTCCATATAATTTATCAGATACAGCATTTCTCTTTTTATATTGATTTTACCTTAGGACTAACTCTATAAATTTTGATAAATTTATTATTTTTAACGTTCTAAATATAGAGCCGTGGTCGGGCGTTCTTCGTTCAACAAGACAAGTGAGACCGTCGTTGTGCATTATAGCCGTTGACGTTCGGTATGTACCTATGTATCTACTTATAATAATTTTAGATTGGCTCTGACTGATCTTAAAAAAAGATGCCAGTATGACACAATGGCGATGGCCGTCCTAAGTTCCGCGCTCTAATAATGCACGACGAGGGCCTCACTTGTCTTGTTGAACGAAGAACGCCCGACCACGGCTCTATATTTAGAACGTTAAAATAATAAATTTATCAAAATTTATAGAGTTAGTGCTAAGGTAAAATCAATATAAAAAGAGAAATGCTGTATCTGATAAATTATATGGAAAACATTATTTTGTTATTTTTAGTTAAACTATTTTCATAATTTGCTTTTTCGTAGACGGGTTTTAGTTTTTTATAACTATTTTTTTTTATTTAAACGATTTTCATAATTAGCTTTTACGTAGTCGGGTTTTAGTTTTTTATAACTTTTTTTTTTTTTTATGTATAAGCTATAGTACTGTAAAGGCTCATCAAAATCTGTTCAGTAGTTTTTGCGTGAAAGAGGAATATAGTGCGGCTGCTCGGTTCGCTGTTGAGTTTATAGGCCGCCCCACGCGCGCCGCCGCCAACTGCCGCTCGCTCGGTAAATACCTATGTAGTATGTATAGTACTAAGGCGCGCGGATTGAACATATCGGAGTAACTATTTAGTAATCTGTGATATCGGTTTGTATGGGAGCCACATCTTAGCGTAACCGGAACTGAATTTTATATAGCCTATCCTGTGTCCCATATAGTTAAATGTGCTTGTACAAAGTTTCATCGAATTCGGATGATCGGTTTAAGAGTTATGGCGGAAAATACATACATACAGAAATGATTTCTAAAAATCGTCAATTTAGCTTTAGTATCATACATAGAGGCTACAAACTCAATATTTCCTAAAACAAAGCAACTTACTCCATGACCATCCCTTACAGATTTATTATTAGTATTGATATTGATATTAAATTGTTTTATGTTTTATTGCTATTTAGTACGAGCTTGAGTGAGCCGGTATTGCCAATAGTAAGTTTTCAGTTAGTTGTTTTGAATACATGTTATTGTAAGGTGCAGGTTTTATCGACGAAACGTAACTATGTATTTTTTATTGCTTCCGAACTAGCTGGGAGTGCCCGAGGTCGAAGCCTCAGGCGCAGCCAATTTCACCCCCGAGGAGGTGCCAGTCCGGCTTGGAGGTGGACTAATGTCGCTGGGAAAAGGCTATTAACCCGCGATTTGAAGATCCGTGGATTGTAGGAGTGGGGAAAGATATTCCCCGGAAGCCCGTTCCACACCTTTGCAGTGCGTGCGGCACAAGAACGATTTAGAGAATCGTGCAGTGCAGAAATGCCGCCTAGCCAGCCAGACGGCAAGAACATTGCAATCAATTTCGTCTTTCACATATTATTTCCAGCAGTTTATTCCTACAGGTAGGAGGTATACCCTAAACAAGTGTACCAACACGCTTCACAGGTAAGTCCTCTCTTCCTCTTTTGTACCTCTGTTTGTTTTCTCATTCAACTCTCTGAGCACGACGTTTAGTATTTATTTATGCTGAAGCCTTTTTGCCATTACCTACGTTTGTATAGGCCGAGCACCGAAACCTTTTAGAAAGTCGAGTAGAAAGTAAGAAAAAATTTGAAGTTAACATCAGTATGTACTCTTGTTTAGTCACTTGAATATTATAAAGTTATTTAAATATTTGTATACATTTTATAGATTTCATTACGTTTTACGCTATTTATTTTTCTGATTATTCAAATTTCGTTCACAGTTTAAAAAATATTTTAGAAATCTCATCGGGTTTCCGATTTATATTCAAATTTAGAAATTTTAACAGAAATTCTTAGTAAAATACACAAAAAATTTAGCTCATATTTTTTGGTGTAAGCGACGACGTCAGCATTTTGGAGCCCTCAACGAGCCGGGAGCCCTGGGCTCGCGCCCCACGTGCCCTTATGGAAAGATTATGACCCTTATCGAAAGACTTATGACCCTTATGGAAATACTATGACCCTTATCGAAAGACTTATGACCCTTATGGAAAGACTGTGACCCCCTTGGAAAGACTATGACCCTTATGGAAAGACTATGACCCTTATCGAAAGACTTATGACCCACCCTTTTACGTTTTTGAGCGCCGCTAAAAGGGCCTGGGAGCCAAGGGGATTAGTACTATTTTAACGTGTGAGACTGAAAGGGTTATGGAAAGACTATGACCCTTATCGAAAGACTTATGACCCTTATGGAAAGACTATGATCCTTATCGAAAGACTTATGACCCTTATGGAAAGACTATGACCCTTATGGAAAGACTATGACCCTTATCGAAAGACTTATGACCCTTATGGAAACACTATGACCCTTATCGAAAGACTTATGACCCTTATGGAAAGACTATGACGCTTATGGAAAAACTATGACCCTTATGGAAAGACTATGGTCCACTGCTCACACCGTGGAAACGGTGTGAGCAGGGGCTCACACCGTTTCCACGGTTTCCACCGGCAGAACTTGAGTAATTGGATGGGTGACCGCTCGACCGTTGGAGGCTGACCGTGGTTCGGATTCCACGTTAAACTGTAGGTCCCTTCCCTTCTCACCTTACTAGGTGGTAGGGTTTATCCCGACCGGGTTGGTACCACCGCACTGAGCGAAACGTCCGTCGAGACGGATATCCGTCCAGTTCAGTGTGACCGACATGAAATGAAGGGAAGCACTGACATGGCACCTAGTTCACCCGATGTTAGGGGCTAACATCACGGATGTTGTAGGTAATGTAGCCAACCGTGTCAGTTTCCATAAAAAAATATATATATTGCGCTTGAGCTAAACCCCCACCCTATTCATACCGGCGGGGCGGCGGCAGTTTCGGTGTGAGGCCTCTAGTAGAAAACAAAATCTGCACCTAGTGCAAAAGAAACTAAGTTGTTCTCCCTAAACTGCATGTCTAGGGAGCTACAGAAATCTGGTTTGTCAGTACAGCATAATAATCTAGCCAGCACATGAATAATTCTTTGATTTCTCCGTAATGAGTTGTTCCGCCGAATCATTCGGTGTAGCTAAGTCGGTTCGCGTTCGGACCTAACCGTTATTGGATCGTAAAGTTTCCCAGCCTCTATCGGCCTCGAACTTTCCAAAAGACCGATTCTAGCGGCGCAAGAACGAATCATTTAACTCTACAGAGTAATTTTTTGACCATGCCGGCCTTTTCAGGGGGTTAATCTAATTAGTTTTCGATGCAGATTCTGCATCGAAAACTAATTAGATTGAATAAAATAACGGTGGGGAAATTACAAAAAATGGACGTGTGAGGGAGAGAGGCTGTGAGAGTGTGTGTATGAGAGAGAGGAGCGGAGGAGAGAGGGAATTAATGTGTGCAGAATTACCGCTGCTTTGGTGAAGGAAAACATCGTAAGAAGAAGAAAACACCTTAAACCACTTTGGACTGCCACTGTCGCCACTTGACGGAACGAACGAATTAAAATTTTAAATACATCCTACATCGAGCTGGTGATGTATGTTCCAATGTTGAAAATTTAAAATACTCCCGACACATAAATAACCTTTAAAAGTCAGTAATTAATATCCGTTTAGTTAATTAAAGACGTCGGCGGACTGAAACTCAAGAGCTGCGTGGTTCGGGGGACGATTTTATTTCTTTAGCGGTCCGTTGACGGCTTTATGTAACTAAACAGAAAATTATTTCTGACTTTTAAAGGGTTGTTGAGGTGTCGGGGGGTTTTTTTTATTTGCAATTAAACTTTTATTTCATGCTTTTTAAGAGACGTAATATTTTGATTACTTGATTACAAACATAGCTAAGAACCATCCCGGTTAAACCAGCTTTCGAATAAAAAACCGCATCCAAATCGGTCCATACGTTTGGGAGCTACGATGCCACAGACAGACACACAGACAGACAGACAGATGTAGGTACCAAACTGATAACACATCTCCTTTTGCGTCGGGAGTTAATAAAATAAAAATGGAATACTTTTAGTTTTACCTAGACAAGTCGCCCCCCGAACACTCTCTTGAGGCTTTCAGCGACTCACAAGTTCGGACCCTCCGGAATTCGATTCACAGCCGTACTGATTGCACAACCTTTTTTTATTATCAAATAGCAAAGTTTTCCGCGGAAAGATCCGCACATTAATTAAACTAAAAGTTCTGAATACTAATTGGCATTTCCGAAAAGGAGTTAGTTTTTTATGGAAGCGGACTTGCTTGAATAGCTTCATGTCGGTTATCGACATCTAGCGCGTTCACAGTACTTACACAAATGCAACTTGAGTGTGCAGAATGTTGAAAAAGCGCAGTAACATTTTACAAAAAATACTTCAAAAAAACCTAAAAAGATTGTTTCATCATAGTGAAATAACCGGTCACGTGCAAGTTGGACTCGCGCACCGAGGGTTCCATACCACCACGTAAGCGGGCTAATTTAAAAGAAAAAGAAAAAAAAAATGCACAAGTGGGATTCGAACCCACGATCATCGGATAAAAACTCCATACATGCAAAGCTAGGCTAACTGAGGTTAGGCAAGATAAGACGAATATCTGATTCAGTGTTTTTTTTATGGAAACTGACACGGTTGTCTACATCACCTACAACATCCGTGATGTCAGCCCATAACACCGGGTGAACTAGGTGCCATGTCAGTGCTCCCTTCGTTACGCCGCCGTCCCGATATAAATACAAACAACGTATCGGTGGCGCCATCTATTGACATCTCTCCACACTTTTACCATCACCGGTTTAAAAGATTACAGACCTCGGACGGACGGACGGACAGACGACATAGGCTTAGCAATTAGACATCCGTATGGACACGGAACTCTAAAAATTCATTCTCTTTCTAAGCAAGGCCGTGACCCCTTCCTCGGGAATTGTTTTAATTGTTTTAATTGTTAAAAATTGTTTTAATTGCAACTGACATGGTTGGCTACATCACATTCACAGCCGTGATGTCAGCCCATAACCAACCGGTGACAAAAAGAAAGCTTATCATGTTTATCGGAGCAAGATTAAAAGGACATTCCACTCAAGAAAGGGTCGACCCTGGATACCACCGAAAACCGTAAGCAGGAAATACCGACGGAATCACGCCCATGGAACTAAGGTCAGAAATCCACACATCATCCTACAGTCCACTTTCAGCTTTCCAAATCACCATTTTTGGTAATCCCACTAAACCAAACTATAGTCTAATCAGGGAAACAAAAAAGTGGCCAGACTTTAATGTATGTACAACCTATGTTTTATTTATTTGTCATTAGGCTGTCTGTTTTCTAATAAATAAATAAATAAACATAACACCTTGGTGAACAAGGTGCCATGGCAGTGCTTCCCTTTGGTCGACAATCAGCCTCAAAACAGTGGAACAGTCACCCACCCAATCTCCGGCCGCGCCCGGTTGTGATTAATTTCTTACCGCACGTCAATCCATCGCACCACCGAGCTACCGAGGCTGACTTGCAGAAAATCTATTTTGAACTACAGTAACCAGTAACACAATCCTGGGCCCATCTTGCTCCAAACAATTTCATGCACAGATTGTTACGGCGCCTAGGAGAATCCGAAAGAAAGGTTTATAATGTTCTTGCTTGTCTATGCGTGTTCCACCAAAACGCCTAAACTCTTTTTAGGGTTCCGTACCTCAAAAGAGAAAAAATAGGACCCTTCATTGTATAGGTTGTTGTTTGAAAAAAGTTGATATTTGGTAGTAGAGTTTGATGACCCAATCACGGATGTTTAGCGTAAATGAAGAAATTTAGATGTTGGGGGACAAATTTAGAAAAAAAACTTCACTTGCATCATGTGTCTTATCTTCTATCGAACGAGTCCTTTAAACTCTTTCGGAAGAAATCAAAATATATTTTTTACAATAAAAAAAATTAATGGTACGGAACCCTCTCCACGCGAGTTCAACTAGCACTTGACCGCTTTTTTAATGATTCGGCTCATTCGATTCGTCTCCGCGTATGACACGTAGGCTGTGGCAAATTATGTTATAATTTGTAGAAGATGGAGCATAGAATGTTTTAATGTTTTCTATACTATTTTTTTCTGAGATGCATAGTTTTAGGGGTACTTATAATTTTTAAAGATGTGATTTCTAGCCATTGTCGATACTGTTCCGAACCGACCAGTTTTATAACGGTCGACAATCTGGCTACGGACGGAGCCCTAAGAATCATAGACGCCCGTAGCGATTATTTAATAGACATTTCCATACCATGCTGAAGCAACACACACACACACTTGAAAGAATTCTAAAAGTAAGAAACGGAATCAACTGTCAAGAAGGTGAAAGAAAATGCACGACGACAAAATTACTAATACGGGGTGTTGCATAAATCCTACATTTATTTCTTAATGGTAATGAGGATCAACGCGGTTTTTAGTTTTGAATGTAGTATTGTAGTCCATGAAAAATCCAAAACATTGGTGTAATTATTTTTGTCGCACGCCCAAAAATGAGCTAGTAGCGATCAAATGAATGCGCCGATCTCGACTAGTCGCGGCGCGAAGTGCGTGACGTCACGACACTCCACGCCGCTCCGCACCGCCAGGAAGCGGTAAGGCGCGCAGTGTTTATGTTTGTTAATTTGTGTTTAAAACAAATTAAGTGCCCGATTTGTGCCTGGTTTTACTTTACACAATGTATAAATATTGTATTGTGCCGAAATGTACAAATACGTCTATCAAAACGCCAGAGAAACTATTTTTAAAAGGTTTTATTTAGCTTGACCCCTTGTTTATTTGTTTCAACAACTTTGCAACAACTTTTTCAACTACTTCTACTGAACCGATTCTTATGAAACTTTGCACACACATTGATTTCCCGTGACAATACAATGTTATGATAATTTCAACTTGGTGACGAAGGTCTGATGATGGAGTCAGGACGTGGACAGTGGGACTCTTCAACCGTTACTAGTAACTCCCTCGAGTTTGGGCTCATTTGGATGGTTTGGACGAGTGTCCCATACTTCTACTAATACACTTGGTGACGACGGTCTGATGATGGAATCAGGAGGTGGATGGTGGAACTCTTCAACCGTTACTAGTAACTCCTCGAGTTTGGACTCATTTGGTAGGTTTGGACGAGTGTCCCATACTTCTACCAATACACTTGGTGACGATGGTCTGACGATGGAGACAGGAGGTGGACAGTGGAACTCTTCAACCGTTACTAGTAACCCCCTCGAATTTGGGTTCATTTGGTTGGTTCGGACGAGTGCTCCATACTTCAACCAATACACTTGGTGACGAGGGTCTGATGATGGAGACAGGAGGTGGACAGTGGAACTCTTCGACCGTTACTAACAACCCACTCGAGTTTGGGCTCATTTGGTTGGTTTGGACGAGTGTCCCATACTTCTACTAATACACTTGGTGACGAGGGTCTGATGATGGAATCAGGACGTGGGTGGTGGTACTCTTCAACCGTTACTTGTTACTCCTCGAGTTTGGACTCATTCGGTAGGTTTGCAAACTTTAAACAGCTCTCCTGTAAAATTTGCTCTGTGGCACTTAGACAACTCCCGAACTGGAGCGACGATAAGTCGATTTTCGTCGAGTGACTAGGGCGCACGGCGAAAGACAACGATGAAAATCGACTGGGCGCAAGGCGACTAAAGTCGCCCACGCCTGGGACAGGTGACTGAACTCGATCGTGTTGCCGTTTGCCTATTCCTAGTGGACTGTTCGCTGAGAGACGCTAGTTCGTACGTCAGCTCTCGTCGACATATTGTCTAAATGCCTGTTAGGGCTGTGCGGCCTGGCGCAGCGAGTCGCTTGGCTATACTTCTGTCCAAGCTTCGGTCGCACGCAATATTAGCGTCCCGGGTGCACGGGATATTATGCACTTACATGTAAGAACACATTAGAACATTATATTGCTTGTATCTTGATGATCAATATATCCATATCTGTCATACTTAAATACGTACCTGTCTCTGTCTTATGCGAAATATATTACACCTCGTTGGTTCTGATGACCACACCACACATAAATATAGGACATATACATAAAGTTGGTAAAAAAATATTTTAATATTTTAAAGTATTTCTTCACTTGTCAAATAAAAAAAATCTGCCAACTTAATTTTCAACCAGTTTCACCAAACCGATTGAGTTGAGATGTGCGTGTCAAACACATATCAGTATAAGTCATTGCAAGTGACGTTTCCATTGTATTGAATTCTTTGTTCACACACAAGCAAAGTTGGTAAGGGTTGTTCGACCTATAGAAGGTAAGTAGAAAATTCTGCACATAGAAAATTCAGGTATATGTAGATCCAAAGGTTTTATAAAGGTAGGCCCAGCAAGGATTACCTCGTCACAAAGGCAGGTATTTTATATCCGAACCCTCTCTTTGAGTGAGAGGCAAAGTGAAGAGGTATTTTCATTCAAGGTAGATAATATTAATGTGATGTTGAAATATATTTTCAGAAGATGTCAATATATATATCGACGCATCGTATTAATTTCGTGAAGAAGCAATATAATATAACCTTATACCAAGACCAACTATTTTGAAAGCGATCGATCACTAATATTAAAACTGTCACCAAATGCAAAGTCTATCTATCTGAAATTCGAAAACAACTGAACCGATTTACATGCAGTTTTCACTAGTGAAATCCTCGGGATGTTATAGGTAGGTTTTGTCATAACGATATTTCTCCCAGAATATGTGAGCAGTGAATTAAAATCGTAAAAACATGAAAAAAATTGCACAAAACGTGAAAAAACGTGAAAAAAAATCGCCCACTTCCAGTGATAAGCACATAATACCTCAATGACCAAGTCACATAAATCAACGTAGGCACTCTGGCTTATCTCAGAGGAGAATTTTAATGCAATGCAATGCGTGAAGAAAAATATAGCATTTCATTAAATCTTAGTCTAACTAACAGGTAGGTGTGCACCTATCTACGAGTAACTCCTGCGCATAGTACCTACAGAAACGAGTGTTACCAAACGCGAGCAGATCTGTTCTGCCAGCAATTCAATATGAAATTAGTCAGTGATTGTCCACCACCCTTATTGGTTGAAGGTTAGTACCGAGCAGAGCAGACATGACAGACAAGGTTCATCCGTGTCTGCCAGAAGATCTTATTAGCATAATATCCTACGCCGACACACCCACACGCTGTTACTAACCTAACAGCGGTTCGGGTATTATTCCTGAATTGAATTAGACCCGTATTTGATACCTAACACGATTCGATTTGGGTAGGTACTTGTAACGCAAAATCTGTCCAGACCTCTTTTTGTTCGAGAATTCAATTGATTTTAATCCATTTTGAATTCTATTCGAACACCGTTTTGCGACTCTAGCTTAGATTATGTTCCTTTTTACCCGACGACTGAACGAAGTAAAAAGTAGGGTTAAGTTTTTTCGAGCGTATGTACCTATGTATGTAAATGGCGGATGCAGGAGGTAAAATTGTCCATAATGAAAAAAAAATACTTCATTTTGTGAAGGTTTTTACACTGTCGGATATTTTGTTTTATTTTTATTATTTGTTATTTTACTATTGAGTTTGCACTATAATCACAAAAATTTTAAAAGATGTTATACTCTTTCAATAAACGTAAGTCACTAAGGGCGAGGCTGAAGGCCGAGCTGCGTTCAGGTAGTCAATATACTTTCTCGAAGAAAGCAAGTCCTTAGAGCCTAGTTCACATTAATAGAGTTAGCGGTAGAGTTTAGGGCGAGTACTAAATAGCCCCTCACTCTACCAATTTAGATGCAATCGGTAGAGTAGAGTAATAGAATTTGGTAGAGTAGAGTGGATAAAACGGTGATAGAGTAGCTGTACTATTTTTTTCCCCCACCACCCTTCTACTCTACTCTACCGGCTACTCGCCCGCGTGTGGACATGTTTTGACTAAAATAGTTTAGCTGATAGCTTGCCGTGCCCAACCGACAGGACAGATCGCCCTCGCGCACCTGCGTGCGCGCCGGCAATTTGTTTCGGGAACCTAACTACCTTATTAATTTATTGTTTATTATTGTCATTGGAAGCGAAGATGAAGTGGACAGACCGTCCGTTTCTCTTCTTTTGAGCCAACCTCGAGTCCATATTCGTTTCTTCTTCGAGAGCTAAAGTAATTTCCCCCAGCAAAACACACGGCGGGTGATGCTCATTGTAGTGCTTTGATCTTACACTGTCTACTCTACTCTACCACCTTACTTTTCTGGTGGACTGCTACTCTACCAAAAACAGTAGAGTAGAGTTAGTAGGGCAAAATAGTAGGTTGTCCACTCTACCGCTAAATCTACTAAACTAATGTTAACTAGAATATAGAGCGAGGTCATAGGCCGAGTTTCGGTCAGGTTAAAACGAAATACTTATATCGCATTAAATAGGTCAAAACCGCAAGTAAATTGGTTGAGTCATTTTTGAATTATATATAAGAGAACATACATGGCAGAAGTTGAATCTTATAATAATGTAGGGATAGGGATTAGAGATGCGTTTTCATTATGTTTCACTAGGTACCAGAACTCTACAATGCGATGACAAGATTCTACGAGTATGTATTGTCAGCCTCGATAGCTCAATGTTGCTGACTGTTGCAATAGATTTTTAAGCAATGCTGGGCGCGGTCAGTATTCGGATGGGTGACCGCTCGACCGTTGGAGGCTGACCGTGGTTCGGATGTCACGTTAAACTGTAGGTCCCTTCCCTTCTTACCTTACTAGGTGGTAGGGTTTATCCCGGCCGGGTTTCTACCACCGCACTGAACGAAACGTCGGTCGAAACGGCTATGTAAATACCTAGTTCGTGTTTCCGTCCAGTTCAGTGTAGCCCTCGGTGTAGCCGACACTAAATGAAGGGAAGCATTGACATGGCACCTACTTCACCCGGTGTTATGGGCTGACATCACGGATGTTGTAGGTGATGTAGCCAACCGTGTCAGTTTTCATAAAAAAAAATGTATGTGTGTGTGCGTATCGTAGGTATCTGTCGAAGCCGAGCCTTTTAGCTTTTTACAACTAGGCTGCTGTGCGTGCAATATACCTAAATAAAGTAAGTGTTCGATGGTGACTAACTATATTCAATCAACGCAATAAAGATGCTATCTTCGCAACGCAATGTGTATCAACACAAGTTAGAAGAAACGGAACCTTCTTCTACCTTCTACACACTCAAGTCTTTTGCTACTACCTACTTATATCTCGCAACATACGACTCTCAAACATCCAAAGGTTGACTGGGAGAAATCCCTGTAAGGGATAAGTCCGCCTTTGCCCCTCATGTAAATTTCTTATTGTGTGTTTATGTTAAATGTTTTTTGGAGCAATAAAGTATTTCTATCTATCTATCTATCTACCTTCCTTTCAGTATCAGTGCTTTCAGCACTTTCAAACTCAACCGTCATCCAATGCGGGTAGTTTCTGTAGCGAACTTGACCCTTGAGAAGGAAAGTCTGCTTATTAGATTGTATACGGGCAAATATTTTTAATGCGCTATTGCCTTTGCCCTTGAACTGCTCTGCCGGCATTGCTATGTAGCCGCCTACGTCTGTAGATAGGTGCGGTGCGGCGCGGTACGGCGGCGGCGCGGCGGTGGGGCGCGGGGAGGTGCGGGGCGGGGGAGTGCGGCGGACGCTCTGTACGTATAGCCTATACTCTATCTATAGGTAGGTAAGCCGGCGCGGCGGCGCGCGGCGCGACGCGACGTCGCGTCGCCGCGCGGCAGGCGGCGGCCGCGGGCGCCAGGAATCCAAGATGGCGGTCCGGCAAGCGCGGGGGTGTGCGGGGGAGGGATCCGCTCGATACGGCCGCCGTCTCCGCCAGTCTCGCCGGATAGGTCGCGACGCACGCACTACGTCATCACGCCTTGCAATCGGCCTTTTCGCGTTTCGCGCTTTTCCTACTTAGCTAGAGCCCCACCCGCGTAGAAGCGGCATGCGGCGAAACGGTCGCAGTGCTATGATCGAGTCGGACCTCGTGCGGGAGGTTCAGAAGCACCCGGTGCTCTACGACCGCTCCGTCAGCGGCTTCAACAAGACCAAGATGAGAGATGACGCTTGGAGGGAGGTCCAGAAGGAACTGAATGTACCTGGTGAGATTTTACACGCACACTAACACATCATCGTCACACGCTATGCGGTCAATCGATGGAAGCTTACTGGTCAATGCAATGTCGACCTTACGGCTATAGGCGGAAGGAACTGTGGCATGGCCGATCTCTTATTTTCATCTGTCCACTCACATGCGTGTGTATAGACGTAGTTTGTAAACAAACCACACGTGGATGACGGACAACGGACAACCCCGGGCAGAGTGTTCTGTTAACAAGATTTTTCGTAAAGAATAAAAAACGTAGGTAACGTTTTTTAATTATGTGCTTTCATGAAATCTAGAAGATTGTTTGATCATAAAGTTACAAATAAATGTATATGTACGTACTAGGTATAGTATATAATTTCTACTAATTGACAATTCGACTTTTTTTATGACGAAAAATGTTAAATGAGTTTCATACCAGGAAAACCAATCAGTTTTTTGTTTGTTTACTATGTAGGCAGTTATTATGTGAATACAATGTAAACAACCATGTCTTTTACATATTAATTCATATTATAACTATTATAAGTAACTTTCAACACAATTTGTAGAAATGTTTTTGTTTTGGTTCTTTGGGGGGCTGGTTTCAGATTTTTAAATAAGGAAATTCTAATACTGGAACTGAACCATTGCATCCCTAGTTAGTGTGCACTGCATTTTGGTTTGGTGTGAGCCTCGGCGCGGCTTGCTTGCGGTGCCTAACTTAGGTTTAATAGAATTTGTTTTTTGTTTCGGGGGGTTTGAATCCCCAAACCCGTCCCTCGGCACACTTATGGAATTGCCCAACTGTACTACTGAATAACAAGTAAACTTAACAAGTTGGGTAGGCAGGTAGGTATTATAGGTATGTATATAGGTATGTATACACAGGAACATGTTTTTTTTTCTTTTATGGAACTTGAAATCTACATCGTCTGAATATCGTCTGAAATCTACTACTACCGCCTTGATGTCGATCAGCCCATAACGCTTTGTGAACTAGGTGCTATATCAGTGTTTCCCTTTGGTCGTGCCGGCTACACTGAACTGGTTGAATTGGATAACCCGTTTGTCTTAGTAGTAAATGCATGCAATGAGTGACGCCCATCTCGCACTAAGTACAGTTCAGTTCAGCAAATATAATACGTGTCGAGCTTTAGAAAGAGACAATCCGGTGTGTAGAGCGTCGTCTCTGTCGCACAGAGACGTGCGAGTTCGTGCGACAGGGACAACGCTCTACAACCGGATCGTCTCTTTCATAAGCGTGGCACGCATTATTTGCTGCCCAAAACTGTACCTACCTAAGTACGGTAGAAATATATCAAATCAAATCAAATATCTTTATGGCACTCAAAAATTGTACAACAGGCAAATACTTAACTCTAAATATAGGGTTCTCTTACAGTACGCCTTATTATTTATAGAGTGTTATATATAAGAGTTATATATAAGGTAGACTGGAAGACATCTCTGTAAGGGATAAGCCCGCCTTTGCACCAATATAAATATTATATTGTTCTTTTTTTTGTGAAAAGTTTTGGAGCAATAAGGTATTTTCTATCTTTATATAATATCTACATTTCAGAAGATGACGCAGCGAGTAGGTATTTACCTGCGTCTCGCTAAGAGTCCCCGCGTCCCAAATATCATTACATCACAGAGATCAACAGAAATATAGAAATGGCGGATTTTTTCTCTTTCTCATCTCCGTGAAATGGCGTCAGAGTCCCAAGGTAGCTATAATTTAGCGATCCTTGTTCGTCGCGGGCGGAGTACCTACTCGTTCTAGATGAGGATTGGTAACATCAGTCCCTAGGGTTTAATAACGCTATCAAGGTTTACCAGTGGCACACCTAGGATTTAGCTTTGGGGGGCTGCTAGTTCAAAATGAATATAGGTACTTTATTTAGAAAAACTAAGAGTGCCTATATACCTTCGAGCGCTATATACTAGCTAAGAACCTCAAGGAGGTGAAAATGAAACATAATGGTTATGTTAGAAACAATCAAAATCGGCCGCGGAGGCGGCGTGTATTGACCCAAAAAAAGTATTTTTATTTGTGAATTTTTTTAAAATAATATGTTAAAAGTGAAATCATCAAAAATCGTGTCTCCCACCTATATTTTCGAAAGAGTATAATACAAAATTCGAAAGAAAAAAAAATTAGTACGATGGCTAATTTATCAAAGGTTACAGGATTCCGCTAAAATGTACAAAATTATAATTTATTCAGCGCACGTAATCCGATGCACGTACTTACACCCACCGTCGTCGCTGGGAAATCATTTCTCCGTGCTAGGTACGGACGGAACCTTTATGCGCCCATCAAAATGAAATCAAAACGAAATTTTATTTGTAAAAATAAAAAAAATATCGTCTTCTCGTCCATTCTATAATAAAATTGTATAGCATCTATTTATCATTTTTATTTTGTTTTATTCATTTATATTATTTTATTTTATAGTGTCTATTTATTCGTCTTTTTACAATGTCACGCACGACAATACGAGAATGTGCATTATGCATGCACTTAGTATACAAAGTATGTAGCTAGCACGGCAACTTTACCGGCATGAACAGAACAGGGTGCCATGAGCCATGAATGCTGACTTGAAGATTTTGAATGTGTTAGAAAAACTTTTGTAAATGTTATAGTTCATTTTGTCAAATAAAGCCAAGGTACAATTGGATATCGCTACTCACACTCTGAATTTGAAAGATAAATAATTTAAAATAAATAATAAAACATTGGTGATAGTAGCCACTCCATTACATAACTTTAGTAGCGACCCTGGAGACACTTGGCTCCTGGAACGATTGTAACATTGAATGTTATGCGTGGGTAATGTAACGATATTTCCTAACCATTATCACTAACTTCTTCGGGTCCCTCGCGATTTTACAGGCAATGTGGCAAATTGGAGGATATTACGGAGATAGACTAAAGTTACAGGAGAAAGTCTAAACTACACACTTGTTGTAATAATAAACGTTTTTAAAGGAAATGAAAAATAATCTTTAATTCTTTAGTCATGTTTGACATCATATGAAAATAATAATCTAATGCTGCTATGGCAACGCTCAATGCATGACATCTCAAACATAGAATATGTAGCATTTCTCCACCCTTTAAATAATAGCTTCTTCGATCAGACGGTTGGGTCGTCTTCGGAGTCTGTCACTGCGCCGAGGTTCAGGAAGCTCGTTGACATCGATTTCTGTATGAGCTTCAGCTAGTCCGGCTGGCGCTTCAGGCGATCCAGCCAATGGAGTAGTTTCAGGTTGTACTGCAGGAGGAATGACACCATCAATATTTGTATTTTCCGGCAGGAGAATGTCATCATCATCTTCAATAGGTTCAACTCGATGGCGTATGTGGTCAGCGTGACGTCTTTTCTCTAACCCTTCAGGTGTTCGTATTACATATGAGTACCTATTGGTGCGTTGTAGGACTGTCGCAGGTTGCCAGGTTTTTTCTAGATGTGTTCGAACGTATACTGCATCATCCTTATTGAAGACTGGAACCTTCTTTTCGTTTTCGATGTTTGCTTTTACCTGTTTGTATTGTAAACTCCTTTTTGCATTAGGTCGTGCATTGTCTAGTTCAGTGGGTAATTGATGCCCAAACATCATTTGTGCTGGAGATTTTCCAATTGTTGTATGAGGGGTGTTTCGGTAGTTAAACAAGAAGTTGAGAAGTTTTTCTTTCTGTGTTAGGTTATCGTTCGAGCTGGCAGACATTCTTGATTTGAAAGTTTTTACCACACGTTCTGCCAATCCATTAGTACGTGGATGATATGGTGAGGAGGTGATGGGCTTTATTCCTAGATCTTGGCAGAAGTTTTTAAACTCTTGTGATGTAAACTGACTTCCATTGTCGGACACAATGATTCGTGGAATTCCAAAAGTTGCAAAGATGTCTTGTAAACTGTCGCATAATGTAGCTGTTGTGATCTTCTTTAGCGGTTTCACTTCGATCCATTTTGATAGAGCATCAGCCAGTACTAGCCAGTAACTTCCTTCGTATGGACCTGCAAAGTCGAGGTGTAATCTCTCCCATACAGTGTCAGGAATTGACCATGAGTAGATCGGCAACTCAGGAATATGATTTCGATGTTCTTGGCACTTCTGACATTTTTTTATGTAATTGTCTATATCTTCGTCGATTGTTGGCCACCATACATAGAAGCGTGATAAGGCTCTCATTGAAGATATTCCAGGATGTCCCCGGTGTAGATGTTTGAGTGCAGCATTTTGTAGTTTAGCTGGAATTACTATTCTTCCTTGCCACATTATGATGTGATTTTCGACAGATAATTCGTTACGTTTTCTAAAATAGGCTTTCATATCTGTTTGTTGTTCATACCTGTGCCATCCAATGTTTATGATCTGTATTACGTTTCTTAGGATAGGATCTTGCTTTGTTTTTTGTTTTATGTTGTCTTCTGTTAATGATAAGTCATTTATCTTGATATGTTGTTCATTGTCGCTGATTTTATATATACGTCTTTCTGGCGTTGAAAGTGTCTCCTTTGAGTTTGGCATTCTTGATAGGCAGTCGGCAACTATATTGTTTTCGCCTTTCCGGTATGCTATGTCATAGTCGTACGATCCTATGAGGAGTGCCCACCTTGTTAGGCGGTTGTTGACCAATTTTGGTAGATTTCGATTCGTTCCGAGTAAGTGTGTCAAAGGTTTGTGATCTGTTAATAAGGTGAACTTTGTACCTCGTAAGTATTGGTCGAACTTTTTGATGGCAAAGAAAATTGCGAGGGCTTCTCGATCGATAACAGAGTATTTCGTTTCTGCTGCTTTGAGTTTGCGTGATGCAAAGGCAATAGGCTTCTCCATGTTGTTATCTTTATGAAAAAGCACTGCTCCAACTCCTTTTTCTGACGCGTCGCATGCCAAGTACAGTGGTTTGGATTCAGAAAATGGTACCAGTGGTTCAGTTTTTGTTAAGTGACGTTTAGCTTTTTCGAAGATCTTCTGCTCGTGGTCACCCCATCTCCATCTGCTGTTCTTTTTTGTGAGTTCGTGTAGGTCAGCACATATGCTATGTAAGTGTGGAACAAACCTTTCATAAAAATTTATAAGTCCTAGGAAAGACTTCAGTTCCTTAACGTTGGTGGGGGATTCAGCGTTCTTGATGGCGTCAATTTTTTTATTTACTGGGATGTGTCCCATTTTTATTTATGACATGTCCAAGGTAGTCGATGGAGGGTTGTAAAAATGTGCACTTCTTTAAGTTTGCTTTAAATCCAGCTTGTTCTAGCTTTGTTAGGACATCATTCAGTGTTGATAAATGATCTTGATCGTTAGGACCGGTTATGGCAATGTCATCAAAATAAACAGCTACATTGGGGATGTTTTCTAGGACTTTTTCAAGGGATCGCTGAAAAATTCCAGGTGCTGTAGAGATTCCAAATGGCATTTGGTTATACTTAAAATACCCTTTGTGTGTTGAGATGATTAAGTACTTTTGGGAATCCTCTGCAATTTCAAATTGTAGGTAACCATCCTTTAAATCAATCTTCGTAAATTTCTCTCCGTTAGCCAGTTGTCGCCTTAATTGATCAAAAAGAGGAACAGGGTGATTTTCTTTTGTGAGCGCTGGGTTTATCGTGGTACGATAGTCGCCACAGATTCTTATTTGGCCATTTGGTTTTAGAACATTGACTGTGGGTGTTGCCCATTCGATGGGTGTTTCGTTTGGGTCGATCTCTGTGATGATTCCTTCCCTTACCAGTCGTTCCAGTTCGAATTCGACGTTTTTTTGTATTCCAAATTTTATGGGTCTTGCCGGTATGTGAACTGGTTTCGTGTTTGTTTTTATGTGGATATTGACTTTGAAATTATTTACTTTTCCCAGTGTATTGTCAAATAGTGTTTTGTGCTGATCGAGCACTGTTTTCAGTGTCAGCTCGTTTGTTGTGGATATCGAATATACATATTTAGGAAATTGCATTCCGAATGCGTTGCACCAATCTAATCCAAACAGCATTGGTTCCGCCTTGGTGATGACTACGACTGGTAGTGTTTTGATATTCCCATTTAGATTTACGTCGACGAATGCTAGGCCTGTGGATTTCAGTTTGTGATCCATGTACGCTTTCAGTCCCGGAGCTTTCGTTAGTTGTGGTGACCCGACTTTCTTCCAGAATTTAGTGCTTATTATGGAATAGTCTGAACCTGGGTCCCAATCCATGGTCAATGTGTGACCTTCGATCTTTACATCAATGCGCTTACCTCTGTATCCCAAGCTTTTGATTATATTGACCATGTGGTCCTCGTTATCGCTGTCGTCGGATGAATTTTCAGTGTTGTTGTCAGTGAAGTCAGATTCTTGTTTGATTTTCTGAAGTTTTCTACTTCGTTTTAGCGTGTTTTGTTTTCGTGGTGATGTCAAGTAAGCTCTACCACTTTTAATGCAACAACTCTCATAGTGCCCCTCGTTGCTGCATGCATTGCATGTGTGATTTCGTGCTTTACATTCGTTATTGTTATGACGATCTTTCCCACCGCAACGTAGACACTGATTTGTTTGCAGTTTTCGAGGTTCACCTCGGGCGGTACCCTGGTCTGTGTCATATTTGTTTATTGTTGATTTTCGTGAAATATTTTTTTGTTTGTATATTCCTTTCACCCGTTCTTGGCTTGTTCCTGGTGTGTCGTTTTCTGCCAGTTCTCTTGATTGAGCTGTTGCGAAAATTTGTGCAAAAGTTGTTTCTTTGAAAGTTCCGTCGTTCCTTGTCTCTAAAAGGTCTGGCCATTTTTGTTTCAGTTCGATTTCCAGCTGTGTGTGTTGAAGGCCTGTTGCAAAGCGGTCCCGGAGTTGTCTGTCAAGGAATTCTCCTTCATACCCGCAGTCGCGACTTATTTCTTTTAGTTTATTTGCATAGTGTTCCATTGTTTCGCTGGTTTCCCTGGTGCAGTTCCAGAATTCTGTGAGGGCCTTAAATCGTGTTCGTTTTGTACGGTGAAGGTTGAGAAACTTTGTTTTAACATTTTCGTAGGATTGACTATCGAATGAAGGATGTGCGTTTTCAAAGGATATTTTGAGTTCTTGGTATGTTTCTGGTGATAGGCAAGAGAACAGGAGTTCTTTTCGTGTGTCAGGGTCTTCTACATTCCATATACGACATTTCGCTTCAAAATAGTCCGTGAACGTTTCAGGTTTAGTTGACCTTTGGTCATATGTTTCGCATTTAATAAATTGTTCCGCGTCCATTCTTTTACTCGTCGCCACAAAATGTTGTAATAATAAACGTTTTTAAAGGAAATGAAAAATAATCTTTAATTCTTTAGTCATGTTTGACATCATATGAAAATAATAATCTAATGCTGCTATGGCAACGCTCAATGCATGACATCTCAAACATAGAATATGTAGCAACACTCATTCAAACTGATAAACTTTCAACAAAAAGGCGAAAGAAAAAGTCTAAACGCAAAAAATACATACTTACGCTTCGAATTGATACCTTCTTCATTTTTTGTAATTTCGAGTTTAGTTAGACTAGATAGAATAGAAGCAGAGAGAGAAGAAAGAGAAGAGGGAGGGAGAAAGAGATAGAAGGAGAGAGTGAGGGAGAGAGAAAGGGGAAGGAGACAGAGCTAGAGATAGAGAGGGGGGGGGGCGAGAGGGGGAGACAGTGAGGGGGTGAGAGGGGAGAGAAGGGGAAACAGAGAGGGGGAGTGAAGGGGGAGACAGAGAGAGGGGCGAGAGGGGGATAGAAGGGCAGACAGAGAGAAGAGAGGAGAGAGAGAGAGAGAGAGAACAGGGGAGACAGAGAGAAGAGGGGAGACAGAGAGAAGAGGAGAGAGAGAGAGAGAAAGAGAAGAGGGGAGACAGAGAGAAGAGGGGGGAGAGAGAGAGAAGAGGGGAGAGAGAAAGAGAGAGAGAGATGTGGCAGGGTAAAACTTGTGTTAAACGCCATACGGATATATGACCTGAATGAAAGTCAGCTAAAACGGTGCGATGTGTGTAATTTGTACTTATAGCCGGCAATGTCATGCCTTCCTTTTGCATATTTAATTAAGATGATGCATTTGGCTAATTTCGGAATGTGTCTAATGACAATTTTAGTTATTGTATAGTAATGTGTGTCACGGGGAGTGTTCGGAGGAGCTGTTTAATGCGATTCCGTCGTCCCCATTCCACCTCCGCACTACGCGTACTGGGCAGGGGATGCACCCCTATACAATCGACCTACCGAGGATGCGCACCAACCAGTTCTGTAGGTATTTCATTCACAGAACCGGGAAAATGTGGAACGCACTCCCTGCTCATATATTTCCTCCCAAGTACAGCCTGGGGTTTTTCAAAAGGGGCGTGAAAAGGCTCCTGTCAGGCCGGCATGGCATTCGCAAACCCCGTGCATCACAGAATGTCCATGGGCATCGTAAGTCACCTCCTTGTAAGTGAAACGGTGCCACATGTCGCGCTTCGTATAAAAAAAATAAAATGTGTAGTGTAGTAACGCAGAAAATGTATTGTTTCAGAGGCAGAATGCAAGAAGCGCTGGCGGTCGATGCGCGACTCCTTTATCAAGCTACAGCGCACACGCGGCGGCCGCGCGTGCTGGCCCTACCTCGGCCTCATGCAGTTCCTGCTGCCACACATTGAAGTCAAGTCAGTATTGATGCCTTGCTCAAGTCAGTGAGAAAGTTTTAGCCAAGTCAGTGTGATAGCCGAAGGCTCAAGTCAAGTCAATATTGTACTAAACTAACAGATGTCCAGGTACGTGGCCGCAGTTTAATATTAATTTTCAGTACCATGAAGACGTCAATCGGGTTCGAGTTTGAACGTTCAAGTCGCATTAGTATGAGTCAATACAAGTTTAATGATCTGTCATTCTTGGCTTTCAATTGCTTGACAGAGCATTCCCAGGTTCATTGCAACTAAAGTACCTAAGTATATATATATATGTGTGGTTTATTTCAGAAATCAAAACCAAACCGACGAATCCGAAGATGAAGACTTCAAAAAGGAGCTTCCCTTCCAGCCCGAGATCACAATGACGGTCCACGACAGTCCCATTCATCTCTCCGAACTCAGCAGGGATTTCGACGAGGATCCTCCACCAGACATTGCCTTTATGAAAAGAAACTTTAACGCGGGGGATGATGACTTCTTATCCTGCACTTCCTGTCACCAGAGCGCCGATCCTGACGAACTGTTCCTGCTCAGCTGTACACCAAATTTGAAAAGGATGGACCCGAGACAGAATGCCGTGGCGAGAATGAGAATACAGCAAGTTCTATTCGAAGTGGAATTTGGTGCGAGTGTGAACGTGGACTACATGGGGCGGCCGATAGTTCTTGATGATACGCCGCCGGTTGAAACTGTGATGCCTCAGTGATTGTAAAAGTGTAAATTTAGAGGATTTTTAAGTTTGTGATTTCGTGCCATAAATGACTTATGGTATTGTTACTCAATTCATATAAAGTGCTTGTCTTTTCGATTAAATAACAAAATTGAACAGTGTAAATGCAAAACTAAACTCTTTGTTACCTACCCTTTTAAAATGGTTCGCATTTGTCAGTTAAAGGTTCATTTTCGTAGGTTCATTTAGAATGGAAAGAATGAAAGCTTACAGAAAACCGTATGTTTGCTTTAGTTACATGTAGCTGCAATTTCACATAAACCCCACTTTTGTAGCAAGCACGTAAAGAAAATTTTCACACCAAACGCTACCGTATCACAGTAACCTTTTCTAACGTTCTAGACAGTAACAAAGCAGCTAGCCGTAGGAGCAACCACAATTCTACAGGTGTACTAATTTTCTCTACTTTCTTTCTTATCTTTACCTAAGTAAATATATAGTTAGGAAATACTTGGGTGTTGAAATTATTAATAAAAATATTTTTACT
Source organism: Nematopogon swammerdamellus (assembly GCA_946902875.1). Lineage (NCBI taxonomy): Eukaryota > Metazoa > Arthropoda > Insecta > Lepidoptera > Adelidae > Nematopogon > Nematopogon swammerdamellus. The sequence continues at coordinate 11,123,014 of OX336343.1, forward strand.
TTTGATTAAAATGTTAAAGTGAAGTAGTAGTCTATAGGCCAAAATTTAATTTTGGTTTATTCACTTTTGGCTTTTGTTTGTTAGACTTTGGTGCTTCGTATGGAAGTCAAAAGTGAATTGCATTATCTTTAAAATAGATAGGTATTAAAATAAAATGAAGGTGGGGGTCAAATCGACTGGCTTTACATGATAATTGTAATGTAGAACTGGTAGAAATTTTAGGAATTATGTAAAATTACAGAATTGTTTAAAATGTTATTTAAGTCAGAAAAGCTGCCTTCAAGCTTTTTGAACTAGTATTCCACATATTTTCTTCCTCCAAAAACTGGTGCCTAGACGATTGAATAATGTTTTAGATAAATTCATAACTACCAGTACACCTACATAAGTTATTGTTGGCAGGTTTGGCACTGAGGACTAATCGATTTGACTGACCGGTTGGACGGACTGAGCATATGAATGATAAAAACTCCGACAGAAAATTATAGTATTTCAGGGACAGGGTTGAATTGTTTTTAATTTTACTATACTACTTGTAAAGAAATAACAGAGTACCTACTATGAGATGTGACTTACGACATTAAGACATTGATTCTGACTTTGCCAACATTCTGCAAAGTCATACGTCCTATTTATCCCTATATTATTCGGTACCTATAAGTCAGAGGGGTCAGAGCATATGCTTTCGACCAGCCAATATCACCTCCGAGAAGGTACCATACCGGAGACTTCCATATGAATTGCAAGTCGGCTACAATCTGAGACTACCACCTAGTGCGGGGCAAGGGAAGGGTTCTACAGTTTTACACCACCGGTTCCGAACGGTGAAACAGAAAGTGTCCGTTGGATTCCAATCTCGGGCCCTGAGATCAAGACTTGAAGCCAAGAACGTGCCGACAATCCGCCGCTCATAATCTAATTTCTTCACATAAATCTAATTTCTAGCGACCCCTTCTAAGGGGTCTGTAGACAGCAGGCTTAGCTTCGTCAGATTCTAATGTGAATCAACAGGGCGATAGACCTACTTGTATATTATTTGATGAACACATATAGGTAGGTTAAGTTCCATTGCGCGACACTATTTAATTTGTAATATAAATTAATACTGCTTTGAGTATATTTATGTTTAAGAGTTAATACGAAATATACAACACCGTTATTCCTAAAGTAATTACGTCTGTTTTTATTCCATTTATCTAATTGATTTACAAAGCAAAAGCATTATTCAGAATGATTGAAGTAAACTCCTTTTCTTTTCTGCTTTATGTTTAACTCGCAATGTTCGTTCGTGCTTTAAATAAAAAGCAAAATAGTAGGTACAGTCACCGACAGTAAATAATGAACATCGAGCTTTAGAGAGAGATGGTCCGGTTGTAGAGCGTCGTCCCTGTCGGACGAACTCGCACGTCTCTGGCCCGATATTCATCCCGGGTAATGCCGGGTACTGTACAGTTCCCGGCAGCAAATAATGCGTGTCGAGCTTTAAAAAGAGACCAACTGGTTGTAGAGTGCCGTCCCTGTCGCACAGAGACGTACGAGTTCGTGAGACAGGGACGACGCTCTACAACCGGATTATCTCTTTCTAAAGCTCGACACGGATTATTTGCTGACGGGAACTGTACCTAATATTAGTTTGTGAAATTCTAAACTCACGTCATCGCGTGAGGTGTCTTCATTCAATTCAATCTAATACATAAATCTCTCTAATAATTTTAGCCCTTATCTGCTGTAACAGGGGTCTTATGGTGAACAAGATAGAAGTTAATTTAAACTAGCGATTCAAAAGGGCAACGCTGCCAGCGTATTGGGCATTGGGCACTGTGGGAGAGTCGGCTGAATTGGATGAAATATTTTACTTAAAGTACCCCTTCTTCTAACCCTGTTGCGAACCCCCCCTTCCGTCAACGGCACAGTGTACACATCACGTTTACTCCTTCTTTCCACCTTACACTTAATTAGTTTTCGTAGTTATATTTTAGATACAAGTTACGAACACTCTATAATATGAGCCCCCAGAAACATACGGCGGCGTCCGTGACGTGGACAGACAGCTTCCGAACCCCCGGTGCCGGTGGTGACCAAAGTGTATTGATGTGTTTCAGATCTTTGCTGGTAGAGGGTATTGCATATATGGTAGAGATACCCTGCGAAGTTTCTTGTCGGTTCTTCTTCGTGGGTGTAATCGAACCGGATAGAACAAATTGTGACAAGTTCGAGCGCAGTCTAACAGCCATATGAATGATCAATAAACAATACAACAACAATACAATCCTTAGCTATAATAAAATCCAACGTCTGCTTTCTGTCTGTCTGAGTGTCTGTCTGTCCGCTTATAACTCGAGAACCACTGAACCGATTTTAATAAAACAAAATTCTACGGATAGCTTGATTCTTCCCATCAACTATAGGCTACTTACTATCACGCTAAATAGCTTACGAGGTTAGCAGTGAAGTGAAATATGAGAGCGGGCGGAGCCGCGGGCACAGCTTGTACAATATACAATACAAGTATGCAGTCTTCGCCAGCTACCCTCTATGTCTACATAGGGTGCTTGGCTTAAACGTATTTAACTTGTTATAGCTTTTTTTTTAAGGAATCTGACACGGTTGGCTACATCACCTACAACATCCGTGATGTCAGCCCATAACACCGGGTGAACTAGGTGCCATATCAGTGCGTCCCTTCATTTCATGTCGGCTACACTGAACTGGACGGAAAACACTATTTACATAGCCGTTCCGACCGACGTTTCGCTCAGTGCGGTGGTACCAACCCAGCCGGGATAAACCCTACCACTTAAGTAAGGTAAGAAGGGAAGGGACCTACAGTTTAACGTGGAATCTGAACCACGGTCGAGCGATCACCCATCCAAGTACTGAGCGCGCTCAACGTTGCTTAACAACAGTCGACCGACCGCACCGCTGAGCTACCGAGGCTGACACTTAAATCTTTATGTAAGTTTTTGTTTTTCAGGTTACCGTATCCGTACGGAAGTCTATTACTAAACCTACGACGTCTGTCTGTATGTTCGTCCGTCCAGTGCTGTATCTTTTGAAAAAAAAAATTATGTAATCCGATATGAGTGGCTGAGTCGGAAGGGCCAAAGCACATGCTCCGACCAGCCAATATGACCTCCGAGAAGGTAGATAGATGCCATACCGAAGACTTCCCTGGTATATATGCACATAACACAAAAATATATAGTGCGCTAGTCCGACTCGCACTTGGCCGGTTTATTATACAGATTAACTGCATATATATGTACAATTTATATGTACATAATAATCATATATATGTACTGCATGAATCCGTGGTCATCTGAGCCCACAGCTCGTTTAGCCCGCGGCCTCAGTTGACCAATTTAGTTTTTTTTGTGGGTGACTCGACCCACTAATCGATATATAGGTAGTTAGGTACTTTGACTGTCATGCACTTTAGATCTCAGATAGGTACCTACGTACAGGCAATCTGCCCGACGAGGTCCCTTCGGCCTCGTGCTGCTAAGGCGCCCTACACTACAGTAGTCGGCGTCGAATGAGCTAACGCACAATATAGCGACTCCACGGCGGCCTAGTGCAATCAGCCATGGTAGTAGGACTGACAGGAAGAAAACCTCGCTTACAATAAAATCAGCTAAAGTTTTCGCCGATGTTCGAGAGTCACAATAAAAATGTATGTGTAATGTGTGTGTAATCCTGTTTTTACAAGCTTTTATTAAACTTCAATTCTTAGTATGGGCTCGGTCAAAGCTTGCTCTAGCATACTCAAGATTGTGAAAAAATATAGTTTTTAATTACAAGCTTTCATTTAACTTCACTTTGAAAATGTTGTTTCAAGCATCGGATTAAACCGAGGATTAAATCAATTCCCGAAACCAATTGCGCTGGAATTTCGCACACCACCATCGTTTTGGTTCTGATGACAATACAATCTTGTATGTATGCCTAACACAAAATAAATAAAATATATATTTAAGAATTACTAAAAAAAAACAAAAACCCTTCTTTTAAAAACAAGCTTTTGCTAACAAGCCATGTGCTGACACGAAAAAAAAATAGTTTAAATAAATATTCGATTTGTATTCAAAAAGCTTTTCGCGAAATGTTCATAAATAGGTACCAATAATTTATGATACGTCATTGCCAATAAATGTCATTGGGCAGTGATTGGTTTATAAGCAAGTCTTGCCGTTGAATGTATTTTCTTTCGAATTCGCGCGGCTTGCTTTTTGAAAATCAAATCGAAAACGTAAACTCTTTCTGTTTTGTTGTAGTACATGTCTTATTACGTTATTTATTATAACCCAATTTTTATTATAATAATATTAATATAATAATAATAATACCCACAGCAGCAAGGGCGATAGGCGTCGGTGGAGAGGTGAGGAAGTAAGCGGGGGGTGAATTCAGTCCTGCCAACCTAACGACTTTGACAGCTCGAAGTGCACAGTTATAAAAATTGGGTTATAAATATAATAAGTTAGCGTTCAACAATGTAAATAATATTTAATCGACGACGCCCCATGTTACATAAAGTGGGTAAAGATTGTAACAAAACAAATTAGTACAAAAGGTTACATAAAAAATAAAGGTAACAAATATAACAATACAAAAACTAGAGCGTTTTCTCCAACTCCACAAAGTTGGGTTACAATGTTCGTAAAGTATATTATTATAAAAAATTACATAAAAAATGTAAATCTGATTACAAAATACAATATTCTAAATTCGCAAAAAATTCTAACAAGTTGTCCAACTACATTTGCCAAATACTGCGCTGGGGCTGTGCGGCATTGAGATCTCGCTCCACAGGATAATTCCTCCCGACTGCTGGACTCTTGCTGTATGGAGCCGCTTCAGCGATCCGAAGGGCCGCCTCCACTAATCCTGTTAGAAAAAAAAAATACTGACGGCGAGTTCTCTTGTCCTTTCTTTCTCTAGCTAATGGAACGGGCGGACAAAAATAACTGTTTGACTGGTCTAAGTGCAATGTGTAAGCTCTGTGGTATTAACTATTTGAACAATAAAGAAACTTGTATTATTATTGGCAGCTGTCATGCTACAAGTTCATTCACAAGCAAAAAGCAAAAATCACACCAGGCTAGGTGCTATGACATATGCTTGACAAGGGTTCCGTAGCAAGCCTCGTAGACAGGGACCCTTATAAAATCAGTCTGTCTATCACAGTCTCAAGCTCCTAATAAACGGTATGAGCTATATTTAAAATAATATAGTACCTGAATGGAATGGTTGAGCTCTAGGTTGAAGCCTCAGGCACAGTCAATCCCATCCCTAAGTAGTACCAATACCTCGACCAATACCTTATTACCTTAGAGTTTAGACTAAAGTATCTGGGCACATAAGGTTTTGCAGCTGCTTTGGTTTGTGAAATATTTGTTGACTGTGTGATTTATTTTCGTTGATATTATGTAGGTCAACGAAAATAATATATATTTTTGTATTTCGAACCTGTGTGTTGCATTTTATTTAGAATGGAAAGGGCCCAGAGATTCAGGAGCGCTCATTTCTCTTGAGATATCAGCTTGGGGAATATGTTTGAGTTGTTTGCTGTTTATTTCAGAGGTCGCATTGTTCATCTGCAAATTAAAACAAATTTATATTGACAAAAATAAGTCATGCGAGTCCATTTCGTTGGCAACTTTTGATACAATTATAAAAACCGGCCAAGTGCGAGTTGGACTCGCGCAGTGAGAGTTCCGTACCACAAAAAAAACGTTACAAAAGACGTTTCTTCTATGGGGACCTCCTTACATTTTTTACTTTTGCTTTTTTTATTATTTGTTATTATATCAGCCAAAATAACACAGATAGACAGACAGATATTGTAGGCTTAGTAATGGGCTTCCGTACGGAGTACGGAAACCTAAAAATAAATTAAATAACTAATATTTCCAACTACTTTTTGCGGCCCCTAGTAATTATAGTGGTGATGGCCTCTGATACTTCTGAAATGTTGTTACGGGTCTCTAGAATCTCTACAGTCCGCGCGCGAGCTCCGAGGACTCGGTGGCTGAGGAAATTAATTTATTATAGAATTTGTATATAATTTTTATATAGATTCACATTTTGTGATGATTATATTATACTAATTTTTAATGTGAAAATTCTATAATAAATTAATTTCGACAGCCACCGATTCCTCGGAGCTCGCGCGCGGACTAACTATAGCTGATTGGTGATTATGGAACGCTAAAATTAGTTGTATCCAAAGAAAATCACACCCATTAAGTGCTTCTACCCCTTAAATAGGCGCTATCCACTCGTTCGGCGGGTAACTCCCTTGGGTCGGGTCATCATTAACGACGGTAGAGCGAACAAGAACTAGTAATTAACTGCACTGATCGATCGGTTCCCGAGTTAACTCAATAGGTATACAAGCCGTCAGATTAACCTCACCTATGAACGGATCCATCTTGTACCCCGATCATACTGACTAGGTACCTATACCATATACAGACAATAATTATCTGTTGTATGACGAGATGCGAGGGGTCTGATAAACGCAAAGAATCTGGCCAGGATAATGTTTTTTATGTAATCCGATATGAGCGGCCAAGTCAGAGGGGTTAAAGTCAAGAGCATATGCTTCGACCAGCCGATATCACCCCTGAGAAGGTAGGTGCCATATCGAAGACTTCTCTTTGGATTGATGTCTATACTGGACTAGAAGAGAACACAGTCAAGGCTGCTATGAGGCAATCTTACTACCAGTACGGTGGTATCAACCCACGCCGACCGGATTCGAACCTCGGAGAGAGGTTCAAGAGAATCCGACACGCCCAGACCACTCGGGAAGCCGGGAAGGCGATGGGAGTGAAGGAGTTTAATAACTACCCAAAGAATGTATCGTATTGCAGAATGTTTCAATGATGAGTTAATCCCGTAAGGTGAAGGAAAACACCGCATACTACTTTGTAAACTAACCTGTATAATAACTAAAACACAAAGAGAGTAAGTACATACTGCAATTTCACCTATTCCTTCCGGGAGGAACAACATGGTGTTATTATGTGAATCTACAAGGTATCTACGAGCTGATATTACGAACAAAAAAATGTGGCCTGTAGAAAACATGGCTTATCTATCACTGCTAAGCTAAAAATATTATCCTTTATTGAACACTAAATAACGAAATAAATTAATACAATAGGCTAGCTTAATGCCATTATGCATTCCATTTCAGCTGACAGCTGACCTTTTGGTAAAAAATGTGGGTTGAAGAAGAACTAAGGCCGATCTAAGTCAACATAAGCACAAAATGTCTATCAACAAAAGAAATATCACTGCTAATCCAACCCTAAGCCTTTTCTCATTCTCAGTCGAGGCTTATCTTACGTACGAATACGACCTGTGAGCACGATACGAGCTTCATCGTACCAAAATCACTGATGAGATTCCTTAGGTCGAATTTTTATAACTTGAGTTTCGATCAATTTTAACCGATCGCGGAAAGCAATGGAAAATTTTTTTTTCATGAAATTTGTATTATACGCTTTTTAATGTTAATATACTTATTTTAAACTGGTTTGATGTTCTGTTTGAGGTTCGGTACCAAAAATGTTACAAGGAGGATATACTCTGCGAAACTTCTTGCCGGTTCTTCTTCGTGGGTGTAATCGAACCGGTTAGGACAAATTGTGACAAGTTCGAGTGCAGTGTTACTGCCATGTGAATGATCAATAAACAACAACAAAACAATATCGATTTGGAAATCGGCTTGTTGGGACAAGTCTCACAGTAATTGTTTATAATCACTCTGTTTGTCTGTCCGTGAGTCTGTCGTCTCGTCGAATGATTTATATTTTGTGCAGGATTGCTGTCTTAGTCTGACAAAAATTCGACCCTATCCTGACCTGACTCATCAGTAATCTTGCGCCGGCCTTAACACCAAACGAACTTGACACCACGTCTGACTCTTGATGTGGGCCAAACAACTAACTGAGGATAGCCAAATTGATTCCATTTACAACATTAATCAACCCCGGAGGCCTAAGTCTCGTTGTTCCTGCCGTGTGGCTCATTAATCTCGACTCGCGTGAGCGAGGAATAACGATTTATTTATTTGGCGGATTTGCGCGTTAAGGCGAGAATAGTTAAGACAGTTGGCCAATGACATTGAACGTGATAAACAGAATATACCTTAGAAGGTTTTTATTTTAATTTTTTAATGCTAAGGGTTATCATACAAAAATGCTTACCTATAAGTAAGTTAGGTGTACAAATATTACATTTTTTTTTATTGCGCCGTATTCTAATAGGTTTTATTAAAACGGATGACCCCCATTTAAACGAAACTATTTTTTTATGGGCTATTCTTTTTAAGTACCGGCCCCACATGGTACCACTGCATCTCTCCCCATGTATGTCGTAAAAGGCGACTAAGGGATAAGGACAAGATGCCGTACTAAAGGGCGACAGGCTCGCCAACTCTCACCTTGGCACGGTGCTTCCACCGAGTCATGCAGCGGGTGGGTGTTCGTGCCTTACTTGCTGCTTGATCGATAGAATCTTATTCGAATACTTTGCGAAATGTGGTGGTCGGTGTTGTGCTGTAATTTACTAGAGTTCTTGCAGGACAGCACCGATTACTCTGCTTACCCCGATTGTCGGGATTCAGCGTGTGTGATATGTATGTATGTATGTATGTATTTTTTGTATACGAAGATGCTCCATAAATAGTCATACCCGTAAAATTACATAAGTACTCGTACATATGTCCAAACAAACCTAAACTACGCACGTCTAAATGTAACGACGGGTTAATCGTCTTAAGGATCGATTTAAAGGTGGTGAATTTAGGGTATAGGTAAATTAACACTATGCTCGACACATGAGAGTATATAAGTTCGTTAGTACTCGTACGTACCTGCACAGTGAGTGCTAATGGATGTGCGGACCTAACTAGCATGTTGCGGAGTTTCTTGGCAAGGCAACGAGCAGTCATGACATGATGGTGAAATACTTTTACAGGGTTTTCTAGCCGTGTTCGTACAGTACAAAATACGTTTTATTGTGTACAAAGTGGACAAAAAGAAGCAATTCCTCTTTGCGTCGAAGGAAAGTACAAAAATCAAGAAATAAAACAAACATTTTCAGAACCTGGTTTGGCCTTGGTTTAAATACGATTGATCTGGCTTACCCGATAATCTAGGGTAGCACGTATACTACCTTAGACCTTTGGTAGGGTATATACTCTGATTAGCCTATACAAACTAGATTGATCACTAGACACAGAGGTAAGAGACACAGTATTGCAAAGTTCGCAAACATTTAAAGAATTTATTTTATAGTTTATTTTATTTTAGTTTATTTATTTGTTAGAACGTACCTACGTACTTTAGATAGATTTAGATTAGATAGATTAATACATGGATGTACGTAATAAGATTCAAAGGCTAAGATACCCGCAGTCCGCATACCCAAAATATTACGACAAAATATGGTACGCTGGTCCTCTACCTACAGCACAGTCTATGACTAGTGTAGAGGGCAGAGCCTACTCTACGCGTGTATTTATTTAGTTAATAATTAAGCAATTTTTAATCAGAATTTTTGACATTAGTTTGTATATTATGTTTTCCCAATCAGAACCTAACACCTCTACCTACACCATACACCTACAACCCTGACATAACCCAACAGAGATATATCGAAGTTATCAGTGGATGGGAGACAGACCACAAAAATAAAGCCTGTTAAGAGGATTCATATGGCAAAACAAAAATGCAATTTCGGCGTACCGAGCAATCGAGCGCAGTGCGCGCGTTTATATGGTGAATTTTGTAGTTTTTGTTTTTTTTTTTATATTAGGATTTGTTTTTTTTTCAGCTTTAGTGTCTAGAAAATTAAATTCCCTATAAAATGACGTAAATTTTATTCCAAAATAAATCCATTATGGAGCTAGCTCGACATAAGAAATTAAAATAGAGTCACATTCAGAATTTTTTTTTAACATGAAAAAATACTGTAAATTTTAAAAGCCTGCTTCAGTGTTTACTATTCATATTATGTACTTCTTGGAACTAAACTATTGTTTGAAGTTTTAAAAAGTATAACAATTTTCGTTTAATGTCCTATAGATTCCTCTTAAGTGCGAACGTTGTTCACAGATAGAGGGTTCCATAGCCATTCGCTTCTTCCTCGCATAGCGCAGCGATGCCGCCCGCCCCGCCGCCACTCCGCCGCCGTGCCGCCCGTCCGCTTCCGCGGTCAACAAAAATGCTATCTCTCTATAACCGTTTGAGATATAAACTTCAAACAAAATAGTTTCCATGTCGTGAGGACTACATTATCAAATGTATATTTTTTTTAATATTTAAGTATTGAACTTTACTTTCTTGGGTAATCACCTCGAACAGCGCAAGTAACAGACAGATGGGGGGACAGATAAACGGTTCTTAAAAGGGTCCTTGCCAGCATCGCTTCCTACGGAACCCTATGTAATTAAAGGCTGCACGCATGCGCAGATGTTTGCTGCAATAAGACAAATAAACCTAAAAGGAAGTCGCGCAGATATTTTATTAATTATTTAATATTGTTAAGAGCATCGTGTACTGCGAAGCGTTTTCAAATTTAGGATTTCCTTCATCTTATTGCTGTCGCTGCTGGTCACGCACACAAACATACCAGCTGCCCGAGCTCACTTGTCTCTGTGTGCGTGCGTCTACGTGGCGCACGCACACACACGCACTCGGCGGACAGCGCAGCAGGTTGCGAGGTTTGATGCTTTTTCGCATGATTCTTATTATCAAGTTCAGGGACATATGCATGTGGCTGAAAATAAATTTGCCTATTTCATTCTTTGAACGAACAAGGGATTACTGTAGGAAAAAAAAAAGAAAGAGACAAGTTTTGGAATGAAAAAATTGAACCGAAATTGGAAATATTTTTTATAATTCTTCTTTTTTGCCAGAGATCCAAGAAAATGAGAACATGTATTGAACATTTTCATGAGCGTTTTCTTTTACACCCTGGTATTTCAAAACATTTAGTACAATCTGAAATGGGAGAATTCTATAGATACCTGTTTGATGGTGAACCTTTTTAGGGTTCCGTATCCGTCGTACGGGACCTATTACTAAGCCTACGCCGTCTGTCTGTCTGTCCGAAGGCTGTATCTCTTGAACCGTAATAGGTAACCGGTTGAAATTTTCACAGAATATGTGTTATTATATTATGTCCGATATAACAACAAATAATAAAAATAGGAAAAAGTTAAAAATTAACGGGGTCCCCATACAAGAAACTAAAAAGTGTATGCGCGCCATCTGGCGAAAAGAGTATAAAGCATTTTAACTAATACATAGACGGCGTGAGTGGCGCACAGTGTGGAATTTGACCTTATTTTCGTACAAGGTCCTTTTACTCCAAAATTAGTTAGTTTTGAGTATTTAAAAAGGTAGAGTAGAACTCCCGTGTGCCAATTATACATAATTTCAAAGTAATAAATAAAAAAAACTGACTTTTCTTTTGGCCAAAAAAAGTACAATACGAGTAATTTTTTTTTCACCTAAACCAAGTCTCATTAGCATAAAATTATTATTTAACAAATAACCCCAGACCATGCCTAACGCATGTTAGAAAAACCGAAATATAAACTCGCTTGGTATAGAAGTTTTTAACATAAGTACTAATGCATTGGCCGAAAATTTTACAGTCAGGGTTGTCACTTTTCGAATTGTAAATTAATTTTATTTGTTTGGCCGAAAGTGTAATTTCATTTATATCCTTTATTTCACATTTTAAAAATTTATATTAATTTTACATATTTATACAAAAGTAATAAAAATACACAAAATTTATACAAAAATTAAAAAGGGTAATACCGCCGGGGCGGCGCGGCGGGAGACAAGCCTCCAAGATATTATCATTAATTAATTAATTGATAATTTGAAATGAAATGAAAATATACTTTATTGTACACCGTATAAAAAGGTTACAAAAGACGAGTTTAATGCCTTGCGGCATTCTTTACGAACTAACCTTTGGGATGTGGAAAACACGTAGGGGCGGACAATGCAATACTAAACAGGGAACAGTTGTATCCTTCCTTACCTATAATAAAATCCAACGTCTGCTTTCTGTCTGAGTGTCTGAATGTCTGAGTGTATGTATGTCTGTCCGCTTATAACTCGAGAACCATTGAACCGATTTTAATAAAACAAAATTCTACGGATAGCTTGATTCTTCCCATCAACTATAGGCTGCTTACTATCTTATGCTTACGCTAACTGGCTTATGAGGTTAGCAGTGAAATATGAGAGCGGGCGAAGCCGCGGGCACAGCTTGTGAAATATACACATATACAATACATATACAAATTACAAATTGTACACATATATACAAATTGTACAAAGATACATACAATCAATATAAATCCTTTGTTTATTCTTAGGCCTCTGCCAGCCGAAACTCGGGGCAGGTAAGGCCGGAATGTGAGGTCACTGGCTCAAAAAATTTTGTGTGTGTATGTGTCCGCATAAAATACATAAATATTCGAAGGACCAGGCATATAGCCAAAATATAACAAAATAAAGGATGGAGTATCACTCACGTCTGAAGGATTTTCTACGCCGCCGCCGACTGGGAACTGCAGGCTCCTGGATATGGGTCTCCTCCTCCGGGACTCGACCGCGATTTGCCTAATGGGGGGCCCCTCGCACTACACTGTTCTCCAGACTCGTAAACGTTAGCAGCACTCCTTCGACAACAACTCCGTAGAAATAGTTCAATATTCAATTAAATTAAAACCGCCCGCGAATGTAGCTGAAGAGTGACGTCGCGCCCGCGCACGCCCAAGGTCAAACTCCAACTGTCGAGCTTGTGCAACGTCACGGATGCCGCTGGCGTGGCAGCGTCATCAATCCTCTGCAGATCCGTCTCTCTCCTTCATGTCCGTCATGTCCAATGTCAGAAGGAGAGGAGAATATACATACATAAGCAATAAATAATGCGTGTTTGTGTACTTATATATGAACCGCGAGTTTTAATGCGCGAATTGGGATGGCAGGAACAAACACTGAATATTAAACATCCCCCCGCCCGAGAAAGGGTGAAAACCCTTTATCAATTAAAGATATAACTTCAAATAAACCGCAAAAAAACCAACACCAAAATAAAACAAAATAATAAACAAAATTAATCCTAACCGCTAAAACTAATTTTAAAGACTCTATTTAGGTGTTTACAGGCAGTCTACAAATTTTAACTACCGGCCTAGTTAGCTCCCCTTGGGGAGTTCTAATCACGACAACTCTCACTACGCCATCTTTGCCAGGCAAGAGTTGAAGGATTCTACCTCTCTTCCACTGTAGAGGTGACATTCCGTCCTCCTTTATTAAAATTAAATCGCCAACTCTAGGTGGATCGGTTGTATTAAACCATTTGTTCCGCATTTGCAGCGTATGTAAATATTGATTTTGCCAGACCTTCCAAAACCGTTGTGTTATGGATTGAAGGAGTTCAAATCTACTCAACCTATTTTTGTTTATGTTCTCCCACTCATACTCCGGGACAGCCAATAGGGGTCGGCCGACCAAGAGGTGAGCTGGAGTAAGAGTCTCGAACTCCGCAGGTTCCGATGAAATTGGACACAACGGTCGGGAGTTCAGCACAGCTTCGATCCGCGTAAACACTGTGGTGAGCTCCTCAAAGGTGAGAACCTGTTCCCCTATAACACGTTTGAGCAGCGTTTTCGCGGATTTTACCGCCGCTTCAAACAAGCCGCCAAAATGAGGCCCGCCAGGCGGGTTGAAGTGCCAAACTATACCGCGTAGGGACACTTCTGCGCCAATGGCATCCTGCACCGCTTTATCTCTTAAAAATCTTTGGACCTCATTAAGGTGACGGTTACTACCGACGTAGTTGGTTCCGCAATCCGATCGCACGAAACTAGGTAAGCCGCGCCGAGACACAAATCTAGTAAGGGCCGAGAGGAACCCTTCGGTCGACAGGTCGCTAACCACTTCCAGATGGACCGCCTTCGACGCCAAGCACACAAAAACACAAAGGTATGCCTTTAACACCTTAGCGTTTCTGATGCCTGATGTCTTGATCGAGAAGGGGCCAGCATAGTCTGTTGCCACAGACTGAAAGGTGCCACCGGGAGTTACTCTATCCGCAGGTAAATCACTCATTTTTGGTTCATCTGGCTTTGCCCGGAGGCGAAAGCATCGAATACATTTGTAAATGCGACTCCTAATTAACTGCCGCGCCGAAAGAATCCAGTAATGCTGCTGAAGTATCGCCTGTAATGCAGTAGGACCTGCGTGACAGTGTGCCACATGATGGTGGTCCACTATCAACTCCGTTAGGTGGCTGCGCTTTGGCAGGAGCACTGGATGTTTGGCCGCGTAGGTAAGATTGGAGTGTCCTAACCGCCCGCCTACTCTCATTATGCCGTCGCAGTCTATAAAAGGCATGAGGCGCCTGGTAAGTACGCTACAAGTTTTCTTTTCTTTTATGAGTGCCATATCAGAGCAGAATTCCTCATACTGGACTATTTTTATCCAGGTTATGAGCGCATTTTTGCGCTCTACCGCTGAAACCGGCCCAAGGAGTTTGTTTTTTGGATGCCGCAGGTTGTAAACAAATCTGCAGCAGTAGGCCGTCACCGCTTGTAATTTTGTTAGGGTACTACAACGTAAGAGAAGAGACAAGTCCTTGACATCACAAGCGTGAACTGCGACTGGCTGCTTTTTCAAGCCTGGCAAATTATCCGCGGGCACAGTAGGTGCCATATCGCCAGGCCACGAGTCCCGTGGCTCCGCTAGCCACGAGGGTCCCCACCACAGTTCGTGTGTCAATATTTCAGAAGCGAGACAACCTCGACTAGCTACGTCCGCAGGGTTCTGTGCAGTGGGCACGTGTCGCCATTCGATAGCGACTCCGCAATTAGTGATTTGCGACACTCTATTGCCCTCAAATGTTTGCAAAATATGAGGCGGTGTCTTAAGCCAGCACAACACAATCGTGCTGTCCGACCAACAGACGATTTCCGCGATATTAATCGCGTTCCGAAATGAGTTGACAACATAACATATGAGTCTAGTTAGGAGCGCCGCGCCGCTCAACTCCATTTTAGGTATGGTTAATTTTGATTTTAATGGCGCCACGCGAGATTTCCCCATGATCAGTGATGTTAACACCGCACCGTTAACATCCACTGCCCTCAAATACACTGCGGCACCGTATCCCAATTCAGACCCGTCTGAGAACCCATGCAACGAATAATGAGTTTCGTCATCCAGTAAGACCCACCGCTTTAGTTTTAATTCACATATGTGTGGAAGTTCATGGAGAATATTTTCCCACTCACGAGCAATATCTGCCGTGGGTGCTTCATCCCACGATGTTTGCTGTGACCACATTTTCTGCATTAGAACCTTAGCTTGGAATAGCACTGGTGCTAACCAACCCAATGGATCAAAGGTCCTAGCTATGGTTGACAAGACCGCTCTTTTTGTACAACCTGGCTCCGGGGCAGAAAACTTGTAGGTGAAGTGGTCACTCGCAGGGTCCCACTGGATACCTAATAATTTTACGAAACTTGGACCGTCTGAAGGATCGAACTCGTGTGGCACCTCCCGGTATTCGACTGGGATGTCCGAGAGTAGCTCAGGCACGTTCGCTGCCCATTTCCTCAACTCAAAGCCCCCGCGTTGCAACAACCCGATTAGCTCACGCTTGAGCTCGCGAGCATCTTCGAACGACCCCGCACCAGTCACTACGTCGTCCATATAGACCGAGGAGCGTAGCACGCGCGCCGCGCGCGGGTAAGCCGTCTCGTGATCCTCGGCTAGCTGCTGTAGCGCTCTAATGGCCACGTACGGGCTCGACTTGAGGCCGTACGTATTTGTGTTCAATTGGAACAGCTGAAGTGGCTCATCCGGAGCTTCCCGCCAAAATATAAGTTGTAGGTATCTATCATCCGGATGAATTAATACCTGACGGAACATCATGCGGATGTCCGTCACGAATACAACTTTGTGAAGTCTAAACTGACAGATAATGTCTACTATCTCCGTATATAACTTTGGGCCCGCGTGTAGACAATCATTGACCGAGTAACCGCTAGTTGTTTTGCAACTTCCATCAAAAACTACTCGAATCTTACCGTTTGGATCCGAGGATTTGAAAATTCCATGATGTGGAATTATGTAGTGCTCTTTGAGCGCTACTTCTTCCGCCCGCAAGTCGCACCGAGTCATGTGCCCTAAGTCCATGTACTCCCGCATGAATGCGACATATTTTTCTCTAAACAACTCTTGGGATATTAGTCGTCTTTCCATGGCGTAAAATCTCCGCAGCGCCACAGACCGAGAGTCACCTAATTGTGGTCTATCTTTTTTCAAAGGTAATCGCACGACATAACGACCCGCGTCGTTCCGTGCGTGAGTTTCCCAAAAGAATGTTTCACATTCGACATCTTCTGGCGCTTCCACTTTGGCGACAGGGACATCTTCGGCTCTCCAAAAATTCTCTAAGATTGAATCTAAGGTAGGGAGAGCCGAGACAGCGTGTAGGGATTCCGCAACCGCGATTGTAGCGCCTGCGCGCTTCTCTGGTCTCCTGCCCCCGCCCGCGCAGGAAACAGGACCCATTAATATATAACCGAATATTGTGGGAACTGCATAAGGCATGTTTCGCTCCCTATTCACGATAGAACCACCAGTCAATATCTCTCCCAGGATATCCGCACCTAGAAGAATGTCGATTTTGCTGCTAAGAAAAAACTCCGCATCCGCCAGATGGAGATCCTGATACACAAACCGCAAGGACTCCGGTAAGGAAAACGAGGGTAGGTTCCCTGTTATTTTTGTCAACACAATGCCGCTTGTTGACACCGCAGGTGAGTCAGCATGGGAGGGTCGAATGACCAAGTTAACGATCCCCTTGGCCCGTCCCATACCTTCTCCACCTATACCGCTTATTTGAATATTTACATCAGACCGTGGCAAGCCTAACCGCTGTACCAGTTCGCTTGTAGCGAATGATACCTGACTGCCACCGTCCATGAGTGCTCGAGCACTCTTAAAACTGCCAAATTTATCTCGAACCTGCACTATAGCTGTACCCAATAATACCGTTCCGCGTGTATTATTAGAAGCAGCATTCAGTGCGTTAGCTGGGACCGACAAATTTTAAGCAGCTGTACTGCCGCCCGAGGTGTTGATCGCAGCAGATCCCTCGGATCGTGGTGGCGGCACCGGTCTAGATCCCCGTGGCACATCACTCGACCGATCAGTCTTGGTACTGTCAAAGTGCAGCAATGTGCTATGCTTGGGTGAGGAACACACGACGCACTTGGAATTGGACCGGCAGTCGGCGATGGCGTGATGTTGGAGGCAACGAAAACACAATTGTTTGTCCACCACGATATCCTTCCGCTTTCGAGGGTCTAACCCTAGAAATTTATAACATCTGTTCACTGAGTGATTTTCACCGCAGTGATCGCACTTATTTTGATTCACCGAGGTCTGATGTGATTTAGGTTTCGCTGGGATACTACCTCGTGAACCCTTCTTATCTTGTGGTTCCGTTCTGGTGGAGCCCGCGCTCCTATCCACGGCCGGCAAAGCGGTCTCGAGGATCCTACATTCAGTTTGTAAAAATTCCGTAAATTCTTCGAAAGTAGGTATCCTGTCGTGGACTCGGGTTTCAAATCGATCCCGAAGAACGGCGTCTACCTTCTGTAGGTTAATGAAAACCAGCAGGTATGACCATTCATTTACTGGAAAATCTAATTTTTTAAGTGCCTTAGTGTTTTCCAGCAGTGTATTCAAGAATATCCGCAATGAGTCGAAGTTTCGACTAACCTTTGTTACCGCCAAAAGGTTACTGAGCAGTTTATCCGCTAAGGCCCGCTTATTGTCATATCGGGTTTTCAAAAGATCCCACGCGATCGTGTAACTGTCACCGATAATTGACAGGTGCTGTACTAGTGTCTTGGCCTCATCGGATAAACATCCCATCAAATAATAAAATTTTTCAGTTTCCGAGAGGTTGGGATCGTTACCAACCAAAGAATTAAAAAGGTCCCGAAACGAGTAAAACTCTTCGATTTTCCCCGCGAATCTTGGTAGTTCTGCTTTAGGCAGCGCTATGTTTCGGCGTTGCTGTACTGCAGGTTTCGTTTCGCGAGGTGGGTCCGCACGTGAAACAATTTCTTCATAAATTTGTTGAATCTTGTAATATTTATCTCGGTAACTTTCAAATTTTTGCCGCTCTCCGCCTTCGTTGAAACCTTCTTCCCCTGCCATTACGGTGCATATTTCTATATATATCGATGTAAGGCTTTCAAATGTCGACGCCAGATCCCTGTATCTAATCCTAAAGGCTGGCGCATTATCAACACTTGTCACGGTTAGCACTGCTTGATTTAGTATATTGTCAATGACATTCATTGACATTTCATATCGAAGTTTCAGTGAAATTAACTTGCTCTTAGAACTCATTTTAAAAGAAAAATAATAAAAATTAACCGCAAAAAAAATTATATGTGAGAGCGAATTTTAATAAAAAAATGCAAATAATAGGCATTTAAAACAAAAGAAATGAAAATAAATGAAAGCAAAAGAAAAAAAAAGAAAAAAAAAACTAATCCGAAAAATTCGGGAATCGATCTTGGAGTCACCCGCGCGACCCACTCATAGAAATGCGCTCTTCTATTCCGCTAGGCTATCATAACCGATGCTTGCTATGTCGAATTAATGGTTGCCTATCTATCATCTATCCATCCGCCCCGCCCACTCACTGAAACTTGTTATATAGGTACCTAACATGTACCTACACACCATGCTACATACAAATTGGAAATAATTATTATTGTAAACGAAATATTTTCTCGGTGTTGTGCTGTGTTTACCAGACTTGCAGCACAATACTGATCACTCTGCTTACCCGATTGTCGGGATTCAGCATACACTTTTTTAAGCGATAAATTAAAATTCAATTTAATATTTATTGCCGCCGAGTGGAATCGAACTCGGGTTCACCCGCACACAAGGTGCAACCGCTTACCGTTGGTCCACGAACACAACGGAAATTGAAGTGAAAATGTGAGTTCCTTTCGACCGACTAGTTTACCTATACTAGTGGAAGAGAGACAGAACTAGTCCGAAATACACCTCAAATAACGAGACAAGGCAAAGAGGGAATGTTCAAACTCAACCGCCTTTCCCCCACACCAACTAACGGTCACAATGAATTTGCAAAATTTTACGTTTGTGCGAAGTGTATGTAGGTAGGTATAAATGTTCGATTACATAAATAAATCCATAAATAATGGCTTTTAGGAAGAGAGTTATTATAAACTTACATAAATACAATTGAATTTAACCTTTATAATATGTTATATGTAGATTTTACTGGAAAAAAAAAACCGCGACCGCGCCCGCTACCTTTTTCAGCAAAATGCCTCAGAGCGCCGCTCGCTCTGGGACAATTTTACGTCGAAAGGTCCTAAATTTTCCGCAAAATTTTGAGTAATCACGGCTCGAAGGTCCAGATGTTCATTCTTAGGCCTCTGCCAGCCGAAACTCGGGGCAGGTAAGGCCGGAATGTGAGGTCACTGGCTCAAAAAATTTTGTGTGTGTATGTGTCCGCATAAAATACATAAATATTCGAAGGACCAGGCATATAGCCAAAATATAACAAAATAAAGGATGGAGTATCACTCACGTCTGAAGGATTTTCTACGCCGCCGCCGACTGGGAACTGCAGGCTCCTGGATATGGGTCTCCTCCTCCGGGACTCGACCGCGATTTGCCTAATGGGGGGCCCCTCGCACTACACTGTTCTCCAGACTCGTAAACGTTAGCAGCACTCCTTCGACAACAACTCCGTAGAAATAGTTCAATATTCAATTAAATTAAAACCGCCCGCGAATGTAGCTGAAGAGTGACGTCGCGCCCGCGCACGCCCAAGGTCAAACTCCAACTGTCGAGCTTGTGCAACGTCACGGATGCCGCTGGCGTGGCAGCGTCATCAATCCTCTGCAGATCCGTCTCTCTCCTTCATGTCCGTCATGTCCAATGTCAGAAGGAGAGGAGAATATACATACATAAGCAATAAATAATGCGTGTTTGTGTACTTATGTATGAACCGCGAGTTTTAATGCGCGAATTGGGATGGCAGGAACAAACACTGAATATTAAACATCCTTACATATACATAATTACATATATACACTAAGAAATATACATATTATAATATACCTACATCAACTCTTATGTACTATACGTACATAATTATATACATAATTTACATATATTTCAACTGGATTGAAGACGCAAGGGCATCGATGAGTATTTATATTTATTTTACCTACTCATTGCCATGTGGTTTCAGAAATCGTTTGTGGATACGTTCTTTGAACATGTGGATAGTAGTGGAGCGACGTATCTCCTCAGGAAGCTGATTCCACATGCGAGCCGCACTAACTGTAAATGAGTCAGTGTAGAACGAACTCGAGTAATTTCATTATCTAGGTAAATTTTAATAATAAATTCAATGTTATCTTGATCGGTTGAAAAAAAAATACATCATTCTTCTTTATTGACTTACAGGATCTATTGTTACCTTCATCAAGAGTTTTATTGTTATATAGAGCTACCATCACCGATCAATAATTATGGAAACTGACACGGTTCGCTACATCACCTACAACATCCGTGATGTCAGCCCATAACACCGGGTGAACTAGCTTCCATGTCAGTGCTTCCCTTCATTTCATGTCGACTACACTGAACTGGACAGAAAACACGAACTATTTACATGGCTGTTTCGACCGATGTTTTATTCAGTTTTGTGGTATCAACTCGGGCGTGATAAATCCGATGTCGCCAACTCTCCCGATATGCTCGAATTTTGCCCTGGCAATAGCCCTCTTGCAGGATCTGGAGAGGCGGTTGTATTCTTTCTTCAGTTCGAAGATGTCAGGATCACCTCTGGCACGAGCGCACGACCATGCACGATAAGCTGCACCATTAGCTGCGACAGCATCGGCACAGTTGCGGCTGTACCAGGGCTGGCTCTTACCGCCAAGGCGGACGAGGGCACTGGGATTGAACATGTCCATTCTCCCCAGAACCACCTCGGCGACGGCATTGGCGCATTCTGACGGATCACCCGAACTGAATCATAGCTCTCTGCATGGGTAGGATGCGAAGTGTTCTCGCATTCCATCCCAATCTGCTGACGCGTAGTGCCAAATTCGACGCGTTCCTCCAGTATGGAACTGAGGAGGCGAAAATGGCACCGTGGACCCCACTAGACAGTGGTCAGAGCAGCCAAGAGGAGCGCTCACTGTGACTTTATATCCAGCAGGGTTCGTTGTCAGCCAAAGATCCACAGACGGGGTTCATGACCGTCTATATCTGGTATTCTTGTCGGGTGGTTTACCAGTTGAGACAGGTCATGGGTCAGGGCGAAGTCATAGGCGGCTCTCCCCGCCAAGTCAGTTCTCCCGGAGCCTAGCCACACCTCGTGGTGGGCATTAAAATCTCCGAGCAGAACCATATTCGCGGAGCCAAAATTAAAACGGCTATACTTGGAAACTAAGCCGCCAGTCAGTTTCGCTCTCTCTGGCTACCGCAGACTACTACGTTACAATGTAATTACACAATACATTACTAAGGCCGATGGCCGAGGCCGAGGCCGACTAATCGCTTCTTATAGCTCACAGTCAGCACGCTCACAGTCGGCGAGTCACTATACGCTTATATTTGAATACGCCCTCAAAGTCATTTTCTTTATCTATTTGAGCTCTTGGTTACTTTAAACATAGATACATTTGTATAGTCTATCACTTTCACAGTTTATATTAATAGATTCTTAGATATTATAATATAATATAGTGTACTGATGTTTTTCATAATTGTTTTTGTTTGTCAACTCTTGTATAATAATTTTTTTGTTCATTAAATTTCATTTCATTTGATTTAGTTGTTAAACATGTTCGGCCAAACTTAGCCCGAACATTTGTGAAAACCCTAACGAAAAAACTTACGTACCTAGCTGTAACTTCTATACCAAACGAGATTACCTTTCTGTGTTTCTGGCATACTTTAGGCATGGTCTGGGGTTCTTTGTTATATAATAATTGTATGCTAATGCGACTTGGTTTAAGAGAAAAAAAAATTAAAGCGAAAAAATTAAAATAAATTAATAAGAGCGACTTGTGCCAAACCCGGTCAAATGCCTTGGCAATATCAAGGCCAATTGCCAAGGATTCTTGACCATGATCTTCAAGCGATTCACCCCAAAGACGAGTGATGTACGCTAGGAGATCACCAGCTGATCGTTTTGGCCGGAAGCCGTATTGCCGATCGCTGATGAGACCATTCGTCTCCAGGTACTTCATGAGCTGCGAATTGTGTAGTAGCTTTTTCTGAACGACCGTTTTCTGAAGGTTCAAATTTAATACTTTATATTGAAGAGCGGAAGACCGCGTGTGGTGGCGTGCCTTGGGAGAGGCCTATGTCCAGCAATGGACCGATACAGGCTGATGCTGATGATGATGATATTTCAGAAAATAGACCTTTTCAAATTATTAAAAAAGTATCTTATTAAAATTCTGCAAAAAAGCTGAATTTTTCTTTTATATTACAAAAACTAAATTTTGATATGGCCCACCACCTAATTAAATATCTTTTGTTCTTTGACTAGTAGTAAGTAGACTTACATACTCGTAGATGCTTATATTACATCGATAAAATCAATCCCAGCCCTACAGAAAATATATCGATAATGAAATGAACTTCACTATTACATCACGTAATATGTTTCTGTATTAGTGGGCTGTCCAGTCCATGAGTAGTTC
Organism: Nematopogon swammerdamellus; assembly: GCA_946902875.1. NCBI lineage: Eukaryota > Metazoa > Arthropoda > Insecta > Lepidoptera > Adelidae > Nematopogon > Nematopogon swammerdamellus. Next base: position 11,145,857 of record OX336343.1, read on the forward strand.
CCCCCTCACACCCCGAATTGTGTGAAAAGGACAATTGCAGCTCAGAAGCTAACTGCCTACAAAATATTTTTGAATCATCATTCAGGCGAAGTCTGTTTTCATGTCTTTATTCTTCCTCAATTAAGTGATATATTTTTTTTGCTATCAACAAAAGCCTACTGGATGCCTCTATGTTTTAATTTTAATTATTTTTTTAATAGTTTTCCATATAAAAAATATGAAAGTTAGGCTATATTTTGACACTTTTATAATCAAATATATTTTATTTAAAATGAAATCACGAAAAAAGGACAACATAGGGGCATAGATATTGATAATATCTTTTACACATAAAAATTTGAAAATGCTAGTGCAAGATTTAAGGGTTGAAAAGAGACTTCCCCTGGTGTATGGAGGAGAGCGGACTTCCCGATTCTCTTAATTAGATGTGGTTTAGTTTACTTTTATCGCTGTTGACTGTACCAACGCTGCTCACGCGCACGCGCTGCCAGAGGCTACTCTAGTAGGTACTTGCATAATATTCAAATGTATACCTAAATTTACGTCCAAGTATACGCCCCTTACTTTTCCTTTTCTCTTGCCCCTTACTAGGTGGTAGGCTCAAATTGTAGCCGACTGGGTTGGTACCCCCGCGGTACTGGATATAAGATGGCCGTAGCAGCCTCGGTTGTGTTCTCGGAGGTGATATCGGCTGGTCGGAGCATGTCCCCTCCGATTCAGTAACCTAGGTATACCGGATTACATAAAAAAAATACGATGGTGCTATCTGCCGGAAATACACCTGAACTTATACTTAACTGACAAATTCACTAATTCCGGAGCACAAACGCGTCCCTACACTTCATGCGTGTAATTTTAAGCGACTTTACATGACTGGGAAGCGAATTGTACCTCAGATAAGCTACGGCTACATAGGGTTGTCTAAAAGCGTAGTATTAACAATGTTGGAACTTTGTCAAACGCTAGCCGTGTGTGGTTTTCTGAAGTAGTACACTCTAGTGAGTATGACAAGGTTCTTCGAATGTATCTAATAAGCTGTATTTGACGTGTGCATTTTATTTTCGCCGAGTTTTTGAAACGCCGCAAATTGAACGCTCTACTAAATTCGTCATTCAATTCTTAATGTGTCCCAAGAAGTACTAAGCAATCAATAAAAAAAAAAAAATTAAAAAAAAGCGGGATCTCATAAAAGAACATACATTACATACATACAACACTGCTGTATCCCGACAATTTGGGTAAGCAGAGTATTCGATGTAGTGCTGCAAGGACTCTGGTAAATTACAGCACAACACTGACCACCAGATTTAGCAAAAGTCTAAGTAAGGCACGAAGACCCACCTGCTGCATGACTCGGTGGAAGGACCGTCCCAAAGCCAGAGGTGGCTAACCTGTCGCCCTTTAGCACGACATCTTGTCCTTATCCCTTAGTCGCCTTTTACGACGTGCACGGAGGGAGATGTAGTAGCGCTATTCTTTTGAGCACCTACGACCCCACCACACGGTACGAAAGAACGCGAGACAAAATTAGACATATCTCCCCCCAAGTACAGTCTCGGGTCCTTCAAGAGACCACCTGTCAGGCCGGCATGACGTTCGCAGCCCCCGCATCCGACCGAATGTCCATGGGCGTTGCTAGACACCTTATGGGTGGCTCGGCGCCACATTTCGTGCTTACTATATAAGGTGCTTCGTTATTCATGTCAATAACTTCGGGAGGGTTACATACGCACTCAAACAAACACTTTACGCAAAAAAAGCATATGTTTATAGGAGCATTTTTTCTCCTAACAAAAAAATAAAATCAAATAAGAGGCTGTCAAAACCTATCATAGTGATCTTGTGACTTACTTACAACAAACAGCTGTTCTGCGTTTGAACATAGTACGGTCATTGACCCCGTACAATGCAAGTTACCTACTGTTACACACAGGTTAATGCTATGTTTTGTTAAATTTCTCGAAAAGTTATGCTAAAAACATTATTTTTTTCGTAACGTGTTTATTTGAGTGTGTATGTAACCCTCCTGAAACATTTGACATGAATAACGAAGCACCTAAAGACAAAAAGTGATCCAAAATAAATAGGCGATAATAAAACCAATATCATCCTAGCTGATGCTAAATAGATGCTGAAACAAATACCTACACAAAATAAATAAAATAGAAACATAACAAAATACAAACGTATCATCACGCTGTATTCCGACAATAGGGGTAGGGGGTGGGGGTAAGTAATTGGTGCTGTGCTGCAAAAGTTCCGGTAATTTGCAGTATAATACCGACCACTCCGCTTTACCAAAGTATCTATCTATATCAAGCGGCGAGTAAGGCAAGAGAAGGCAGCTACCAAAGAGAATATGCAGCTACTGCATGATGTAATAACCGTGCTCAGAGTCAGAGGTGCCCTGCACTATTGCCATTTAGCATGACATCGTTTCCTCCCTTGAATAAACAAACCGATCAATAAATATAAATAGTATAAGTAGACAATTAGTACCGGTTCCATTTTAATCTCCTCCATGCTAGGAGATGAGGACACAAAAAGCCAAAAATCGCTGCATTTCTTTTCCGCGATCTCTCCATCTCCCTCGCACCTATTGAAGTCCAACACTGCTAGCTGAGGGACGAAGGGAGATCCGTTTTGCATCGGTGATGTAGTTGGGGTGGGGCTCGCTATCTCTGGGAAAAATAAAGTAGACTATGTGATTATTTTTTTTTTTTATACCTAGAACAGATGTATTAGTGATTGTCCGATTTTTGCTATATCTAGTTTGCGATGTTTGCGAGCTTGAATGGTAGAGCAAAACTTTTGCGATCTCTGCTCAAAAGCTTAGTGAGGAGTGCCTCTTGAGAGTGGTGTAACTAAATATGCATGCTCAAGAAACGTTGTAAGGCGGGGCCATAGGTGGTAGTGTATAATATGCACGATATCACTACATGATCGTGTTTTTCTGACCTTCCGCAAAGACCCGTTGCGTCCTCCCGTTTATGACGTACGGGTGTGAAACGTGGACTCTCACGGTCGCTGTTGTCCAAAGGTTGAAAGTTGCCCAGTGAGCAATGGAGCGAGCCATGCTGGGAATATCGCTACGTGATATGGTGCGTAACGAGGCAATCCGCCGACGCACCAAAGTAGGCACGTTAGCCAAAGAGACGTCGACCGTTGGAATAACCGTGTCCTACACTGACGGCCGTGGAGAGGAAAATGGAGTGTGGGAAGACCACCCGCCAGGTGGGACGACGACATTAAGTACGTCGGCGGAAAGCAGTGGTTCCGTACCGCTGAAGGCCGGGAGGACTGAAGGAAAATATTGGAGAGGCGCATGTCCAACTGTGGACGCTTACACGCTGACTGACTGACTGGCCGACTGCGTGTGTTTCAATATCTTCAGTCATGCGTAAATGAAGACGGAAGAATAAGATCTACAACGATTAACCTGAAGGGGGTTCAGAGAGAGTAGTCCAAGTATCGGACATGTCTGGAGTGAGGTCCACGCAACACAGAACTGTGCCGACGGCCAACGTGCACAGGTTGGCTACTCCTTCCACATATTCCGCGAGCCTCTTGTAGCTGAAGCACAGCGTGTGGAAAGTGTAGCAACTGATGGTGGGCATAAAATATTAAATATACAAAAACTCTGACAAAACGCCCCGGGTGTTGACGTTTTCATCACAGAAAATAGTTATATTCTCTTTGATTTTTTTTTTTAGATTAATTCGTCTCCTCCCGAAACAGGCAAAACTCATTAGAGTATACAGCCATTTCTGTTGTAGCTTGTAACGTCTGTTGTATAAATTCTTGCACCGCGAGAACCACAAAAATATATATTTTTAACTAGCTTTTGCCCGCGGCTTCGCTCGCGTGAAATTCCTATTTCAAAGGAAGAAAGTAAGTAACTAAGGGCGAGCTGGGTTCAGGTAAACGATAAACCGTCTCGAAGAAAGTGAGTAACTTTTTGAGGCCGAAGGCGAAGTTGCGTTCAGGAAGACGATAAACTATCTCGAAGACAGTAAGTAACTATGAGCGAGGCCGAAGGCCGAGCTGCGTTCAGGATGAGGGTAAACTTTTCAAAGAAAGTAAGTAACAGAGGGCGAGGCTGATGGCCGAGCTGCGTTCAGGAAAACGATAAACCTTCTCGAAGACAGTAAGTAACTATGGGCGAGGCCGAAGGCCGAGCTGCGTTCAGAAAGAGGATAATCTTTTCGAAGAAAGTAAGTAACAGAGGGCGAGTCCGAAGGCCGAGCTGCGTTCAGGAAGACCATAAACCTTTTCGAAGACAGTAAGTAACTATGGGCGAGGCCGAAGGCCGAGCTGCGTTCAGGATGAGGGTAAACTTTTCGAAGAAAGTAAGCAAAAGAGGGCGAGGCCGAAGGCCGAGCTGCGTTCAGGAAAACGATAAACCTTCTCGAAGACAGTAAGTAACTATGGGCGAGGCCGAAGGCCGAGCTGCATTCAGGAAGAGGATGACCTTTTCGAAGAAAGTAAGTAACAGAGGGCGAAGCCGAAGGCCGAGCTGCGTTCAGGAAGACGATAAATTCTCGAAGACAGTAAGTAACTATGGGCAAGGCCGAAGGCCGAGATGTGTTCAGGAAGAGGATAAACCTTTTCGAAGAAAGTAAACTTTCTGAACGCTGCTCGGCCTTCGGCCTCGCCCATGGTTACTTACTGTCTTCGAAAAGGTTTATGGTCTTCCTGAACGCAGCTCGGCCTTCGGCCTCGCCCTCTGTTACTTACTTTCTTAGAAAAGGTTATCCTCTTCCTGAACGCAGCTCGGCCTTCGGCCTCGCCCATAGTTTCTTACTTTCTTCGAGAAGGTTCAGTTTTCCTGAACGCAGCTCGGCCTTCGGCCTCGCCCTCTGTTACTTACTTTCTTCGAAAAGTTTACCCTCATCCTGAACGAAGCTCGGCCTTCGGCCTCGCCCATAGTTACTTACTTTCTTCGAAAAGGTTATCCTCTTCCTGAACGCAGCTCGGCCTTCGGCCTCGCCCATAGTTACTTACTGTCTTCGAGAAGGTTTATCGTCTTCCTGAACGCAACTCCGCCGTCGGCCTCAAAAAGTTACTCATTTTCTTCGAGGCGGTTTATCGTTTACCTGAACCCAGCTCGCCTTTAGTTACTTACTTTCTTCCTTTGAAATACGAATTTCACGTGAGCGAAGCCGCGGGAAAAAGCTAGTCTTTAAGAAAGTAAGTAACAAAGGGCGAGGCCGAAGGCCGAGCTACGTTTAGGAAGAGGATAACCTTTTCGAAGAATGTAAGTAACAGAGGGCGAGTCCAAAGGCCGAGCTGCGTTCAGGAAGACCATAAATCTTCTCGAAGAAAGTAACTTCTTTGTTAGTTACTTTCATCAAAAAGGTTTATCCTCTTCCTGAACACATCTCGGCCTTCGGCCTCGCCCATAGTTACTTGCTGTCTTCGAGAATTTATCGTCTTCCTGAACGCAGCTCGGCCTTCGGCCTCGCCCTTTGTTACTTGCTTTCTTCGAGGTTTATGGTCTTCCTGAACGCAGCTCGGCCTTCGGCCTCGCCCTTTGTTACTTACTTTCTTCGAGAAGGTTTATAGTCTTCCCGAATGCAGCTCGGCCTTCGGCCTCGCCCTTAGTTACTTACTTTCTTTGAGTAGGTCTATCGTCTTCCTGAACGCAACTCATTCACAAACTTTCGTGTTTATAATATTAGTAGTATTTATTTTGGGTAGGTTTGGAGTGAGGCCTGATTTTAGAAATTATTACCTAAGCAAAAGCTAACAATATATAAATTTTTGAAATGTGCTAATTAAGCCCTTTCATTTGATATCCAACACGGCATCATTAAAAATTATTTTTTTTAGTTCATTACTTTATGTCCTCTAGAGGGCGGCATATCTTATAGCCTATAGACGTTGGATGCGTCTTGACGACCAGCGGACGGTCAAGACGCATCCAACGATACCTCATTTGTCAAATTATTATAAGTAGTTTCGAAGGTAGGAGAGAACAGATGAACATACGTACATACATACATACATACATACATACATACATACATACATACATACATACATACATACATACATACATACATACATACATACCGGTCAAAAACAAACTCTCCTTTTCGCTTCGCCGTAGTCGGGTAGAAATAAGAATCTTTTCGCTAATATTCCACGCATACTACACTACGTACCTACAATATAATAAACAAAACATACGATCAATTAACTTAAATCAAATAGGAACTTCAGTTAAGTAAATATCCGCTAACATCGACTCGCAACAACACTTTTGCACCTAAAATTAATCAAATAGATACCTAACGAAGTTAACCTACATAATATTATGAATCGAATTAAATAAGAAACTCTGCCGAGACAATGCATACACACACCGCGCTCCGCCAGATCGCATCCCGCGTCGCACCCCGCGCCTCCTCCTCCGCGCTGCCAGTCTCCGCGAGCGAGACGCGCTACTAACCCCCGCCGCGCCGCGCCGCCGTTTATTTCGGCGCTTGGAACAATTCGATTTGTATGGGAGCCACATCTTAGCGTAGCCGGAAGTGAATTTTAGTAAGCCTATCCTGTGTCCCGTATAATAAAATGGGCTTGTACTAAGTTTCATCAAATTCGGATGATGGCTTTAAGAGTTATGGAGGAACATACATACATACATACATACAGAAAAGATTTCTAAAAATCGTCAATTTAGCTTTAGTATCATACATAGAGGCTACAAACTCAATATTTCCTAAAACAAAGTAACTTACTCCATGACCATCCCTTACAGATTTATTATTAGTATATATATATATATATATTGATATTGATTACAGGGACGACGCGACAAACTTCCGCCGCCGTCGGCCATCTTTTTTTTATTCGTCCCTTTTCGGGACAGGCAAAACTACTTAAAGTATACAGCCTTTTCTGTTGTACTTCTAATGTCTGTTAGATAGAAACAAAGATATATACAGGGTGTATCAGGATAGGTTTGAGAAACTTCAGGGTTCGAAAGGGGCCCATATTTGAAGACGAAAAGCTCTGAAACTTTTTCCCAGATTCTTTACAGTACTTTTTGGTGAAAATCTATTCTTCAAGATTTGGTGGATGGTTAACGTCCGCCTTTATTAAATAAAAAATAAATTCTAACTCATGAATAAAAATGGGTAGTTTGCATACATAATTAGTACAACTGAACTGCGTGTAGGTAAATTCCAAACACTGAAAGTTCAATGACCTCAAAAGAAAAAGATGACTGAATTAGTTCACTGCACTCTCCAGTCTCACTGTCCATCGAGTTTTTATTACAATTTCCAACTTTTGTATGACAAAAAAACAACGGAATTTTGATTTGAGTTATAAGGATTTTTTTCTTCTAATAATGAGTACTTTCTATTCCTGAAGTTTCTCAAACATATCCCAGAAACCGACGATAATCCTTTGACAGGAGATAGGGCTGCTAATTACTTCTCAGAATATCAAATTTTAGGTTTAGTAAAAATGGCTTAGTTTTTGAGATATTGTAATTTTTTGTAAAAATCCAAAATTTTCTCCCTCAGCTCATTTTTTTAAATGCCACAAGTACAAATGTAAGATTTTCTTAAATCTAGTTTTTGTCAAATATTCCTGAAAAGTAAGGCTTTTCCTAGCCATTTGTATCCCCACAGATGGACCGGACGTCTCAATCACCGGATTTAAATCCGTTAAGATTTTTATTATTGGGGCTATTTAAAAGAAAAAGTTTACGGGTCCCGGTGGAAAACTTGATAGAGCTCAAAGAATGAATTACGGCAGTAGCTCTACATCACCTACAACATCCGTGATGTCAGCCCATAACACCGGGTGAACTTGTTGCCACGTCAGTGCTTCCCTTCGGTCGTGCCGGCTACACTCAACTGGACGGAAAACACAAACTATTAGGTCGACGCATCTGCACTTGCATCGAGTACTTGCTCGACGCATCAACCGGGCATTTGTGAGAAGATGTCGCGCTAACATTCGTGCAGGTGGTAAACAATTTGAACATCTAATTTAACAGGTTAATAAAGACCAATTACTTCAAGTGTTTATTTTATTCCAATGCGTAGTTGGTAGAACAGTTATCAAATTCCGAGGTCCTTTTGCAGTTAAATAACAATATCTCATAAATTATTGGACAAATAGGTAAGGGATGTACCATTTTAAAAACTACATCAGATGGGCGTATTTTTGGTGCATAGTGCCACTTGAGTGTAGGTATTTTTTTTTTCACCGCGAAGGGTCAAATTCAAGGGATGAGGCTGAAAAAAATTTTACATGTGGCTCTTAAGTAGGGCTGCCACCTTTAATACATTGCAGACCCGGAGTATTCAGGAATTTCAAAATTTGGGTGAGTATTTGATTAGCGGGAAATAGATCGAACATTGCTGGTATGCTTATTGTGTCGGCCTAGATAAAAGATGAATTATAGTGAAAGAATTGTTTGCCGGAAATGCGTAGTTTCGGAGAAAAAAAAAATTTAAAAAATATTTTTAATACAAATAAAATTTTCGATTTTTTTTTTAAATGCGCCAAAAAATTTATTTTTAATAGGAATTTATGCAAAAACGACATGCGCCGCCTCAACATTAGGTTAGGTTATAAATTAAAAAAAAAATTTTTAAACCACCAAAACATTCACCCATGCCACTTCCCTTGTTTTTACATACATTTATATTCAAAACCAATGTTTTGGTGCTTGAAAAAAAAAATTCGTTTGTATGAAAAATTAATTTTGTATGGGAAAAATTTTTTTTCTCCGAAACTACGCAAAAAACTTTTAAATTTTCAGAGGTTTCGTTAAATAATGCATGGCGCGTCCGATTCGCCGATGTCCACCCACTCCGCTCCGATCATTCAATCCAGTGATTCAGTCAGTCAAGCCGAATTCACCGCTCGGTTCGACTCGAGCGGCGGGCGAAAGCCAGCTTTCATTGACGCTCGCGACGACGACGACGTGCGTGCGTTCCACGCACCGCCCGCCTGGTCTGACCCGGAGAAATACGATGTTAACCCGTAGCCCGGATATACACCATTCAAACCCGTAGACTCCGGGTCAAACCCGGAGGGGTGGCAGGCCTACTCTTAAGTCGTTTTTCAGCTAAGCAGGATTAAACATGAAAAAATAAATTATACCGTGTGAAAGCCTTACTTTTCAGGAATATTTGACAAAAACTAGATTTAAGAAAATCTTACATTTGTACTTGTGGTATTTAAAAAAATGAGCTGAGGGAGAAAATTTTGGATTTTTACAAGAATGACAATATCTCAAAAACTAAGCCATTTTTACAAAACCTAAAATTAGATATTCTGAGAGGTAATTAGCAGCCCTATCAGCTGTCAAAGGATTATCGTCGGTTTCTGGGACACCCTGTATACAGGATGTAAAAACGGCGAGTACATTAAATTTAGGAAATGATTATTGGGATCAAGAGTAACAAAAAAGTCAAATAACTTTTTTCTGAATTCCCTTTAAATGAAAAGTTACAGTTTTTATACAAACTAATTAATTATTTTAGTGTAAAAATGTTCTAATGGCAACAGGGCGGCGCGGAAGGGGGAAGAGCGGGTGAGACGTGAGCGCCTCGGACGGAGGTGTTGGCTGGAGGGGCGGGGGTTAGCTTTGTGAGTGGAGGACTGGAGGTCGGCAGGCGGAGGGTGCGGAGCGGTAACAGCGCGTTAAATTACACTAGACGAAAACATACATTTCAAAAATTCATATCTCGAAAACTAGACACTTTAGAGAAAAAGTTTGTTTGCTTTTTTGTCTAGGAAAAACATGAGGATTGCGCTGGCGAAATTAATGTATCTACTCGCCGTTTTAACATCCTGTATATATATATATTTTATCCTTACGGAAAGACGAGGGTCGTTTGACCGTAAAGCCAAGTATTTTGACCGATGTTGTTGTTCTTATTCATTTGCATTTTCTTTTTTTTTTCTTTTTTTTATGTAATCCGGTATGGGTGGCTGAGTCGGAGGGGCCAAAACACATGCTCTAACCAGCCAATATCACCTCCGGGAAGGTAGGTGCCATACCGGAGACTTCCCTGGATTGCTGGCTATACTGGACTAGAGGAGAACACAACCGAGGTTGCTTGCGGCCATCTTACATCCAGTACGGTGGTACCAACCCAGTCGGCTACAATTTGAGCCTACCACCTAGTAAGGGGCAAGGGAAGGGACCTACAGTTTTACACCGGTTCCGAACGGTGAAGCAGCGGGTGTAGGTATGCACGTAAATTTTTTCGTCAGAAAAAACTCATTGGTACACGCCGACCGGATTCGAACCTCGGACCTCCCGCATGAGAAGCCGATGCCCAAACCACTCGGCCACCCGCCGGTTCTTATTCCTTCTTTTCTTTTTTAACCCCCGACGAAAAAAGAGGGGTGTTATAAGTTTAACGTGTGTGTGTATGGGTGTCAGGGTGTATGTGTGTGTGTAGGGGTGTCTGTCTTTGGCATCGTAACACCCAAACGGATGGACCGATTCGAATGCGGTTTTTATTATACTAGCTTTTGCCCGCGGCTTCGCTCGCGTGAAATTCCTATTTCAAAGGAAGAAAGTAAGTAACTAAGGGCGAGCTGGGTTCAGGTAAACGATAAACCGTCTCGAAGAAAGTGAGTAACTTTTTGAGGCCGAAGGCGAAGTTGCGTTCAGGAAGACGATAAACTATCTCGAAGACAGTAAGTAACTATGAGCGAGGCCGAAGGCCGAGCTGCGTTCAGGATGAGGGTAAACTTTTCAAAGAAAGTAAGTAACAGAGGGCGAGGCTGATGGCCGAGCTGCGTTCAGGAAAACGATAAACCTTCTCGAAGACAGTAAGTAACTATGGGCGAGGCCGAAGGCCGAGCTGCGTTCAGAAAGAGGATAATCTTTTCGAAGAAAGTAAGTAACAGAGGGCGAGTCCGAAGGCCGAGCTGCGTTCAGGAAGACCATAAACCTTTTCGAAGACAGTAAGTAACTATGGGCGAGGCCGAAGGCCGAGCTGCGTTCAGGATGAGGGTAAACTTTTCGAAGAAAGTAAGCAAAAGAGGGCGAGGCCGAAGGCCGAGCTGCGTTCAGGAAAACGATAAACCTTCTCGAAGACAGTAAGTAACTATGGGCGAGGCCGAAGGCCGAGCTGCATTCAGGAAGAGGATGACCTTTTCGAAGAAAGTAAGTAACAGAGGGCGAGGCCGAAGGCCGAGCTGCGTTCAGGAAGACGATAAATTCTCGAAGACAGTAAGTAACTATGGGCAAGGCCGAAGGCCGAGATGTGTTAAGGAAGAGGATAAACCTTTTCGAAGAAAGTAAACTTTCTGAACGCTGCTCGGCCTTCGGCCTCGCCCATGGTTACTTACTGTCTTCGAAAAGGTTTATGGTCTTCCTGAACGCAGCTCGGCCTTCGGCCTCGCCCTCTGTTACTTACTTTCTTAGAAAAGGTTATCCTCTTCCTGAACGCAGCTCGGCCTTCGGCCTCGCCCATAGTTTCTTACTTTCTTCGAGAAGGTTCAGTTTTCCTGAACGCAGCTCGGCCTTCGGCCTCGCCCTCTGTTACTTACTTTCTTCGAAAAGTTTACCCTCATCCTGAACGAAGCTCGGCCTTCGGCCTCGCCCATAGTTACTTACTTTCTTCGAAAAGGTTATCCTCTTCCTGAACGCAGCTCGGCCTTCGGCCTCGCCCATAGTTACTTACTGTCTTCGAGAAGGTTTATCGTCTTCCTGAACGCAACTCCGCCGTCGGCCTCAAAAAGTTACTCATTTTCTTCGAGGCGGTTTATCGTTTACCTGAACCCAGCTCGCCTTTAGTTACTTACTTTCTTCCTTTGAAATACGAATTTCACGTGAGCGAAGCCGCGGGAAAAAGCTAGTCTTTAAGAAAGTAAGTAACAAAGGGCGAGGCCGAAGGCCGAGCTACGTTTAGAAAGAGGATAACCTTTTCGAAGAATGTAAGTAACAGAGGGCGAGTCCAAAGGCCGAGCTGCGTTCAGGAAGACCATAAATCTTCTCGAAGAAAGTAACTTCTTTGTTAGTTACTTTCATCAAAAAGGTTTATCCTCTTCCTGAACACATCTCGGCCTTCGGCCTCGCCCATAGTTACTTGCTGTCTTCGAGAATTTATCGTCTTCCTGAACGCAGCTCGGCCTTCGGCCTCGCCCTTTGTTACTTGCTTTCTTCGAGGTTTATGGTCTTCCTGAACGCAGCTCGGCCTTCGGCCTCGCCCTTTGTTACTTACTTTCTTCGAGTAGGTCTATCGTCTTCCTGAACGCAACTCATTCACAAACTTTCGTGTTTATAATATTAGTAGTATTTATTTTGGGTAGGTTTGGAGTGAGGCCTGATTTTAGAAATTATTACCTAAGCAAAAGCTAACAATATATAAATTTTTGAAATGTGCTAATTAAGCCCTTTCATTTGATAGCCAACACGGCATCATTAAAAATTATTTTTTTTAGTTCATTACTTTATGTCCTCTAGAGGGCGGCATATCTTATAGCCTATAGACGTTGGATGCGTCTTGACGACCAGCGGACGGTCAAGACGCATCCAACGATACCTCATTTGTCAAATTATTATAAGTAGTTTCGAAGGTAGGAGAGAACAGATGAACATACGTACATACATACATACATACATACATACATACATACATACATACATACATACATACATACATACATACATACATACCGGTCAAAAACAAACTCTCCTTTTCGCTTCGCCGTAGTCGGGTAGAAATAAGAATCTTTTCGCTAATATTCCACGCATACTACACTACGTACCTACAATATAATAAACAAAACATACGATCAATTAACTTAAATCAAATAGGAACTTCAGTTAAGTAAATATCCGCTAACATCGACTCGCAACAACACTTTTGCACCTAAAATTAATCAAATAGATACCTAACGAAGTTAACCTACATAATATTATGAATCGAATTAAATAAGAAACTCTGCCGAGACAATGCATACACACACCGCGCTCCGCCAGATCGCATACCGCGTCGCACCCCGCGCCTCCTCCTCCGCGCTGCCAGTCTCCGCGAGCGAGACGCGCTACTAACCCCCGCCGCGCCGCGCCGCCGTTTATTTCGGCGCTTGGAACAATTCGATTTGTATGGGAGCCACATCTTAGCGTAGCCGGAAGTGAATTTTAGTAAGCCTATCCTGTGTCCCGTATAATAAAATGGGCTTGTACTAAGTTTCATCAAATTCGGATGATGGCTTTAAGAGTTATGGAGGAACATACATACATACATACATACATACATACAGAAAAGATTTCTAAAAATCGTCAATTTAGCTTTAGTATCATACATAGAGGCTACAAACTCAATATTTCCTAAAACAAAGTAACTTACTCCATGACCATCCCTTACAGATTTATTATTAGTATAATATAATATAATAATCAGACATGTGATTTCCGGTTGTTCGCAGCTTGCCAACACCGAGTATCTGCATAGACACAACCTAGTAGCCAGGATTATCCACCAGCAACTTGCCTTAAAGTTCAACCTTGTGGGTACCGAGGTGCCTTACTATAAGTACAATCCACCGCCAGTTCTCGAGAACGGTCATGTCACACTCTACTGGGACCGGTCCATTATTACAGATAGGACTATTCTTGCGAATAGACCTGATATTGTGATAGTGGACCGGGAGGCGAGGCGTGCAACGCTCGTCGATATCGCCGTGCCGCACGATGGTAACCTCGTCAGTAAGGAAGCAGAGAAGATGCTGAAGTATCTGGATCTGCAGCACGAGGTTACCAAAATGTGGCCCGTCGACTCGACGATCGTTGTGCCCATAGTCGTATCAGCGCATGGGCTGATAGCGAAGAGCCTCGATGACCACCTTAAGAGGCTCTCGCTGAGTGGTTGGGTCAAGGGCCAGATCCAGAAGGCAGCCCTGCTCGACACTTCACGCATCGTCCGGAGGTTCCTCTCTTTGGGACCCGACCATCGGTAGCCTGGGCTCGCCCCGCCGCCGGTGGTGGAAACTCCGTTTGTTTTTATATTAATTTTAGGTTTTAATTAAAAAAAAAAATGTAAAATTTGTATAAAAAGAAATGTGGAAATAAATGGATAAAATAATAATAAAAACTAGCGAAAACTTAGTCGATACCCACTCACTCCTCTGCTGTGCGGCGATCGCCGCATGTCGAATAGCCGGTGTCAAATTCGAAAACAATAACCGCGTGAGACACTCAGGCCCAATGTTGGCGGTCCCCGCTTGGCAGAGGAGAATACAGAAACGTATCGACGAGACGCGGGTCCTCATAGGGAAGCTTTGCTGCTTCAGGTCGGGAAATATGCGACCAAAAATTATGCGGTTCGTGACTAAAGTCCTAAAAGGGGTTGTAATAAGGCCCTCCCATCCCAACTTCCAGTCAGTGGTCACGGAGCGCATAGACGACCTGAAGCAGCAGATTAGCGCGTGGGCAAAGCGTATTCGCCGCTATAGAGAGCGTGTCGATCGATATCAACTGAATCGCCAGTTCCAGAGTGACCAAAGGCGGGTGTATAGAAACTGGGAGCAGCCTAAACAGCTAGTGGCAGATGAGGCTAAACCTACCAAAGCAGAAAATTGTCAATTCTGGAGTAAAATATGGTCAGAGCCCGTCTGCCACGTCGAAGGTGAATGGATGAAGACTGTCGAGCGAGCATGTCAGGATATAGAGCCGATGGAGCCAGTGAACTTGACAGAGCTTGATGTTAGTTCGGCAATCCGTCGTGCCCACAATTGGAAGTCTCCCGGGGCCGACGGACTGCACAACTTCTGGCTCAAATGGCTTACTTGCTGCCATGCTCGCTTGGCAATTCAATACCAAGAAGCCATAGACCAACGACTGCTACCAGAGTTCATGACCACAGGCATCACCCACCTGCTCCATAAGACCGGTAGTACCGCGGATCCAAAAAATTACAGACCAATTACATGTTTGCCCACTATCTATAAACTACTGACATCCATTCTGACAAACAAAATAAATGTTCACGACCGCCAAAATAACATCATGTCGGCTACTCAGAATGGGTGTCGGGCTGGATCCCGCGGTACTAAGGAGCTTCTTCTCATAGATGCGACTATTTTCCAGCAGGTTCGCCGCAGCAGAAAGAATCTGTCCGCCACCAGGATTGACTATAAAAAGGCATTTGATTCTGTACCCCACACATGGCTCAAGAAAGTTTTACTACTATACAAAGTTGATGAAAACATCTGTCAATTCCTGAGTGCATGTATGGAACAATGGAAAACAGTCCTCAGCCTTCCAGGTGAAAGGCAGCTTTCTGATGTGGAAGACTGCATTCATATACGGCGGGGCATCTTCCAGGGTGACAGCCTGAGCCCGCTTTGGTTCTGCTTAGCTCTGAACCCTCTCAGTTCGCTTCTGGAGGATTTGGGACTGGGCTACTTTCTGCGGAGAGGGAGCCACTCGATTTCTCACTTGTTCTATATGGATGACCTAAAAATACTGGCTAGTTCGGACTCTGAGCTGATGTCGATGCTGAAGACAACTGAAAATTTCAGCATGGACATTGGAATGGAGTTCGGGATAGACAAGTGTGCGAGCATCCATATAAAACGAGGGAGGGTCACGGCCTCCGATGGGATTCAACTCTCGGAGTCGGTGAACATTCGAGCCCTCTCTGACGAAGAAACCTACAAATATTTGGGTATGCAGGAGTGTCTTGGTATCAAGGATGCGGTCATGAAACAACACGCAAAGGCTAAATTCTATCACCGTCTCACAATAGTACTGAAAAGTCTATTGTCGGGCAGTAATAAAATCAGAGCTTACAATGGTTGGGTCATGCCCGTTCTTATATACACCTTTGGCATACTCAAATGGTCTCAGACTGAGCTGGACGCCCTGGACAGAAAGGTCAGAACGCTGATGACGACGTCCCGGATGCATCACCCACGATCATCGGTCATGAGATTGTATATCCCGCGGAAGTGTGGGGGTAGAGGTATGCTAAATGCCAAGAACCTACACAACCGCGAGGTATGCAATCTCCGTCAGTATTTTATGGAAAAGACTGATGTTTGTGAGATGCACCGCGATGTCGTCGTCAGCGATAAAGGCCTTACCCCGCTGGACATGGGAAAAGAGGACTGGCGGAAACCGGTTGTACTGAGCACCGAGGACCGCATGGAAGTATGGAAAGGCAAGGCGCTGCACGGTAGGTACTTCCGGTCTCTCACGGGACCGGATGTAGATCAACTCGCCTCCGTGCACTGGCTACGCTTCGGGGACCTCTTTGGGGAAACCGAGGGTTTTGTCTGTTCAATACAAGACGAAGTTGTCAAGACCAACAATTACAGGAGATTCATTATGAAGGATGGCACCATTGACATCTGCCGCGCCTGCCACAAACCTGGCGAATCCCTCAGACATGTAATCTCGGCTTGTTCGCAACTTGCCAACTCCGAGTATTTGCACAGGCACAACCTAGTAGCCAGGATCATCCATCAGCAACTTGCTTTGAAGTTCAACCTTGTCGGCTCGGAGGTGCCTTACTACAAGTATAACCCACAGCCAGTTCTCGAAAATGCTCACATCACGCTCTACTGGGACCGGTCGATTATCACTGATAGGACTATTATGGCTAATAGACCGGACATAGTGATAATCGACCGGGAGACGCGGCGCGCAGCGCTCGTCGACATCACGGTGCCGCATGACGAGAACCTTGTGAAGGCAGAAAAGGACAAGATGTTAAAATACATCGATCTGTCTCACGAGGTTACCAACATGTGGCCCGTGGACTCGACGATCGTTGTGCCCATAGTCGTGTCTGCGCATGGGCTGATAGCGAAGAGCCTCGACCATCATCTCAAGAGGCTCTCGCTAGAGCCACTTGCTTGGATCAAGGGTCAGATGCAGAAGGCGGTCTTGCTCGACACCGCTCGAATTGTCCGGAGGTTTCTCTCTCTCGGGTCCGACCATCGGTAGCCTGGGTTCGCCCCGCCGCCGGTGGTGGAAATTCCATTTTGTTATTTTGTATTAATTTTAGATTTAGGTTTTATTTGTAAAATTAATATAAAAAAAGAAAAAATGTGTAAATAAACGAATATATAATAATAATATATTGATTGATTAGAAAGCTGGTTTAATCGGGATGGTTGTTAGCTATGTTTGTAATCAATTAATGAAGTAATTAAGTAATAAAAAAAATTATTATCTTAAAAAGAGAACGGAATTGCATTCGGTTTTATTAAAAGCTTGAAATAAAAGTTAAATTTTAAATTTTAAAAACCCCGACCCTTTAAAAAGTCAAAAATAATTTCCTTTTACTTACTTAAAGGAGTCGGGGGACCGCTAAGTAAATAAAATATAAAACTCAGATCTGCGCGGGAATTTACTTAGCGGTCCCCCGACTCCTTTAAGTAAGTAAACGGAAATTATTTTGACGTGAATTTGATGAAACGTCTTTGGGCTCGGGTAAGTAAGGGGATGCGACTAAAAAATTAAGACTTTTTTTGTACTTTGACTTCAAATACGTAATACATTTTTATTTTGTCATTCTATCCTTTCTGGCCCAAATCAGCCCTTCAAGTTGGCATGTTTTTAAAAATGCGAAAAAACGCAAACTTCAAACACCTCTCGCGCTTTAGAGACGAACTAACGAACAGACAAAGGTTTTAACTTTAAGAAAACCTTGTATCAAGCCTAGGTGGGGCATTAAGGGCTACCAAACTTGAAAACATTTCTTACGATTTTTTTTTTTCAAACTGCGCAAACCTCAAATTCACGAACTAAGTTTGACGGCTGCGTGTGTAGGTACATGCAGACTTTTTTTTACTTTTTAAGGGTCGTTTTTTTTTTTATTTGTAATTTAACTTTTGTATGTTGTTCTTATTCAATTTTTTTTTATGTAATCCGGTATGGGTGGCTGAGTTGGACGGGCCAAAGCGCATGCTCCGACCAGCCAATATCACTTCCGAGAAGGTAGGTGCCATACCGGAGACTTCCCTGGATTGCTGGCTATACTGGACTAGAGGAGAACACAACCGAGGCTGCTATGCGGCCATCTTACATCCAGTACGGTGGTACCAACCCAGTCGGCTACAATTTGAGCCTACCACCTAGTAAGGGGCAAGGGAAGGGACCTACAGTTTTACACCGGTTCCGAAAGGTGAAGCAACAGGTATGCACGTAATTTTTTTCGTCAGAAAAAACTCATTGGTACACGCCGACGGGATTCGAACCGCGGACCTCTCGCACGAGAAACCGATGCAAATACCACTGGGCCACCCGCCGCTTATAATTGCGTTTGTTATTCCTTCTTTTCTTTTTTCCAATGAAGCAAGGCATCCAGCCAGGTCTCCGTTTGTTGAATTGATAGTTGGTTCAAAATTTAAGGCATTATGCCATGTCTTCTTTTGTTTACGATAAAGTCCTCTACAGTATATAAACGTCAATAAATCATCATCATATTGTAGTCATAAGTCCTAGTTCAGTCATTTTCAAATCCAGTTATTATAAATTCATATGTCCTGAATAGTATTAGCCACAGTACTTTTTTTATGGATAGCGCGATATGTCGCATTATTTCACCTACAAGTAGGTGTCTAACGATGCCTATGTACATGCACGGGGATTGCGAATGCTATGCCGGCCTGACAGGAGCCTTTTGAACACCCCTTTTGAAAAACGCCAGGCTGTACTTGGGAGGAAATAGATGGGCATGGAGTGCGTTCCATATTTTCCCGGTTCTGTGAATAAACATTACCTATCACCTACAGAACCGGTTGGTGCGCATCCGTGGTGGTCGGTTGAATAGGGGTGCATCCCCTGCCTAGTACGCGGAGCTACATCACCTACTACAGCCGTGATGTCAGCCCATAACACCTTGGTGAACTAGGTCCCGTATCAGTGCTTCCCTTTGGTCGTGCCGGCTACACTGAACTGGACGGAAAACTATAACAATTTTCATAAGCCGGATAGGGTTTAAACCGTCCGGTTTGGCACAGCCGCACTGAATAATAACAACACGTTTGGCCGAAGCGGCTATGAAAATAATTTGTGTTTTCCGTCCCGGCGGCGCACACTGGTTCCAAATTGAAAAAAGCGGACTTAGGAATTTAGTCTGGATTTTCGGATTTTTTTGTGATCTGTCTGTCATATTATGTTAAAGAGGTTCATTAGGCCCGAGGCCCGAAAATCCAGACTAAATTCCTAAGTCCGTTTTTTTTTTTCAATTTGGAACCAGTGTGCGGCGGCGTCACTAAGTAAGGGGAAGCACTGACATTAGCTAGTTCACCAAGATGTTATGGGCTGACATCACGGCTGTTGTAGGTAAATGTGAAGTAACTAACCATGTCAAGTTCCATAAAAAAAATTATAACCGTTTCCCTTACCTTTATAAAGTGCGTACCATCTATAAACTAGTTTTACGTTAAATCCGAACGACGGCCAGCCTCAACGGTCAACGGTCACACATCTAAATAACGGCCGCGTCCCGAGCTACCGAGGCTGACACTTCCCGGTGTAGCGATAGGTATTTACGAGGGTATTTACTTAGATTACACAGGACACAGCGGTAACCACAACGAAACGAGGACTTCTACTTTGGTAGGCGGTTGTATTTCTCACAGCCGAGCGTTACCCAGCGATGTGTGGAGAAAAGCACACAAATGCGCCATAGTTCTACAATAATATCTCCATTGTTGATGATTGCTGGTAACGGCCCTTTAATCGGTTAAGGACAGATTCGGTTTAGGACAGATTAAGTTTAGGACAGAAGTACAATTAAGTACGAAATTCAAACCTAAGATTTTCTGCTCCACATTTTTCCCGCAGCGCTCTTTGGAGGGAAATCAGCGACAAGAGCGCGCAACTTCCTCATTCCATTAAGTTTTATTCCATCTGTTCTCAAATTGTACGCAACACCACCGAAGTATCGTCCAATTGTCAAGAATGTCTTTACCGCAAACGTAAAAACGCAAACGTGACAGCATGAGCTGGGTTTTTATCCGGGGTATCCGGGCATGATCAGCATTTTTCGTGCGCGCCGCGTATATTACGAAAGTTTGAGGCGACTCAAATTTGAGGCGAATAACAAAGTCGGCACGTTCCCGCTCTCCCACTCGCTTGCCGGCGACTGTTATTGAAGAAAGGGCCAGATTCCACAATATTGTGCCTTTTCGTGTTTTGAACAGCGCAGTGCGCCGCCCCCGCACACGCCTCCACCTCGCCGCGTCTCTGCCCTGCCGCCCCTGTATACGTAACATCGTCAGCTTGGGATTTCAAATATTAGATCCCATTACTTTGCATCTTGTACGTCTTTATCAAGCTTTTGATGTGATTTTCTTCCTTTACGAACAGCCATGTAACGTGAAAAAGTATAGTTAGGTACATATCTATAATATTATGTATGGGGACTGAAAGGTTACTGATGTCGCCGGTATTATATCTACCTAAGGGGAGAGACATTTTTCTTATTGTCCACACTTAGACAGTGAGGTCGGGAGAATCAGTTAAGTATATAGTTCGTGTTTTTAGTCCAGTTCAGTGTAGCCGGTACGACCAAAGGGTAACCCTCACATGGCACCTAGTTCACGCAGGTGTTATGAGATGACAACATGCACGGGTATACAGCCTACAATGTCAGGTCCCACTAAAAGGCGGTTAAATTCGAGTCGGACTTGCGCACCGAGGGTTCCGTACCACCATGTAATTGGTGAGTTTTTATTTTAGAGTTTGCACTACAATCACACCAAGTTTAATGCTTGATGTATTACAGTTTTTACGATAGAGCAAAAACAAAAAAACAAAAAATTGGTTGTCTGTAAAGTCGGTTTACGGACGATAGTTTTACGAGATAACGTCATAAAGTGGTAAGACTACTGGAAACGGTTCTAAAGTACCAGGGCAGAAGAAATTTAAAGGAGGATAATTACTATGGTGTGTGGTTACCTTCAGCAAAACTTTTGTGATGTGGACTTTTTCAGCAATTTGCAGTTTGACACATATGGCGAATCATTCTGTACCACTTCAATCGATTTCGATTATTCGATTTCGATTATTCATTTTTATAAAAAAGAATGAAATGAAAACAGTTTTAAAAAATACGAAACCGACTTCCAAACAAAAAAAACATAGAACTAAAAAGTGTTAAATACCTAATATTTGGTTCTCTGTCGTTGTATTGAATCGAAATACATGAATCGATATTGTGATACATATTCGGACCCTTGTTTCATGAATATTCTAAATTTGAAATCTTTTCCGACCGGCCAGATGCGCTTAATATATTATGGTATGAGTAACCTCCTTTCAATTTGTGCTGCCCTGGTACTTGAGAATGTGTACAAGCCGACGCTTGGGCCGATTGTGCCTCTCTATCGCTTGTTACGCGCTCTCGCTTGCACACACAGGCTCAGATGGAACGTGACAATTTTTCGTGCGTGCAGCCGGTGTTCATCAATTTATAAGACGTGACGTTATCACGTCAAAAAATTGTTTCTTTTTCTTGTATCCGTGCGGTACGGAACCCTAGAAAGGTTTCCTTGTATTTTTATTTGTATTTTCATGTGATTGTCATGCTGGAACCGCGTGCAGCGCTGCTGTCACCGTTTTTTTTTATGGATAGCGCGACATGTGGCATCGTTTCACCTACAAGTAGGTGTCTAATGATGCCCATGGACATTCTGTGATGCACGGGGATTGCGAATGCCATGCCGGCCTGACAGGAGCCTTTTCACGCCCCTTTTGAAAAACCCCAGGCAGTACTTGGAAGGAAATAGATGGGCAGGGAGTGCGTTCCACATTTTCCTGGTTCTGTGAATAAAAGATCTACAGAACCGGTTGGTTAGGTTAGGTTAGGTTAGGTTAGGTTAGGTTAGGTTAGGTTAGGTTGCGGATGCGCATCCGTGGTAGATCGATTGAATAGTCCAGCAAGCATTCGTTAAGTAGTCGCGGGCGCGGAGGTAGTTTGAGTGCAGCGACGAATTCAAACTCTTTGATTGAGTTTTTAGACTTCCTTGGTTTTACCTATACTGTATGCTCTAGAACCACATACCAAAGTACATGCCACGAAACTTTGTCCTTGGGAGCGTTTTAACAAGCGTTTACGCGTTCTGCGCAGAGTTGCATATTATGACCATGTATCCTCACTTACATGACACTGGCTAAAATGTCTTAAAAATACTAATGCCAATAAAAAAAATAAAAAAAAAACCTTTCAAAGAGTTTTCCACGGAACAATTCAAACATGTCAATTTCAAACAAATCATGGGCTTCGTTCAGTGCACGGGTGGCAAAACTCGACTTCACCGCTACTTCTGTAGACGAGGAACGTTTTGATAAGTGCAAATCATTCTGGCATCTCGTTCACAACTTCTCTAAGCTGGACGACATTATGATAACTTCAGACTCCGGACTTAACAACACTCCAAAGGAGAGAAAATCCAATGTTCTAAAGGAAAAACTCCAAATAGGAGAAGACGAAGAAAATTCTCAGCTTTGTTGTTTAAAGAAATTACAAGAAATCAACAAAGGTAGTATTTTTTTATTTATGAATCCTGGTATGGCTTGTTAATTGCGAGATATAACTACTTTAAATTCAATTCAACATAGCGTTCGATTGAACAATGGTCTCGGGATGTCAATTTACAATGTATAATAGAGCGACCAGATGGCATGTCGTTGCTGCCGTGGAAGCAGGGGAGGGCTTCGGTCTGGGATGCCACGTGCGCGGATACCCGAGGCCAGCCATTCTCAACCAGTGTGTCGCGACGTCGCGAGAATTTCTAAAAATAAAAAAATGTTCCGCACTAAAAAACATCAAATCCAAAAACAGATCAAGACTGCTCAATGTGGACAGTGAGTCTGTTTATCCAAAATTCGTCCACGTATAGAAGATCTGTGTAAAGGTCGTCAGGCTCAAGTATCAAATTAGGATCTACTCAGCCTAATGTTTAGTGTTCAAACTATTACTTGTATTACTTAGTTAATTGATATTAATCGTATGTATGCTTTCAAAATCTCTAATTGTAATACAATTATTTACGTACCTACTTGTAAGACTTGTGTTTTCTTTGAGTGTGTCGCCAGTCTAAAAAAAATCTTGAGATGTGTCGCACGATTATTCCCAGTAGTCCCCTCTAGCACTGTCCCCCGGGGTGACAACTGGGAATTTTTTTCCCATTTGTCACCCGGGTGACAAATCTTCCCATCATGAGGGACCTTTATAGGAATCTCTTAGAAACCTCTACCGAAAGCATGCCTTCAGATGCCATGATGAGGGAGTATAATTTCAAAAGACTATGAAATATCTATATCTGGAAGGGACGAAAGGAAAACAGAGTCCCAAGGGTCATTCTGGGACGGAGACATCGTGTGTGTGGTATACTAATGGATCCAAAAAAGATGGTAGCGCAGGTCTATGGAGACCTGCGCTCTCCTCTGCGGTCCCTTTTTTCGCTTTTTGCGACGGGACCCTAAAAACGATCAAATTGCTAGGGACGGAGCTGATAATCTACCCATCAGTCCAGACATGATGAACTCGGTGGGCCCAGAGCCGATAGTTAGATACTACGATAACCGATATACTAGAGTAGGTAGTAATACCTACCAAAAAGCACATCAAGCAGCAACTGCCCGGATCGAAACACGCGAAGCACTACATACTTTCTGAGTACTCGCATAAATTCACTTCCGAGGTATTAAACCTAAACCTGAACGACATAAGAGTCCGAACAAGGCCGAAGGCGGAGCTGCGTTCAGGAAAACGATAAACTTCTTGAAGAAAGAAAGTAATTAAGGGCGAGGCCGAAGACCGAGCTTTATTCTGGAAGACGATAAATCTTGCCGTTAGTTGCTTACTTTATTTGAGGTTTATCGTTTATCTGAATACAGCTCGGCCTTCGGACTCACCCTTAATTACTTAATTTCTTCTTTTGAAATACGAATTTCAAGCGAGCGAAGCCGCTTTTGTAACGGCCCGGTGGTGTAGTTGGTTATCGCGTTGGCGGCTCAAGCCAGAGGCCCAGGTTCAAATCCTAGTCGGGATGTATTTTTTCCGCGCGTGCCCCATGGCTCAACTAGATTGCTCAACTTGCTCCACTGAGTTGAGCAGTTGAGCAGTGGGACATCAAGGGTATGCGAACATTTTATTCTCCATAGCATATGGCAGAGTTACTGTAACACAAATTGTGTTCTTTTAACTAATAAATAATATTGTTGGTTTCAATTTTAGCAGGAATCATGAAGACGGCACTATCTA
The DNA here is from genome assembly GCA_946902875.1 of Nematopogon swammerdamellus. Classification (NCBI taxonomy): domain Eukaryota; kingdom Metazoa; phylum Arthropoda; class Insecta; order Lepidoptera; family Adelidae; genus Nematopogon; species Nematopogon swammerdamellus. The sequence goes on from OX336343.1 coordinate 11,170,078, forward strand.
CAAAACTCCCCGACCGCCACGGATGCACTTCGAATAGCTCAGTTGACTGGTCTTCCACCGATGATGTCGCCGCCATTAGCAAGGAGCTCAAATCGTGGAATGCGAACCATGAGTAAACATATCATATTTTATTTTATTATTCCCGCCACGACAGCGACAAGCAGATACGGCATTTTGGGTGACGCGAAAAGAAATAACTTGTATACCATGCATGATCGACATTTTTCCGGTTGACAGTATTTGAGTCGATAATTAAGTCGAAGTATTGTAAACTAATTTTTTTGCCTGCAGGTGTTCGAGCATCCCTCAAAGTTTTCGACAAATAGCCGCTATTCCAGTTGGTATAGCAGTTGCTCATCCATATAAGAGTGTGTCTCGGAAAAATAACCGCTACCAGGATGCTTAAAATTCTAGGACAAACTTAATTTATTGAATTAACAACCTTTGATTGCTTACTATAATATATTGCAGACAGAAAAGAAATCTAAGGAGCATTATTCAAATATCATACATAATACATTATTAGGTAATTTTTTTCTAGCAGTGACAAAATAACATTATAATTTAAGTAGGTTAGTAGGAATACGTCGATGGAAAGGCACAAGAAAAACGCACGTCCAGGATAAAATACATGTATTTCTTAAAATTTGTCAATATTCAGATAGTTTCAATACAACCGAATAATAATTTTGAAAACAAAATTGCAAGAGTTTTTATTACTGAAACATACACAACAAAGTTAAATCGGTACATAATATTTATCGGGTATGTCAAGTTGCATCAAACTATTGCAGACGGGCTGCACTTCACAATAAACATCTATGCGCAGACAGATAATACTAAGCATTCATACATAGTATCGTTCACATTTTCCCTACCTACCTACCTACTTACCTCTATTACATACCTATTATACCAAATATACAGCACCTTACATTCCCAGCGATATCGTTCTGTCCAGGGAAAACGTGAACGACACTCGAGAGCCGGGAGCCCTTGTAAGCTGTCAGAACGCTGGACCCTACAAATTACTTTACCACCGTGAACTCGCTCTGATTATCGGCAGTTTAGCGATAGATCCTTCTTCCAGGCTAATTTCACAGCAGTATAGTAACATAATAGAGGAGGTATGTATGCTACGACCTGCTCGTACTCATACGTGCACTAAGTACACGATTCTCGGCTTGAACCCAATCCTTTCGAGAAATAATATTGAAGCCTCCGCTAAACATAAAAATATTTCGACAAGCACTTACACAACCTCTAATTACCCATATACATACATACGCGGCACATCCCGATATCTACAGCGTTAGATAGCCCATTTTGTAACCCAAGCGGTTGCAACATTCCCCCACTCTCTAGTCTAACTAAATCACATGTACAAGCTTCATCTGTCGCGTGCCACTTCATTTTGTTCGATCCGATTAAAACTATAAATACATTAATAAAAACCAATAACTTAGAAATAACTTAGACAAAAGCAGATATTTTGATTTTTCATTGGATGACAAACCTACATTACGATTACCCTAACCGAAGTGATAAAAAAAGAACGTTAATAAATCAGCCACTCGTCATTGCCATTTCATAAAATAACATAAAATGGAAACCGCCTCAAAAACGGAAGCACGGGTTGTTTAAAAGCAAAATAAGGCCATAAGCATCTTGTTCATTGCACTCAAGTAAAAATAAGTGATATTCCGACATAATATTAATAGTAGGTAACCTACTTCACTATTATTATAAGTCTGCTTAAAACAATTCCTTTACACCCAAATCTCACTCTATACACGATCTTTGTTATTTAGTCTTAGTTTAGATTATTTTAGTAAGTTTGAGTTAGTTGTCTTTAGTTCCAGTCGCTATGCTGTGGAATTAACATAACTTTGAAATTTAAAAAAAAGGTTAAATTTTTAGGTTTCAAGGTTCAATAATGGCTAAGAATAGACATGTATAGAGGCTGGATCCACAGAGCTAGTATTTCTTGGTTTAGATGTGTAAGGACTGGTAGAATAAGGACTAAAAGTCATTACAACATATTTTTTTTTATTTGGAGAGCATGTTGTTTATGTAAATTATGACATTGCACACTTCCAATTCCCACTGAATTCCAATTGGATAGTATAACATTCGAAATAGAAATTGGATAATCCCACACAAAATGAATAGATCACTGTGTGTCTTACTAATCTTGCCAGTATTGTACCTTTTCCCTCTCAATAAACCAAAAATTTTTGTTGGAAAAAACGATGGATAATAAACACATGAGAACCAAGGGCCACTTGATACGCATAGTAGTTTATAATGCTATTAATATTATCACCACCACAAAACATGGTGTAAGGGAGGAAAATCTGCTCTGAGGGAACTTTAAGAAGTTAAAATATAATTTTTCTCTTAGATTTGTCTTTTGTTGGTTTTAAAGTGTTCAAAAATGATTTCCAAAATCGCGAATAATCAAACCGTCTGTGTATAGCAGCCGCACGTTAATAAATATAGATATTTTTCACAATTTTCCACAACGATGGGTGCCGCCAAAAACGTAAAATGTCTTCCTAATTGAAGCCTATACGAATCTAGATAGCTGTAGGTACATTTATTTTGAATCAAGTTAACTTAGTGGTGGTATTGAAGTAGTGATGTAGAATCCGGCAAGGCGAGCGCTACGTAATGGAGTATCTAGAAATAAGACTATTGTATTATTATCTTACAGTGCAGTCTGCATTGAGCGCATACTACTGATAGTATGTAAGATCAGAAAATATTTTGACCAAATGACAATCTACATGGGCATTTAATATAATTTTTATACTAGAACTCTTTTCAGTGTTAAATTTGTAAATATGTAGTTTGAAATATCTTAATTTTTTTTTTTCAAAACCCGTATTGGACTCTTCTAAGAGCTTCATATTTTTAACATCACTTTCAAATATAAGAAAACCTGCTTCAACTAATGCCACTTGGCCTTTTTCCTTTTTGGGTTATGAATATTTTCTTTCCATAAGCCATAAGCGATAGGGCCAAATCATGTGCTACATGTCAGCGTTGTAATTCACAACTCGACACAGCTGTCGACCTATAAGTGTACAAACTGATTCGGGATGCTTGTGAAAAGGCGTAAGCAGTATGAGAATTGTGCAGTAACCGCCAGTAAATAATAAACATCGAGCTTTAGAAAGAGACAATCCAGTTGTAAAGCGCCGTCACTGTCGCACGTGTCTCTGTGCGACAGGGACGACGCTCTACAACCGGATTGTCTCTTTCTAAAGCTCCATGTTAATTATTTACTGCCGTATACTATAAGTAGAATGCGGAGTGAGGCCCGAATCGCAGAAATATCAACAAACAGCGTGAGCAGAGCAGTCACCATCTTGAGTGCGATCCAGCATCCAGTTCACTACTACCCCACATTGTCATCGCCCGTGTCCTGTAGACTTAACTTTGCCCAACCCTAGTTGATTGTAATAGTTCTATCTATGTCCACGTTCTGCCGTAGACTGAATAGTACTAGCTACTGCGAGTTGGCAGTTCGGCCTCCGCACGTTACATTATATTAAATTATAATGATGCATTGCTCATTTAAATAGCCAAAATATTCTTGCAACATCATTTTTTCCATTATTTTTTTTATTTTCGCACTGCAACCTAGGTGCGATGATGAATAAAGAGACGCAATGAAGTTCTTTATCGCAGCAACACTCCGAGAACCTTCCTGTTTGCAAGACAGTACTTGTTAACGTGTTTGTTGTTCGGAAGCATTGTCGTCTATGTCAAACATCCAACAGATGTTTCCAAGCAACATAGGTTGCGCCATGAAGGAACACATTTTCACAATGGTATTTTCGTAAATGTAATTTGGGCTATACAGTTTAGCACTGTAACTATTAGCTTATATATTACTATATGTTTATTTACGTAATATTAACTGAAGGATTTCTGTCCAACCAAACTTACATGTTCACTTATACTATGGTGTTACAGCTGACATACATATTATATACTTTATATAATTATGTATTAAACCAAAGTGTTTACAACAGTTCAATCAAATATGTCACATGTTTCTCATAAGGTCTATGCGGGGACAAAATGATAATCAACTAACTGTATCGACAATCAATATTAACAGTAGCATTTTTCTGCTAATGTTGTGTTTCAATATATTTATTATTTATACTTTTTGCATACAAGTCAGTAAACAATCGAAGATTATTAGAAGACCTTTCTTTCTTAATTACAAAACAAAGTTTTTCAAGTATGTCTTTCAAGGTCATTCATTGCTTGTACACTGAAATGTCCTCTAATGCAGTAATTCAGTAATAAATGTGCAATTAGGTACGAGAGCACTAATGAAAAAATAAATCAAATGTGCGACATCATTGCAACAGATGCGTATAATACATATGTATAAGTAACAAAATAGTAAAAATATAAGTCAGCTTATATATTTATTTATTATTATAAACTGCCCTAGCTAAATACATTGTGATTTACTGGTGACTTCAATTTCGATATATTTATTTTACATGTAACTTCACAAATTTCATCAAAAATGTACACACCTACCGCTACACCACAACACAAACATCGCCCTGCACATACCTGCTGGCTAGACGTAAAGAGTGATTGCATTGCATTTGTGGAAACTGAACGTTTTCATTATAATTTTTAATTCAGTTTGAATCACATCAAAGAAAAATATTTTATGTGCCCCAATCAGTGATACCGCGTGCATTGTTATTGATACAAAATGTCCATAAATATAATTACAGAGCTACGAAAATCATGATTTAACCTTTAAGTCTCACACTTTAAAAACATTTTGTAAACTAATTAACACAGATCAATAAACTCTTGCCACGTAAAACTGATTAAATTAGCCATAAAACGATGTAACACAAGTCAAGATTCACTAATTTAGAAGCGCAGGCGGATTTTTTTTTTAATTCCAGGAAAAAAACGAATACTGAAATTTTTTCTTACGTAAAATTTGCAGTTCGTCTTTACAATGTGATATACCGAATTTTAGGTGACGAACACTGCTACTAATAAGCCGAACAACGTATGTACGAGAAAAGACAAATAATTCAATCCATAAAAATAAAAATTTCCTCATCCATCGATCTATCTCTCTTTTCTATAGGAAACGTTGACTGAAATAGCAATAGACCAAAACTTGCGACCGTAGAATCGCACACAATGCTTGGGGACGGACGTCCCCTATGGAAGCTGACGGACTAAAATGTTTCTAATAATTTTAAATGTTGCTTCAGAATTTCTCCTTGTACACACTATTGCGAGGAGACAAAAGGTGTCTCGAATATACATGTGACTGGAAAGCCGGTGTCCGTCCAGCCACTTCACTATCCGCTGCATCACTCGTGACAATGCAGATCTGAATTATTCACATTTAGTCGCAGAATCACTCTTTTGTACTGCCAACAGATATTTACAGAGCACTTTGTTACTTGTGAAAAGTTGTAAATACAGTTCAATTGATTTCGTCAAAAGTTAATTGTTGTATATTTTATTTTTAAGTAGATAACTATTTTCAATAAAAAAAAAAAGAAATTCATAACTTTACCTAAAATATATTAACCTTTGATCCTATTTTGTCATCAACAAGAACATATTTGGACTAAGATTAAACATGGAGAGCGTTAAACTTTCAACTATACGCTTTCTATCTATTTTACAAATGATAATAAATCTTTGATACACTTTGAACGTTAAATATTTCAGGCGAAAGGAGTAAAGTAGATTTTCCTTAGTCAGGGCGGTGTCGGCTCCCGTTCTCGAGCAGGAGTCACTCTACCCGGTGAAGCGAAACAAATAGTACATTTTGTACTAGACTTAATCTAAGCTTAACCTACGTAAGTTTTGCAAGCGCTAAGCATTCGCGCTGGTGACACTTCACTGCGTGTGAGGGTGTGTGGGTGTGTGTGTATGTGGGTGGTCCCGCCGGCTACTCTCCGACCGTGTGTGTGTGTGTGTGTGTTGGGCGCGACGCACTAGGCGCGGTGCGTGTGGGTGTGCGTGCGGCGCGGGGCGGCGGCGGGCGGTCGCGTGATCACGCTGAGCCGGCGCCAGCCCCCCCGTCAATAGGCGCGCCGCTCCTCCATCTCCGACATCTGAAACGAGACGGCCATTGCGTTGCTGCTACTTCTATTTCATTTCACTCCTAACCAAATACTGACTCACACAGAAGAGAGAACCTCTTCTGGAGGCTGATGAAACGGCAGGCTTGAATTGCGAAAATTTCTTTCTCTAGTTGTCTCGCTCACGCAGAAACTCATGTCATTAGAAATATCGACACCACCGTCAACAGTGCCGTGACCGTGCGGCTGTATGTATCTATAGTGCTATGCGTGTACGCATATGCCTACTTAATTTTAGCAGCAACAGTGCCAAAGCGAGACGTGAGTTTTTCGTGTTTCGCTTTCGAGCATTGGAGAAAGCATGCGCGGGTCTACGTGGATATGGACTCCACTAAGACATCGTGCGCCATGTTTTGTGAGTGGCATCACAAAATTGACAGATTTTAACGCAATGCATTATATATAATGCATGCTGATGTCGTTTGTAGGGGGAGCCCTCAGCGTGCACACTAGCCCCTATTACTGGAGAACTTTCATGCAAAAGCCCTGGACCTCTAGCTACCCTATGTCCTCTGTCCTCCGTGAAGGTCAAAGGGCGGGCCAGCGCGGTTGCGTGATATCAGCACGCGTTGAGCAGTTGGAATGCTCCGGTGCAATAATGCAATGTAGCGCTAGATAGATTAGACCTGCTCAGACTACGTAGGTGTGCTAGTAACTGACTGGGCGGTGATGGTGGAGGCGGGGCCGCTTGTGCGGCGGGAGGTGGGCGTGGTCGTCGGACGCCTCCTCGATGACGAGCTCCCCGCCCAGCGTCTCCTCCGCGCCGTCGCCCTCGCCCTCGACCCCCTCCGCACCCTCCGCGCCGCCGCCCCCGCACTCCGACGAGCCGCCGCTCGCGTACGAACCTCTGCCGACACAGTAACAACAACATCACCTCACCATACCATACACTTTGCGCTGTGAATGGACAAGTCTTTATTAAATATGTAATTACGTCAATCTTGGTATGACTGAAATGGTGTCAGTGAGATGGCTGGTGGGAATTAAAATGCACTTTTTTATTTGCTCTCTCTCACTCAGGGGGAGGAGTTTGAATTCATACAAAGTTTTTTTGTAAAGTCACAGGCGTTGAATCGTGCTGAAGTACAATAAAAAATCAATATAGTTACTATGGGGCTGGCATAGCCAGGAATGGCTAAAGCCCTAAACAAAATAAAGATTAAAAAAAAAAAAAAAAAAAATATCTATACGGGGACGCTGAGTATTTTGAGGGCTCGAATGAATTGCAATTGGGTAACAGTAACTAACGCTCGCGATATTTACACATTTTAACAGTGAGGAGTTCCAGTACTTCCGAATTAACCAACAATTTGAACAGTCTTGTGTGTATGCAAGGTAGCCGGGCCGTAGAGTCATCTGCTGGTGCACTCTAATATCGCTGCAGCTCTGAACAGATTTATGCAAAATTTTTGTTGATGTATATGTTATTGAAAGGCGGAGGGTATAGGTATAGCGCAAGTATGCGAGTTTGAATAATGTTACCCGTAGTAGGGGGAGTGCTGCTGCTGTATGACGAGGTTGGCGGGCGAGGAGGCCGACTCCTCCTCCTGGATGGACACCAGGTTCCCGCCCGTCGTGCCCAGCACGTACTTCTCTGCAACGCACACCCACCAACACTCACTTTACATTCCTATCTACATCTACAACCGTATCTACATCGCAAGCAACGGGCCAATTACCGATACGGTGAACCGACGTTCGCAGAAGATACTGAGGTTGTTTCTAACTAGAGGTGCGACTCTGCACTGCACTGCAGAGCAGCGCGGCACATGTCATTCACGTGATATGGCTTGCCGCGTAGTGTGTTCTATCTCATACAACATCTGCTGTAGCTGTAAGCTTTATGTAGTGCAGCAACGCACAGTGCGATCACACATTCTAACTTTTTTTTTCCTTTAGTAGTAGTAGAAATTAAGACTAATTAGGATCTTTATATAGAACCTGACAGAGTTGGATACACCACATGCTACATACACACACACACACACAAGTGATGTCAGAAAATTTCTTCTTGCTCCTGTCCGAATAGTTGCTGTGACAGTTACCCTTTGGTCTGGTTTACATTGAACGGGACAGAAAATATAGAAAATATTCGATGGAACTTTCGTTCAGTCCGGTGCTCACAAACGAGATTGGTTAAACCCTAACACCTCGTAGGGGAAGGGACCTACAGTTTAACCTCCATAGAGGTTGCGTGTGCAGTAGCACTTCTGACTGTCGCGACTCTCGCAAGCACATAAGTAACGCTCGAAGACGACACAATTTGTTAACAGAATGGGTCCAGAACAAACAATTACAAAGAAAGCTGCAGACTGCCCTTGGACTCGCCTACCCCTTAGGGGAGCCCTAAGGGGTAGAGAACTACGATGGGGGCTAAACAAATTCGATATTGTTAAAAAAGTTTCACGAGGAGACATATTATTGGCTGTGTCTGACTTGACTTCATTCTATGACTAACCGTTGGTCATGGCCAACCATGCCGGATCATCATCATCATCATCAGCCTGTATCGGTCCACAGCTGGACATAGGCATCTCCCAAAAAAAAAATTTAAAAAAGTAAAAAATGTACCCTCGCGCTCGCCGCCGGCGCCATTGGTGACGACGGTGATGTGCTGGCCGGCGACTACGCTCGCGCCGCCTCCGCCGCCCACGCCCACGCCCCCGCCGAGCGTGCCGTACGTCAGCCCGTGACCTGTTTATTTACACATAGTATCGCATTAGGACTGGCAAGTTTGTCAAGACGAAAAAATTTTAATTAATTTGCAAAACCCAAGAACCAAAGAAACCATTTGAATAGGCCCGATGTACAGTCAAGTCAATCGGCGTGTAAGCGTCCACTGCTGGACATAAGCCTCTCCAATTCTAACAAATAGTCAAAGGTTGCCCAAAACTCTCACACACTTCAAGATACACATTTTCAGCGGTGCATCACAGGGATAATATTGACAAGTGATCCAAGACTCCCAAGACAAGACCAAGACAAGCCCCATCACTACCCGACACTCGACCCTCCGGCTACGCCTAAACGCCAACTGCTAAAATTTAATTTTTAAATGCGTGCATGCAGTTATATGGACGTTTTTAGGTTTCCGTATTCCGTACGGAAGCCTATTACTAAGCCTGCGCCGTCTGTCTGTCCGTCCGTCTATACGTCTCTCCGAGGGCTGTATCTATTGAACCGTAATAGGTATCCCGTTGAAATTTTCACAGAATATGTGTTATTATAACGGATAAAATAATAAAAAATAGAAAAAGTAAAAAATTAAGGGGGGTTCTCAACAAAAGAATCGTGGTTTCAATTTTTGTGTGGTGGAATCAATTTTTTTTTTTTTTGTGGTGCGGAAACCTCAGTGCGCGATTCCGACTCGCACTTGGCCGGTTTTTTTTTATTGGGGAATTATCCGAAATTACCCATTTTTTAAATACTCATGCGTCCCACTTACTTCATAATCAACGCTCTACTGTACTTGTTGACTATTATTGATGACTTATGACATCACATTCTAAGTGCAGATATGCAGAGATGTAGAGAGAGAGAGGAGAGCGGGACCTGGAGATCCGGGCGCGCTCTGGCTGACGCCGCTGCGCTGCGGGTAGAGGAAGGCGGGTCCGCTCTGGCCGAACTGCGGGGGCTGCAACCGGTGCTGACCCTGCAAGCCGCACCACAACTCTCATCAACACACCATCCGCACATAAACCTGCACCGCTCCAACATACTCACGCAACTCTCTATCAAAACAGTACATAACTCAAATAGTCAGCCTCGGTAGCTCAATGGTGCGGTCGGTCGACTGTTGTTAAGCACACCTGTGCGCGGTCAGTACTTGGATGGGAGACCGCTCGACTGTTGGAGGCTGACCATGGTTCGGATTCCACGTAAAACTGTAGGTTCCTTCCCTTCTTACCTTACTGGGTGGTAGGGTTGATCCCGCCCGGGATGGTACCACCGCATTGAATGAAACGTCGGTCGAAACGGCTATATAAATAGTTCGTGTTTTCCGTCCAGTTCAGTGTAGCCGGCACGACCGAAGGGAAGCACTGACATGGCACCTAGTTCAACCGGTGTTATGGGCTGACATCACAGATGTTGTAGGTAGGTGATGTAGTTTCTCATTGTGTACAGTGAATTACGACAGGCTACGTCGTAATGACCATTCAAAATTTTAAATGTTTCGATGAGGTTCCTGATTCTTTGCTCAAGAGAAGTAAGACCCAGTGCATCCAAGTGGCTTTCATATGGCCTGTTCGTTAGGTATGGAACCATCTTAGTTGCCCGCTTCTGCACTTTCTCCAGTAGTTCTTGAAGTAGGGGTTCCACACTCGGTAAGAGTATTCAAGAAGATGGACACAGGTTTTGAAAAGTTTGATGAGCAAGCCTGGATTGATGTAGGAGAATGTAGAGTCACAGATTACTTAATAGTTACTTCGTAACAGATAAATCACTCCATAGAAAAAGTTCCATACCTTCGGCTTTAATAGCCTACTGCTTCACGTCGCCAATCGCTGCGTGCGAAAATGTACCTAAACGATCGAGTATAAAGTGCATTATTGCTTTGCAGCAGCGCGCAGTTGCGTGGGCGAGCGTGTAGGTATGTTTCGCGCGGCTGTCGAATTTCTACTGAATTACACCGCCGGCGGTGCACCGGGCGGTAGGAAGTTAGCGCGCACAAGTACATAGAGTGCGTGAGGCCTGGTAGAGTGTCGAACCTGATGCTGGTGGTCATCGTGCACGTCCTCGGCGGGGAAGAGGTCCGGTGTGGGCTCGCGCGAGAGCTCCTCGGGCGTCACCAGCCCCGACACGCCCACGTGCGACGGCGACGTCGGCGCACTTCTGCAACACAACACAACACTGTAACATAATATTCAATCTACAACACAGATTGCTTCAACACCTAGCTAGCTAGCTGAAACCTGCGCTGGTTAGTGGCTAGAGTTGGGAAAATTTCAATCTGTAGAGCGATTCATTTTTATTCCTCGTAAAAAACAGCTGTGGCTGTATTTGATAGTATAGAGCGTTCCAACTAAAAGTTCCCTTCGCCTTTATGTTGGCTCCACTGTCAGTGTCACTGTCAGTGTCACTGTCAGTGCTTAAATTCGTGCTGCCAGATTGTGAAGATTATATTACCTAATAATGTAATCAGTATTTACCGTAAAAAAATACGGTAAATACTGATAATTACGGGTAAATCTGTACACATAGCAACCCTCAACGCTGTTTTGACAGATAGACAGTGGAGCCAACATAACAGCGAAGGGAACGCTATTTGGAACGCTCTCTATAACCCAATTTTTATAACTGTGCACTTCGAGCTGTCAAAGTCGTTAGGTTGTACAGTACAGATAAACAAACTCTCCATCGGCCTATTCTCCAAAGAGATTACCGCAATAAAGAGATGACTCTAAAGCGATATATATCTTATAGTAAAGGCAGATCGTACGGCGGCCTAAAGCCAGGAAGGATAATAGGAAGTACCACTACAACCAACCTAAAACAATGCCAGGACACGCCAGGAAAGCCCAGTACAGGTCAGGAAAGGCCAGAACAGGTCAGTAAAACCCTGAAACAGGTAACATAGGGCCTAAAACAGGTTAGGAAAGGTCAGGGCAGATCAGGAATGGCCATAGCAAATCAGGAACGGATAGGGAAATTTAGGAAAGGGCAGGAGAGATGAGGAAAGGTTAGGACAGGCCAGCTGAGCCTCGTGGCTCGTCAAATCACCTGGAGGAGAGTCCGAAGGGTGCGCGGAACTGCACGCCGCGCGGCCGCCGCGGCCGGAACGCCAGCTCGATCAGCTTCGCCTCGCTCTGGGGGTCGATGCGCCAGAAGCTGCCCTTGCCCGGCTCCTCCTGGCTGCGAGGCACCTTGATGAAGTATCTGCAACACATTCACGCCAAATCTTTAGTCATGACATTTTGAGAGTGCGAGCCAGGGTCGGACGTCGCAAAAGCAACAATAGTGGAACGACAAACTTGCCGCTGATGATTGTATTCGTCCCCCAGGCTAATGTCGCAAGTTAAGAGGCACAGTCATAGAAAATGTGATATTGAGAAAAGGCAGCAAGTTTTTCTTTCGTACAACCAAAATAAAAATTTGGTTTGAGATTTTGTTTTATCATTGAAAATGTTCGGTCATGACAATTTTAAGTAGAGTGTGTGTGTGTGTGTGTTTCTGTGAATACCTGTTGAGCGAGAGGTTGTGGCGGATGGAATTCTGCCAGCCCTTGTCGGCGGTGCGATAGTAGGGATAGTTCTTGGTGATGTAGCTGTATATTCCGCTCAAGGTCAGCTGCTTGTCTGCTGCTGAAGCCACCGCCTGACAAAAAGAAATTATATTTGTTAATCTTCAGTATAGATGTTTAAAAACAGTTTTTTTAGTAAAATTATATTGCATAACTTACATATAGGTACAGCTAGGATAACATTATGAAAAAAATCGGTAAAGTGCGAGTTATTCACGCACGCATGGTTCCATAGATCCCCTATACCATACCTGTCAAAAACCATATCCGTCTATCATTTTTCTGTCTGCAATGCAAAGCACCTGTGGCGCCATCTATTATTTAGTAGCGTGCACATGTACTATTAGATTCTTAGCACATTTCTTGTATGGGGTGGGGACACCTTAATTTTTTACTTTTACTTTTTTTATTATTTGTTGGCATATCCGCCATAATAACACATATTCTGGGAAAATTTCAACTAGCTACTATTATGGTTCAAAAGATACAGCCCTCGGACGGACAGACAGACGACATAGGCCTAGTACTAGGATTCCGTATGGATATGGAACCCTAAAAAAAAGGGAGCTGCTCAGTCTAATGCTGCAGTTTTCTAACGAGTGCTGCAGCACAGATATTCATAATCCGTTCAATAAATTAGACGACAACCTTTTTGTCAACCTCGTAGCTGGCATATCACCTCGCTTGGTGTGGAGTCGCGATGTCATCGTCTGACAATTGTGTTCACTTGGCCGACTGTTGGGGACATGCATGCTGGTTAAAAAAAAACCGACCCTACTTATTGGAATATTCAACTTGCCTGAACGATGAGCTGAGCGTAGCTGTACGGTGGCTTGGCGTCGTCGCGCCCGCCGCCGCCGCTCCCACCACCGACGCTGCCATACGCACTGTCCGAGTTGTTCGACACTAACGACTGCAATACAGATATCAATACTCAATGTGATATGATAATAAAAACTATTCGTTTTTATTTTCTGCAAAATGCACTTTGGATCCTAGCGCAGCGCCCTTTCACACCTTGTTGTTGATTTGGTTTGGGGTTGGTTCTAGGCCTGCAAACTAATCCCGCTTGGTTGGGGACCTTCGCGCAAAACCCCGCAGTCTCCAGCTGCCCCAGCCAGCCTATGTCTTCCATGAAAGCCACAAGTCGACCGGGGTGTCTGCAGACCTCGCTGCAGACCGCTGCAACGGAAGATGGAGAACGGAGTATGTCCCTTCGTTGGTTGTCAAGCACACTGCACTCCAACCTGCACTGCACTCACACCTTATGCCGGCACTTCACTTGGCTTAGCGTATTCGTGTTTGTTGCAAACATTTTAGTTTTATCTCGCTCTAAACAAGCCATTAAAGGGAGACGAAACGGAAATGTTTGCCAAATACACGAATACGCTAAGCCAAGTGAAGTGCCGGCATTACGCAATGCACGAACAGACATGAAGGGTTTTCGGTTTTTTACTATACTGTTCGGTATTTCAACCCCGTGTTCAGTGCTCGGTATGACGAAAATACCGAAGTATGAGTGGTTCCGCATTTTCTAAAGTCCGCACACATTTATTTATTGTTTCGCAAAATCAAATCTATACAGTCAACGCGGTGCGTGCTGTAAATTAACAAATCTTTTGAAGATCCCGGTTATGCAGCTAGGGAACACACTCTTCGGAAGACCATTCCACATTTTCGCCGACGTGCAATGCGACGACGCGACGACGGTGCTCTACAGTGTTGTATAAGCGACCTAACCGCACCACCGAATGTAAATAGTTTCTGTTTTCCGTCCAGTTCAGTGTAGCCGGCACGATCGAAGGGAAGCACTGACATGGCACCTAGTTCACCCGGTGTTATGGGCTGACATCACGGATGTAGGTGATGTAGTCAACCGTGCCAGTTTCCATAAAAAAAAAACCCCACCGCGATGCGACAATACTGGTTGCTTTTATTTATTCTACCTAGTCGTTGTGACTCTGAAACTTCGCATGGGTGGTGGTACCTGATTACAAAAATGTTCAAAACAATAAAAGTAGTAGCAGTACTAACGGCGTTGCCATTGGAGGTGGGTCGATGCGAGTTGTGATCGTTTGATGCGAGCGCCGCGTACTGCGCGACCAGGCCGAGGTCCGCGTGCCGCCGAGCCGAGCCGCCCGCGCCGCGCGGCGACGTCGGGCAGCTGTTGGCCGCGCTTATTGTACCTGCAACCCGCGCCCCCTTGCTCTCATACACCGTGTCCCAAAACTCAACGTCAAGCGGGAACCAGGGAGTAGGTGAGTTTATGACTACCCAGGGAAAAATAAGAAAAAAATATCGGAGTAATTGTTTTTTTTTTTTAGAAAAAAATTTAACTGAATATTTTTTTTGGTAAAACTACAGGTATTCTGGTTTTGTTTGGGATACTGATCAATAGCAGAGTTATTTAGGCTAGCAATTTTTTTTTAACAATAATATTTGCAAATTTGTAATCGTAGTAAGTACCTAAAAATGTGAATTTTCAACGTTTCTCAAAAAATGCTCATATCATAAAAAACAAATGACTCCGATTTTTTTTTGTTATTTTTCCCTGGGTAAAACTATGGGTATAAACTGGCCTACTCCCTGGTTCCCTCTTGACGTTGAGTTTTGGTATACGTGTGAGCATCGCTGCTGAAGCTGCAATTATAACTTGAAAGGCTAACTGAGCTATAACTTTCTCTCTATCAAGGAATTATCTTGCCCCTTCTTCCTCGTGGAGTCAACAGATGTATGCATAAAAAATTATGATGACGGACGAGTAACCCAGAAATTTAAATTAGGTTCAGAAAACAATTTTTCACAATCCGCTCGGGATGGGTTCTTTGCGGCAGGAATAGTTAACCCATTGAATGTCGACTACGCAATATCGCGTGGCTGGCAACAAATATTACGTAGTACTTCTGTACAGTTTAAATACTCGTAGGAAACAGAGTTGCCCACCCATTTTATACATCAGTTTACTGCTTGGCACCTTGGGTTAAACTTGAATTTGTACAAGCGGAACTTTATGGAAAGTAAGAAAACAAAATTACAGTCTTTTTAAAAACATTTGTATGGTGGCTCCGGAACTTGACATTTGGGAATTAGTCCGGCATTCATGGATTAAGAACCGGATCGAGGAACCTCCTTTCGTTTCTTTCTTCATCCTTGGATTGCCTATTTAAAACGTTTTTTTTTTTTATGGAAAGCGCAACATGTAGCATCGTTACACCTATGGGCAGGTACCGCTTGATATGACAATTGGGCTAAAGCCCTAATTATTAATTAAATTAAAACTATTATTTATGTGAGGAATATTGAGTAACAGAGAGATATGGAACTCTTCAACACCGGCAGCAATACCCAATAGCCGATAGCCCAACATCACGTTGTATATTGTTAACTATGATCGTATGTATGTGTGTGAGTGTATGTGTGTGGGTGTATGTATGCATACATGCACGTATGTGTGAGACCTGTAGGCGAGGGCGCCGGACTGCGACCCGAGTCTGTCTCGAGCGGTATGGTGATGCGGAGCGGCGGGAGCGGCGGCGGCGCGAGCCCGGGCGCCGCGCCCGCGCCCACTATCCCGCCGCCCTCCTCCACCAGCGACTGGAACTCCAGCCGGATGTTGGTGGATGGGAAGCGCAGCGTGCATCTGTAACCAGATAGTTCACTATTAATTATAACAATTTACATTTATTACAATTTCAATATATTTGAGAAAATTTAATGACACCTTGTAAATATGTAAATATAAGTTTAGAAGCACAGAAAATGTATTTCCTTCTTAGAGTGTTTTTATGGACTCTCACTGATTTAAGCGGATATAGGAAACTGTAGCAGGCGCAACTCAGAAACACATGTATATCACAGTACACACACACACACACATATTGCACACTAAAAAAGCGAGGCGGTCTCGGATTCGTGTCCGATGGACACACACTTGCGACTGCAGCGCCACCTATGCCATACACACTGGAACTACGTATTTTTAGACATTTTCATACACACTTACACAACCTGCCAAAACTACCAAAAACGAGGCGTAAAATTTTATCTGCTCTGATTGGTCCGTCAAATATACGTTTTCTGACCAATCAGGGGTCGCTGATTTCAAATCTGCCATTAGAATTTTCCTGTCAAATCCGAGGCGGTCTCGCTTTTGACGGCGCCTCGATTTCGTTAGTGTGGACGGACGAAACGCCTCGTTTTAGGGAGAGTGCAAACACACACCCTCACACACACCCTCAGACACATCATCGCAAACAAATCCTCTCACACACTCTCACACATGCATGGCGAATTGTATTTATTTGATTATGAGTAAGGAGATTTTATTGAAATTTTGAATTCACAGATTATCATGGTTTTTATTTAGTGTAGTTTTTATAAAATTTTCGTCCACTGTTTCTTATTTTCTTATTTAGTAGTATGGGGACGCCCCCCGGCTAGGTGGACAGATGAC
Source organism: Nematopogon swammerdamellus (assembly GCA_946902875.1). Taxonomy (NCBI): domain Eukaryota; kingdom Metazoa; phylum Arthropoda; class Insecta; order Lepidoptera; family Adelidae; genus Nematopogon; species Nematopogon swammerdamellus. The sequence continues at coordinate 11,186,933 of OX336343.1, forward strand.
CTAAAAAAGGTAGCCGGGAGTGGATGGATGAGAAGAGCGGAAGACCGCGTGTGGTGGCGTGCCTTGGGAGAGGCCTATGTCCAGCAGTGGACCGATACAGGCTGATGATGATGATGATGAATGATCTAATTTTAACTTTTAACTTTGACTTTATACTTAGACTTTAAAATTTTGTAATTAATTTCAATTTAATTTTAAATTTATTTAATCTTTTAATTTAGTAATTTTCTATCGTTTTTATTTACCGTGTATCATCAAATGCATGTAAACCGGAGGAATTCTATTCTTGGCTATTAAGTTTTTATATAGTTGATTTTTAAATTTGTTATTAATATAAGCTGTGAAATTCTCTAATATATAAATAAATAAATAAGGTAAGGTACATCAACTACAACGTCCGTGATGTCAGCCCTTAACACTTTATTGAACAAGGTGCCTTGCTTGTTGCCAGTGCTTCCCTTTGGTCGTGCCGGCTACACTGAACTGGACTGACAACACGAACTATTTATTTACATAGCCGCTTCGACCAACCTTTCATTAAGTGAGTGCGAGGTGAAGTGCGATGTTACCAACCCGGGCGGATAAACCCTAGTAAGGTAAGAAGGTAATGGACCTACAGTTTTACGTGGAATCCGAACCACGGTCAGTCTCCAGCGGGCAAACGAACCCATCCAAGTTATGACCGCGCCTAGGTATGATTATGATCAAATCTATCAAAAATCGTTCTTCGCGACACACCAAACAAACAACCACCAACTTTCCCCTTTGTCGAATTCATTGTGGTCCACATTTTAATTTAATCATTCATAAATAGGGAAATATGTAATTGGCCATAATGATTACATACAAATGATTGTGAATGGATGTATGTTTACTACACTCATTAAATTAATACATTCAATAATTTATGTAAATAATTATGGAATTATTTACATTAGAGATATAAACAAATTTGTTTTCTTTAGGAACAAATCGAGGAACAAATATAATGGCTGACTTAAAGCTCCTGCTAAGAACGGGGCTTAAGCAAGTGGAGGGTGTATGCTTGCGCGTCACGCCGAGTAGGGCAATCGCCATGGGCGCCGGAAGGAGGGTGCAAGGCAGTGGCGGATCCCCAGGTGAAGCAAGTGAGGCGCCGCCTCACGCCGCCTCACTTAACTATCTTGAAGGTAAAGAAAAAAAAAATCAACATGGATGTTTATTTATTGCTAGACTTTGGGCATGTCCTGTCTTGGAAATGAAAACTGCAATACAACATTAATAAAATGCTATTATGTAGGTGGTGCCTCACTACAATTCATTGGTCAGAGCCGCCACTGGTGCAAGGGGATGTACTTGAAATCCCCTGCCGTGAAACAAAATACATACACAGAAAAATTGGTATTATTAAAGTCACTGTTTGAATAAAAACTTAACGCATCTAGATAATTTTCTTGCGTAGATGCAGATGCACCTCACTTAAAGTAATTTTGCCGGCGCCCATGGCAATCGCAGCATCTATAGATTTAAGTGATATAGTTCTAGTGCGATTGTACCTAAGTACGAGTATGTAACCCAGATAGACGGCGACACCGCACCACCCCGGGGCGGTGCAGCGGATCGATCCCGCTCCGACTGCACGTAAATAGAGACAACAGCAGCGGGCTGTGTTAGAAGCTTCGTCATTTATTCGTGTTCATCCAGAGGATGTTCGTGTTCTGCTGTCACCAGTTATTCGTGTTCTGCTGTCACCAACAGGTTGTGGGGGAATCTATTCACACTGTTTCAGGATTTCTATGATTCATACTATTCAGACTATGAATAACATTGATTTTGATTCGCTCAATCGTGTAAAAACGAAGAAAACAAGGCAAGTTGATCTTAAATCAATTTTCATAGTCGGGTTTTATTTAATTTTATTTTATATATTGTTATATAATTATTTTTATTTATAAATAATAAAGTGTAGTATATGTTTAATGAAATCACAGTTTCTAGTTCTATACTCTATCTAAACAATGATACCCCACTCGATGGGTTTTGGAGAAATTGTATTTTTATTTTTACAATAGGACAATAAGGCGACTGGCGGCCGCCATTATTGAATTTTCTAGCAGGTGTGCTTCCCAGGGTTACCCGTGTGATTTTAACAAACATACATACACAAATTCAGGCACTTTACCCTCAAACACATTACCATCCTTTTGGCTTCGCCGTAGTCGGGTAAAAACGCCCAATTGACACGCATGCCACCCCTATGCTAAATTTCAGTCAGATGTTCACCTGGACGCGTACGTAAGTGCACCTAAAAAACGGACATTATATTTTACCGACAGGCCGACCGGGTCAATGAGACACTTGATATACTTAAATGTATTAGAAATGCTAGAACCACGTGTAAAATAAAATACTGTTCAATCTTCAATCTAAGTTAGGTAGGTGAGCACATGCCACGTGTTCAACTTCCGCATACGCCGGCGCCGCGCTATCCGCCAGCAGCGGAGGAAGCGGCGGCGGCACAGTCGTCGCATGTACGTACACACGCAGTAATTCATGATCATTCGACGTGTCCCACACAGCTCAAACGCTAGTTACTGAGAACCACGTCGGCTGGGGGTCGGGTGGGGCTACAAGCTGTTCTTGTCGTCTGATAAATTCTTTTAGGATCTCTCACATCGTAATGGTGCATGTACTAGATTGACAGTGTCAGCTAATTCGAGGCATCCCAGTGACAGCCCTTGGCATCTCTGTTCAAGCAGGCTGTTTCAACTCAGTCCTTGGCAACTTTGAAAACTGTTTTATCAGGCTGCCCAAGTTCAGTTCTCGGTAACTCTTCTCTTCATATGCCAACAGTCCTATTTCTAGTACACTATGCTATGCACTCGGACTCGTGGCAGTACAGTTCTTCGCATCCCTGTTCCAGTCTATGCCAGTTTTTTTTTATTTTTTTTATTGACAGCGCGACATATGGCGCCGAGCCACCCATAAGGTGTCTAACGACGCCCATGGACATTCGGTCGTATGCGGGGGTTGCGAATGCCATGCCGGCCTGACAGGTGCCCATTCACGCCCCTCTTGAAGGACCCGAGACTGTACTTGGGGGGAAATATATGGGCAGGGAGAGCGTTCCAGAGTTTACCGGTTCTGTAGAGGAATGATCTGCAGAATCGATTGGTATGCATCCGCGGTAAGTCCAGCGTGTAGGGATGCAATCCCTGCCCAGTGCGCGTGGTGCGAAGGTGGAAAGGGGACGCTGGGATCGCATTAAACAGCTCCTCCGAGTACTCCCCATGGAATAAGCGATAGAACACACTTAGGGAGCCGACATCCCTACGGTGTTGCAGTGGTTCTAGATCGCAGGACACTTCGGGGTCACCCACTAGTCGCACGGCTCGACGCTGGCTTGAGTCCAGAGGCGCAAGCTGGTATTTGGCAGAGCCATCCCACAGGTGCGAGCAGTACTCCAAGAAGGACCTGATCTGCGATTTATACAGAAGCAGCTTCGGGTCCGGCGTGAAGTACCGTCGCACCTTATTGAGTACGCCCAGCTTTTTAGAAGCCAGCTTGGCCTTCCCCTCGATATGGCGACGAAAGTTCAGGTCGTGCGACAGTTCGACTCCGAGGACCCCGAGGTGCTCGCTTAATTTAAGCGACGTGCCTTGGAATGAAGGAGCCGGTGTGAACGCCACTCTCTTCGCACTGAACGCGCAAACTTGTGTCTTGGAAGCGTTGAACTCGACCAAATTACTACGGCCCCATTCGGAAATAGAGCCGAGTGTGTGTTCGAGCTCAGACACAAGTCTTCGCCTCTTCTCATCCAGAACATCCCGACTGGCTGAAGGGTGACTGGTGTAGGATCCGTGTGCCGTACTGTCATCTGCATAGCAATGTATATTGCCCAGAGACAGCATATCATTGATATGTTCAATCTGATATTTAATCAATATGTTCAATATGAATCCTGTTCATAGCAGGCTGTACCAGTTGGGTCCACCTAGACGAGAGGGTGCCGCCGGGGCCTAGGATGCGCCTAGGCAAGTCAAGACATCATCGCCCACACGCCGCTCCGCACTGTCCCCCATCTCGTCGATTACGCGGCTATGTTATTTTTTATGTATGTATACGAGGTGCGATAGTACCTATTAGGTATTCTGTGGTATGGGTGGCGAGTCAGAGCGGCCGAAACACATGCTCCGATCAGCCAATATCACCTCCGAGAAGGTAGGTGCCATAACGGAGACTTCCCTTTGTATTACTGGCTATACTAGACTAGAAGAGAACACAGCCGAGGCTGTCTTACATCCAGTACAGTGGTATTAACCCAGTCGGCTATCGTTTGAGCCTACTACCTAGTAAGGGACAAGGGAATGGACCTACAGTTTTACACCGGTTCCGAAAGCGCCGCTAGATGCCAACGACTTCGGGAACGATACAGAGAAAATTAGCATGGCCCCTGCGCAAGGATGACTCGCAAAATCGTAAACCGTTCTACATTTTTTCTAAGGCAGCACTATCACGTCAGACTTGGCGGTGGATGGCGGCGCGCGGCGGTCGTTGCTCCTCGCATCGATTTCAGCTCACCGCTTGAGCGGCTCGGTGTGGGTACGCGCGCACCGAACTTATAATATTTACAAGATAAGGAAGCGCTGGAAGCGATGGCGAAGCATTAGCAAGAAGACATTTATTTAGACTGTGTGTGTACTCGTACTCGGTTGCTTTGCTACACGCGCTTTCAGTCAGACGGGAAACGTCTACGCAGAGAGTCTTTATAGACGATGATGTGGTCTAGATCCGTACTAAGAATCTCTACCTTTAGTCCTTCCTTCAGTCATTCCTTCGTACAGGTTTTATGCCTCCTTAGAGGTGCACTTTCTTGAAAAGTATGTTGTGCGCGCACAAGTTGGACTTGCACAGTTTGCCATAAATCTGTCACCTATACAGTGTACAATACAAATTTGTTTCATACTGCTGCTGTATGAAGTGAGCCCGCCCGCAGAGACCGCGTGAGCCTAACTGTGGCTGTGAGTGTTCTGTTTGGACGCCGCCGTGTGATTAGGGCTGCCACCTTTAAAAAATGGCAAACCCGGAGTATTTAGAAAATAATTTTTTTTTATCGTAAATTTTCCGATGTGTAATAACGATAATAATTAGGCATATTAACGATACAACTTAAACAATGCTGCTAGGACCGCTTGATTTTTAAAATAATATTTTTTATTTGTTTGTGATTTTTTTATCAACTTTTCTTGCTCTGGTTTCTTCAAATACTTTAAAAATTATTGACAGGTCATATTATAATTTTATTCATCTTTACAATTAACTCCGACTTCACCATGTCGACTGATAAGCAGGTTTCTCTCGTCGGTCCTTAAATTTTTCAATAAGCATAAAACGAATTCCACAAATTCATTGATAATCGGTATTGAAAAAAAAAAATTCACAGATCTCGTGCATTACACGACCTTCGAGGTACATTGAAAATTAACTCAACAAAATAAAAAAAAAATATTACATTTATATAATTTTTGTTATTTTTCAAAAACACAAGCAGCTTAAAAAATGTAAACTAAAATTTAAACAGAAAAAGAGATAAACTTGGCATTATGTCTAACTAAAGTAACAAATTAATAAATATCAAATACAAAAATATAATATAGGTAAGGTTAGAACCTAAAGATGATTTTTTTAAATAGCAAAATATTGAGCTATTCAAAAGGTAAGAAGTGAAATCGCTGCCTTTATTAATCAATTTTTTTCGTGTCTCTAGGTTTTGAAAGTTAAAAGCAAAACGAATCATACGAGTTGGGTATGGGAATCCATATGCTCCTTTGGATCCCGCTTGGAGCCCATAACTTTTTTCCGGCAATTATCTTGGTCCCCGAACGGAGCCCATCTTTATTCTCAAATTACGGTCGCACGAATTGGTCTATTGCTCTTTCAATCGTTGATGAGGGCTATAAGTGACACTGGCAATTATGAACTAACCATTTTTACTTGTCTCCAAAGACCAATTATGAATAATAAAACGAACGCTAGCTGACAGTCATCAGTTTCTTTGTTCTCATAATTCTCACGAGTTTCGAGGTGACGCACCTCTGCGAAATTATTTATTATAAGTGCTTTCAAGCGGATCTTTCAGGAAAAGGTAAGTAAAACGTTTTATTTATATGTTATTCTACCTATAGAAGGTGCAGTACGAGCTCGGTTGGCGACAAAAGTCATATTTTTCGTCGCTCAAAAATGTTTGTTTATTTTTGTATGAAATTTGTAAACAATGACTTTGAGGGCATATTTTTCATGGAAATATAGCTTATTTTTCCAATTTTCTTCGCATTATTATACAAACATACGACCAGTTGCAAAATAAAAGAAGGTTTAGTTCAAATAATATATTTATAAAATTAGAAAAAAAAAGGCACGCGCGAGCCATCTGGGAGTTTACGGAATGTCCCAGGATCTTCATGTTGAACATCAGATTTCGCCGATTTCTGTAAAGAAAACGTATATTATACTTTACTGTTTCTAAAAGTATGTTTCTTTACGAGTATTCTGATATAAATATTGTAAAGGTATGTTTTGAATTTATTTTATAATGAATTTTTCAAAAAAAAATTGGGATTTTTTTTTTCTACCTAAATTATCTGGTACTTCTAAACAAGGTAAGCCTCACTGTTTCACATGGATTTTAGGAAATTTTCTAGGCTTTCTAGGACAGAAGAGTTTATAGATCTAACTTTATTAGTTTCCGAAATATCTGCGTTTATGTCGAGGTCGGCGCTCATGTGCGCGCGCGCCGTCCGCGGGCCACGCCCATGCGGGAGTCTGGGGGCTGTAGACATATTATAACGCGGGAGCATACAGGTTAACAGCCAGTGTCAAACTTAAAAAAAAAAGCTTAATTATGTATGAATTAAATATTTTACAGTCAATATCCAAATAAATTCCATATAACGATACTATTCCATTTGAAATTATCCTTAAATTCTTTCCCAACAAAAAAAAAAATTTTATAAATTATCAAAAATTTTCAAATTATTGCAATATACCATTCCATTGTGCACAAACACATCTCATTTAATAGTAATATAACTCCATCACATCACAACTGCACATTCGCATTTGAGTGAACTCACGAAACTCTAAAACAGCGCTCACTAAACAATTTATAACTTTTATATAAAATTTATAATTTTTCATTTTTTCCAAAAATTAAAAAAGACGTCTCCAGATATCGAGTCAATCTAGAAGATAAAAATACAAAAGTTATAAATTTTTAATAATAAGTCTGTCAGAAAGTGCCCTTTCTAAACCCCATAATAAAAAGGGCCCTTTTTAGCAATTTTTTTCGATTTTTTCAAAAACTATACAACTTTTTTCAAATTTATTTTCACGATTCTGTAGCCCTTATCAATACACACCCTAATCATTTATGTAGCTTCAAAACTCACGACACCAGAGCAATGTCGCACTTTCGCTGGAAATGGTGCCTATACAGAAGCCTTGACAGAAGCGATCGAATAAACATTTTCAATGTTAAAAATTCCAAATTATTTTCGGTAATTCTGTGAAATTTGTTACTTTTAATAATTGTAACCATAAACGCGCGCGCACGCGCACGGTGCATCCGATTCGTCCGATGTCCACGCACTCCGCTCTGATCATCCAGTGATTCAGTCAGTCTAACCGAATTCACCGCTCGGGTCGACGCACCACCCGCCCGGTCTGACCCGGAGATATACGATGCTAACCCGTAGCCCGGATGTACACCATTCAAACCCGTAGACTCCGGGTCAAACCCGGAGGGGTGGCAGGCCTACGTGTGATAGTCATGTGATAGTCGTCGCACTGTGACATTTATTCTGTAAATGACTGAAATAGTTTTACATTGTTTTTGTGGTGGTACATGGTAGACCCGTGATGTCAGCTCGTTATTTACACATTATTCGTGTCAGATTGGAACTAGGTATCATGCTATGCTAGTGCTAGCCTTTGGCCGTGCCGGCTGCAATGAACTGGACCTTGGATGAAATAGACCATATTAAGGGAGTATTTCTGTAAAAACAAGGTGCCAACTCAGGGTGTTTCCCTTGAATTCATTTTCAGATACGCTAAACAAACTATTTATGTAAGCGTTTACAAGTAGTTAGTTCCTTCAGAACGGTGATACAAATCCGGGATGGATGTTAAGTTACGTGCATAACTAAATTCCCTGCAATAATCCCAAGACTGCCTACGGTAAGTTTTACAGAATACGAGAGCCTGCTAGCTCCGATCGAAGCTAAATCATATCATATAATGATATAGCTGAAATATGTTTTACCACTATCGTTGGCAATCGATAGGCTGACTGACACATCTTTGATCACACATTTTTTTAAGGTCTCGGGGTCGCAATATGAAACTTCATACGAATATTTATTTATACATATATAGAAATTTAATCATAGTCATTTGGGGAGCTCGAGGCGAACACAGATCGTCTTCGTGAACATTCTTCCGTGTGTCATTCTAATCGACGAAGTAGACGCGACATAGTGCTAATAAATATGAGCCATACATTTGACCCGAAAGTAGTTTCACAGCTCTGCAAAACTATCAATAAAGCTGTTTTATTAAAATTGCCTAATAATAATATATCTATGTGGCAAAATACGTTAATCCAATAACAGCATATGATGGAGAGCGAAAGAATATTTATTTTCAAGTATAAAATAAAAATTATGTTACAGTAAACATTTCTTCGTTAACTTATTGTAACACTTTCCCACGAAGCGAACCCCTGCAACTGCAATACACAGAATCGGCGTCCATAGCGGCCATCGATGTCCATATAGCGGCTTTGAAGTTTTTCCCTACCGATTCGCTCAACCCCTTTTCCCGGTAGCGATAGTGCGGCGAACCGCGTTCCCTCAGCCTTCCACAGAAATATCGCCTACTCGATCGTTACTTTTCTTTATCCTTCATAGATTATCTACTTTGATTTTATGTTTTTTTTTTTATGGAAACTGACAAGGTTGGCTACATCACCTACAACGTCCTTCCAGGAGGGAAGGGACCTACAGTTTTACGAGGAATCCGAACCTCGGTCAGCCTCCAACGGTCAGCGGTCACCCATCCAAGTAATGACCGCACCCAGCGTTGCTTAACATTCAATAGCGACAGTTGACTGTCTGCACCACTGAGCTATCGAGGCTGACAAATGCATATATTTTCAGACTTCTTATGGTAATTTCCAAGGGCCCTAACGGTAATCGGCAACCACAGTAAACACCTACACAGTAGGTACGAGATTGACAGATACAGAGGCGTACGTATAGGTTTTATACAAGAAGGAACCCTCAACTCACCCTGTCCTATGCGACTAAGCCATTAAATAAATCTTGGCTACATACATTCGAAGTTATTAAATCTGTCACACCTCAGGTAAAGGAACAACAAAGTGGAAAGGACGCAATGACAACACACTATCAAATAATTTACAAAATTATGTTCCGACTCGTCAAATTATGTCTTAGGTATTATAATATCAACTGGGGGCATTGTAGGAATATTAGCTACAGAACAGGCAGAAATTGTACAATAATAATAATTAGCGTATTATTATCCTGCAGAACTTAGGCCCAATTGCGCCAACACGAATTTAGAGTTAAGTAGCGAGTTATGGATTTAAACGCAGTTCCCACAGTCAACGGGTACTAGCTTAACGAGTTAAACTGATTTATATCGTTAAATTCGTGTTCGCGCAATTGGCCCTTAGAACCGATAATAAAGCAGGCCAAGAAGTCGCCTGACTGACTAATAGCGTCTGGGATCTACAGAATAATCCTGTGGCCTAGTTAAGGCATCGGTTTGACACAAGGAGCGAGGAGCGTGCCGACGACGGCTCCAGGCACTGTAATCCCATTATGTGGCGTCGGTCTGAGCCAGAGCTTAGAGGTGTATCTTGTATTGCGAGCCGCTTTGTGTTCACACTTATAACGCGGCCGGTAGAACTACTTTATTAATTACCTATCAATCAGCACACGATTTCGCTGCGTCCACTTCGTCCCTCCATCAGGCCCGGACATAGACACGCAGGGCCTGTAAGCGCGCCCTAGGCCCTAGGCAGTTAACGGAATTACCTTTTTTGGTAACTTAGCATGATACAAACTTTAATTTAATGTGTTGCTTGTTTCACATGAAATTAAACATATTATTCTCCGTATTTAGATACTTACGATAAACATTTTATAAATTTCGATTATTCTTTCTGCATTCTGTGTGGACCTCCGAGCCGGAGCCCTAGGCAGCTGTCTAGTTCGCCTAGGCAGAAGTCCGCCATTGCCCTCCACAATCGAGCACAGAATACATAATAAACTCAAGATTGAACGAAGTACTGAGAGGTCAAAGTCTAACCCGGAGTGATTTTTGTGAAGGAAAATGAAAATTATTTTTTTAAATGTTAACAAGCATGACATAGGTACTCGCTTTATATTTCTTCATTAGATAAAATATGCAAAGCCGAAAATAAGTAGAAAAAATACGTCCCAACCTAGTGTCGGAACTTGGTGACATCGTGCAAGTTAGCAGAACGCGGGAGGTATGAGCGCCTAAAGCTCGCGGTAACAGATAAGAAAGTGGCACCTAAATTCGAGGTATTTTACTTTTATTTCTGTTATGCGAGTATTTCCTCAATCGACTCAAAAAATGCGATATTCAAATTTCAAAAAAGTACAACCTCCATCAATCCAGTACTGGTGGTGGTACCACATACTAAGGTAACGGAACACTCTCATATCACTTACTGCAGTTAACTTAAAATTTCAATACATAAGGTAATGCAATTTTCAAGACCAAACTGACGAACTAAATTTTTCCTTTCCGGTATGGAATCAAAAGCGTCAAAGATTCACTTTATCCTCCGAGGACGACACCAATGGATCAAATTGGGCATGAAAGGGATACGCTCATTGGGTTAGCGACATGTCGGAAACGTCGCGACGATGATACGACGTACTACGTCGCGGCGGTCAAAGGCGGCGGTACGGGGTACCTCGACGGCTTGTCGGAGTCTCCGCGGCGGGCCGGCAGACGGAAGAGACGGATACTAATGCAATTTGGCTACTTCCTGTGTCGGGCGGGGCCTCATCGGCTCGTCTCGTTATCCTATTGTCCCCAGATATCTTTGCCGTTGAAGTTAGTCATTCATTATAATATACATAAAGAAAGCTACCCCAGCTTTACTTCTTCCGTCATCGGACCTACAATTTGTATCCTGTCTGCTTTTTCTGTCGCTATCTAGTAAAATAGTTTCTCTCGAAAAAATGATAGGGATTGTATCTATAATATTATTGTTGCGAATAGCAAACAGTAAAAAGTGCGAAAACGGATCGAGGCTGGAGATTCAAGATGAGTGCAGAACAGAATGGCGTACGTATGGAGAGGTTCGCTTGCAGAAGTGGGCAGAAGCAATTAACTGAAGAAGAACGCTGTCCACTACTGTCCAATGACCAATCCAACCAACCCGGTTACCAGGCCAGCACAAGCATTATCAACAAACAAATCTGAGCTTGTCTCTTACAGAAGCGGAAATATCGACCCCCTTAATAAATCAAGCGCTGTTGTGTGTGGCCCCTGGCGCGTCCGTTCGTACTCTCCTCGTTTCGTTGCTCAATGACTAAAAATATCCGGTAATGTTTCGCGCAAGGGCGGCTAATGAGTATAGGGGGGTAGGGGAGCAGGCGGGTCGCACAGCGGGTTCTTAGAATAGGAAGTGACGAGAAGTACAACCAGACATGTAAAATAACGATAACTCTATGAGTACGACTTTCAAAATGGTTCAAATAATCGCACGAATCGTAGATCCATCAATAGAAGGTTCCTATCTAATATAAAGTTATATAATACTCGTATTTACTTCACTAATGTCACATTAGTCCGCCTAGACACCTATTTGGGGCACCTTCAATGGCAAAACTGAATATCCACGTTCGTGCACCATTCTGATAACGTGAACACAACATGTCAGCTAACCCGGATATAGAAGTATTACAAATAACTGATGTAAATGTGATGGATGATGGATCAGGATCACCCGCCCGCCTAGAAAGCGGCGACGGTGGAGGTGGAGTGCCATACATGCGAGCGGCGAGCGGCACTTGTAACCCGCTCCGCTCCGCTGCTATCGATCAGTATGCGCGCGCCGTCCGTCCTTCACCCGCTGCCCTTTGCCGGTTCCCCACCGCTCCCTCCCGCCGCCGCCGCCTCCTCCGCCGCCGAACAAGTACTATTTGTAAACAAGGCGGTGCGACGACGACCGCGACGCAGCTACCTCCTCCGCCGCCGAGCAGAGCGGCAATCAATAAGCGTCGTCGTCAGTCAGGCAGGCCCGACTCGCAGCGCCAGACAACGCTTAAATCCGAAACATTCAGAATGGGATGCGAAGCTTCAACAGATCAAAAAGGCCGTTGAAACTTTAACACGGCGTAAATATGCAATTGACTTGGCGAGGGCACTCCCGTGCCCCCAGATTCACCAGATACTGATTCCAGCTTGCGTCCTGAGATACGACATTCTACGCTTTAATTAACGTACCTGGTCCCATATAAAAAACGAGGAGGATTTTGTAGTTATAAATAACTAAGTCCGCCTTTAGATAGATATGACAACTTTAGAAGTTGACTAGAATTAAGCTTAACTTCAATATTGCTGTAATTACCCAACTAGTGGCTTCCCAAAAAAAATTATTAATAAAACTAAGGACTCACACGAGACTGAGTAAAACCTTAAAAATGCTTCACGCAGCCAACCCAAATCAATACATGAATACCCCAAGTAAATTGTCTACTTCATAACAACGAAAACGCCGCCACGTAAACTGGGTCATAGGTCGCGCCCTATTCTTGTTGTGACGGCCCGGGACGGGGGGCGGCGGCGCCTCCCCTAACTCCCCTCTCCCCCACCCGAGCGCTGCAACTTCCATCCAACCCACTTCCCAGACACATAACTCTTTCAGCGTGCTGCACAAACGGTCCTGCAGACGCTTCCGATGAACCAATTCGGAACTGCGGACTTGATCAGGTTAAGAGGCACGCGTCGCCGCCGAAATGAAATCGAGCACTAGGCTGGAAAACTCATTGGAAATTCATAGGTCGTCGAAACCCACATTCTTGAAACTCTTCTAGAACTTGTCCATCGCTCGTTGGTAACATGACGTTTGACATAGTATGGGACCGTTTTCGTGGTTGAGAGTTTTCGACGGGAACGAATTCGACCCCATAACAACGATTACCTATCCCAACACCTTTCGCCAGTGTTAAGAGGTAGTAAGTAGGGACAGAAGTTTGCTCTCATCCGGGTTGGAGCCGCAAACTTTGACCGGTGGTGATGGAAAGGTCACGGGACGTTAGATGGAGTGAAAGGGAGGAAGCGACTCCCTCTCTGGCGGGGATGACGTCACTCGGCCGCCGCTCGCTCGATACCTCCCCTTCTCCCGGACGGGAGCGGTGTCCGAGCCGGCCGGGCAGGAAGCACCCTACTGTTCGCATTCCGGTTTAAATTCTAAGGCCTAGCGCACACATTCATGCGTTCAAGCATGCTCTGTTCTGCATTCATGTTTCAAGCTCTTTCGCACAGCTACAAAAGCCAACAAAATTTATCTTAACTGAACACAAGGCATTTTTTTTAAATCTTATTATGTCATGTGTGTGCATTTTTGACGCTCTGGCAGTGCGAATAGTAATTAAATTATGAACGTGGGGCGCAGATCGGATGCACGCCTTGCATGCATGTGTGTGCGAGACCTAAGCAATGGGGCTTCCCCTCCGCGCCGCGCCGCCGCCGCCACAAACGTGAGAGGTTGCGCGTTCCGTTTAATTAGTCAGCCTGTGGCTTGCTATGTCGGCGCCAGCGGGGCGTGTGACTGTCGGGGTGTGCAACCTGAGCCACATGATAATACTCTGGAGATTTGCACTTAGTATTATACACTCAGTTTGAATATTAATCACGTCGGAAACTACATATACTGGCAGAAAGTAAACGAAGCGCTCTTCTAAAAAGCACAGAAACATTTCCGGTGAAAGGTATTTATTAGTCTACCGCAGTAATTTTACGCATAATTGGTAATTGGCCGCTAAAATCGTCACATCAGAAAAAATGTAACCCATCGCGCGCCCGAGGGCCTATATCGGTCCAAAATGGTGCATATCGACTGGTTTATGCAGCAACCTCGCATCTAGATTTTTGTTTAATTTTTTTACCAATATTCGGTAAAAAATCAGTGATATGTCGAAGTAACCCTTGCATTCAGTAAGAAGTGTTTTTTAAATGGAAACTGACATATCTAGCTAGCAAGCTAGATTACGTTACACACTTACAACATCCGTGCGTAATGTCAGCCTATAACACCTTGGTGAACTAGCTGCCTTTTCGGTGATTTCCTTTGGGCGTGCTTCGTTTATTTAAAATATCTACGTCACACGTAATTTTTCGAGTGATTCCTGGGACTGCTGATGATGACGATAATATTCGTGTACCAATGCTTACAATACAATTTATCTCCTTGTGGGGCTAGTTCAGACTACATGCCACCGACTCTACATGCGTGAATTTCAATCAAAGTACGTTGTTCTACACCTAATATCGACATACACTCATACAGGCGACACACACTCACGCGCTCTGTATTGTAATTTGCAAGAGGCGCAAATTCTCCATCCGTAAGCACCTCCAAGCGGTACGAGTGTGGCGTACTTTGACCAATAAGTACACAGTTGTAACTGGTTGCAAGCATTTATCTCCTCGTGGGGCTAGCTCAGTCTACATTCCAGTTCGACTACATGCCATGGACTCTACATGCATGAATGTAAGTCAAAGTACGTTGTTCTACACCGAATATCGACATACACTCATACAGGCCATAGTTACAGGCGACACACACTCACGCGCTCTGTAATTTGCAAGAGGCACAAATTCTCCATCCGTAGACACGTCCAAGCACAATGAGCGCGCGGTACGAGTGTGGCGTACTTTGACCAATAAGTACACAGTTGTAACTGGTTGCAAGCATTTATCTCCTCGTGGGGCTAGTTCAGTCTACAATTCAGTTCGACTACATGCCACGGACTCTACATGCGTGAATGTCAGTCAAAGTACGTTGTTCTAAACCTAATAACGACATACACTCATACATGCCATAGTTACAGGCAACACACACTCACGCGCTCTGTAATTTGCAAGGGGCACAAATTCTCCATCCGTAAGTACCTCCAAGCACAATGAGCGCGCGGTACGAGTGTGGCGTACTTTGACCAATAAGTACACAGTTGTAACTGGTTGCAAGCATTTATCTCCTCGTGGGGCTAGTTCAGTCTACAATTCAGTTCGGCTACATGCCACCGACTCTACATGCGTGAATGTCAGTCAAAGTACGTTGTTCTACACCTAATACCGACATACACTCATACATGCCATAGTTACAGGCGACACACACTCACGCGCTCTGTAATTCGCAAGGGGCGCACAAATTCTCCATCCGTAAGCACCTCCAAGCACAATGAGCGCGCGGTACGAGGGTGGCGTACATTGACCAATAAGTACACAGTTGTAACTGGTTGCAAGCATTTATCTCCTCGTGGGGCTAGTTCAGTCTACAATTCAGTTCGACTACATGCCACCGACTCTACATGCGTGAATGTCAGTCAAAGTACTTTGTTCTATAGTTCATAGTTCATTTATAGTTAGTTCATAGTTCATTTATTACATCTTTGGACAAAACTGCCGCTCAGACATGTCACACATTACATTCATATAATATATTATTATTTTTTACATTTCATTTCATTTAATTTGTAACACACTTAAATAAATATAAAAATACAGAAAAAAAACAGTTTTGTGCATTAAAAGGCCATTAACTAGAGCAAAATTAAAATAAAACATTAAAATACATCGCATCAATAGACATGTCAAAGGTTAAAAATACAAATAAGTCAATATAAAAATAAAAGTAAAAAAGCTAGCATCAATAGAATTGTCAAATTTAAGAAATAGTTACATTTAAATTGTTGAATTAAATCAATTCTACACCTAATATCGACATACACTCATACATGCGACACACACTCACGCGCTCTGTAATTTGCAAGAAGCACAAATTCTCCATCCGTAAGCACCTCCAAGCACAATGAGCGCGCGGTACGAGTGTGGCGTACTTTGACCAATAAGTACACAGTTGTAACTGGTTGCAAGCACTCGGTCTAAGAACCACACTGAATGGTTAGTTAGACGGATAAAGTCACTCGGAAAGCAATCGAAAGAAGACGTGGCTACTTTGAGACCACAGGCAGGTGACAGGGCCTCCTCTCCTCTGTTCTACAGCATACCCAAAAAAATCTGTAGTTTAATTATTTTAGAACATGATTTGCTCCATGGTCATCCCTTCCCTTGGCTTAATGGTAGAGTTAACTGTTAACCCCATTAGCATTGGTACACTGTATGCCCGAAGATCGGTCGAAGCGGCTATGAAAAACGGTTCGTATTTTTTTGTCCAGTTCAAAGTGTGTGGTGTGGCGTGGCGTACACCACGTAACGTAGGTGAGAAATTGTTAAAGTTGTTTTTGACGTGATGACGTCACGTCTTATAAATTGATGAACACCGGCTGCACACACGAAAAAGTGTCACGTTCCATTTGAGCCTGTGTGCAAGCGAGAGCGCGTAACAAGCAATAGAGAGGCACAATCGGCGCAAAACGTCATCACGTAAAACTATCGTCCGTAAACCGACTTTTTTTATGGAAACTGACACGGTTGGCTACATCACCTACTACATCCGTGATGCCAGCCCATAAAACCTTGCTGAACTAGGTGCCGTGTCAGTGCTTACATTCGGTCGTGTCAACTACACTGAATTGGACGAAAAGCACGAACTATTTACATAGCTGTTTGAACCGACCTCTCATTCAGTGCGGTGGTCACCAACACCAACCCGGGCGGGTTAAACCCTACCACCTAGTAAGGTAAGAAGAGAAGGGACCTACAGTTTACGTGGAATTCGAACCACGGTCAGCCTCCAACGGTCGGGCGGTCACCCATCCAAGTACTGACCGCGCCCAGGTGTGCTTAACAACAGTCCACCGACCGCACTACCGAGCTACAGAGGCTGACAATGTCTGTCAGTGTTGTGCGTCGCTAGCTGCCCTCGTCTCGCCAGCGCTTGCGCCTGCACTGCACTCGCAGCGGACGTCACGCTCGCGTCCCGTGCGTCATCGCCGCAACCACTCGCCCTTTGATTTGCATTCATCGAGCCTTCCACACAAGTCGCTGGTTGAGCCAGCGAGCGAGGTTATCACTACTTCGCCTGAGGCTCTTTTTTTTTATGGAAACTGACACGGTTGGCTACATCACCTACAACATCCGCGATGTCACCCCATAACACCGGATGAACTTGGTGCCACGTCAGTGCTTCCCTTAGGTCGTGCCGGCTACACTAAACTGGACGAAAAACACAAACTATTTACATAGCCGTTTCGCCCGACCTTTCATTCAGTGCGGTGGTATCAACCCGGGCGGGTTAAACCCTACCACCTAGTAATATAAGAAGGGAGTCATATCCCTTAGTCGCCTTTTACGACATACACGGGGAGAGATGCAGTGGGGCTATTCTTTTAAAGTACCGGCCCCACACGGTTCGATTAATAATTTTTTTTTACATTTCATTGCGTAGGTACAAGTCAATATTTGTATGGAGAAAAGATGCGGATAAAATTGCCATACAAATAATAATGTTGTCAGCCTCGGTAATTCTCGGTCAAAAAATCTCATAATTCAGTCTCTGTATTGTAGTAGCTGTCTCAATCAATGTATAAAAGTGTTATTACAAGCATGTGGAAATCTATGAAGTGTGTGGAGTGTGAATAGTGACTGTCTAGTCTAGTGCTTCACTTCGAGCACATAGGCACAGATTACTAAATAGTTACTTCGTAAAAGATGAATCTCTCCATAGAAAAAGTTACGTACCTTCGGCTTTAATAGCCTAAACTTTTACGACGCCAGTCGCTGTGTGCGAAAATGTACCTAAACGAAAGAGCGTAAAGTGATTATTGCTTTGCAGCTGCGCGCGGACGCGGGGCCTTGAAGCAAATTCGGTGACGTTAGGGCTGCTACTTTCGATAAAAATATCAATGCATTACACAATCTTTAATATTATTATATTGTAAAGAGGAAATATGTGTGAATGTTTGTTCGCGAGCTGCAGCACAGATTTAAAAATGTTTTTTTACTGTTAGATAGGTACCAATTTTTTTTTTATTTAACATATAGGCTACTACTAGTTTTAGCCCGCGGCTTCGCCCTCGTTAAAATATATTAAAGGAAGAAATTAGTTCAGCCCGAAAATACTTCAGGTAATCCTACCTACCTACTACCCCTGTAATGTTATTATTGTTACCTGTACGCATGCTTATCTAACCGATTTTATTCGGTATAGATTAAAAATACATCTGCCAAGCGAAGCCGGACTTATTGCCGGCGGCAATTACTTCCAGTCGACCTTTACATACACCTTTCTGCTTGGCAGAAGGCGGACTTATTGCCGTAGGCAATCGATTTCAGTGATCGCCGGCGGTCCGGTCGGCGGTAGGTAGTTATCGCGCGCAAGTACATAGAGTGCGTGAGCCCTGACATAGGTGCCTAGCCTACAACTAGTCCGGTCGTAGTGCGTCGTCCCTATTGCAGACGTGCGAGTTCGTGCGACAGGGACGACACTCTATACAACCGGATGGTCTCTTTCTAAAGCTCGACACGCATTATTTGTTGCCGGGAACTGTACAGTAGGCGGCAGTCTTCGGGCTTTAGAAAGAGACAATCCGGTTGTATAGATAGAGCGTCGTCTCTGTCGCAGTAACTCGCACGTCTCTGTGCGACAATCAAAGTCTCATATGTGCATTATTTACTGGCGCGTACTGTACGAAGATGGCTCGAAGCTATTCGCCGAGACAACTTTGAGCCATATAATATTATGGTTATTTAATTTTTTTTTATGGAAACTGACACGGTTGGCTACATCACCTACAACATCCGCGATGTCAGCCCATAACACCTGGTGAACTTGGTGCCACGTCAGTGCTTCCCTTAATTGACGATTGTGACCATTTTATGCGAGTTTCCAAAAACATTCAGAACATAATTTATGTCTTGGAATATATACATTACTAATATTTATCTATAAACAAGACAGATACAGATATAACGATACACGCAGCAGCAAGACGACCATATGCATCGACATAATTATAACTCCTGAAATAGGCAGCAATGTAGAGATAGCTGCGAAAGAATTAAAAAACTAAACCAAAAAAAAAGCACGCGATTATGTATGGTCCGACAGTTCTCTGGACCTCACGACACAGTGGCACCAGCTAGTGGCCAACAGACATGCATGTTTGTAGCGAATATAATTTGTGGACAAAGCCTTAATAATAAAGAAAAAGAATTATAAAGAAATAAAGGTGAAACCTTGTTAGTTCTTCCTGACAAGTTTTTATCGGTGTTATTATTTTCATAATTTCATTGTAAAGTTGTTGTTTGGTAATTGTGTCATTTACTTAGGTAGTAGGTCATTCATCATTCATTACCAAGTAAAAGTAAGAAAGATCCGTTAATATTTTAAGCGCAAAATTTTCTCGACATAATAATATAGATTTTCTTTCACCTATATTCTTATACCGAGTGTGATATTTTTGTTCATTATTATTCCCGCAGGTTACCGCGGGACTAAGCTTATCGCTTACCTTTAATAAAATCCAACGTCTGCTTTCTGTCTGTATGTCTGTCTGTCCGCTTATAACTTGAGAACCACTGAACCGATTTTAATACAGTTTGCTTCTACGGATAGCTTGGTTCTTGCCATCAATTATACTTTCATCACGTTAAATGGCTTATGAGGTTAGCAGAGAAGTCAAATATGAGAGCGGGCGGAGCCGCGGGCACAGCTAGTGTTATATACGAGTATAATCCAAGTGTGCCCGATTTTTTTCGTAATATGTGAAGAGATTGGTACTTGGTGTCCCAGCCCAGCATTACAATGAAGTCCAATGATAACGTGTGCCGTGTCGTGAAATGTAATCTTATCGACTGTTGTGGCGCCAAGTCGATCGCACTGTGTCTCGTGCTATGCGCGAGTTGTGTGCCTTCCAACATCCAACACAATCTACTGCTGCTTCGTGTTTACGTTTCATATGCGGCGGGGCGGCGCCGCGGCGGCCGTATGTAAACACGACACACGACCTACCTACGAAAATCTGGCTGAAACTCTGTTGCAGACTTTGATCGACAGAGCCAATTATGTACAATCAACTTTGTTGAAGTACGCCCACGCCAAACAACATTTCACGACGTAGGTATATGTTGCAATTTCCAATCAACCATCACGCATATGTTTAATCTGTGCCTAAACTGCGACATGAAATGGGCCAATTCTATGTAATAGAAGAGACATTCCAATTTCACAACATTCGGATGTTTTTAATGAAATCTAGATATCGATGTTTTTGCTGTCGCTGCATTTGCATAGTTGTGTCATTAAGTCTCAATGTTAAAATATCACAGAAGATGTTGTGATTCGATATTTTGATTTCACCGTCAATGGTATTATTGACCTGACTTTTGCATAAAACAAAACAAATAGTGGCAGGATATCCTATTATTATAGGCGGTAGCGCTGCGCCCTGGTCCCTGGTCAACCAGAGAGCTTGAGCCCAAATTCTTGAGAATTCCTGAACGACGGATTCAGCTCGGTGAACTGTTGAGTTGACAGATAACCATATACAGGTGATATAAAGAGTGGACATCATACAGGTATAATGTAATTTTATATTTTTAAAAGTTAATGTTTTCTAATTCAAATCGAAAGTTCGACAATATTATATTTCACACATATCACCCATCATGTTATTGGTGAAAGGTTAACATTTTGTTACACTGTTAGTAAGTAAACATAATAAAAATTTTATACAGGATAAATAGGGCCCAAAAATACAGGAAGTTGAGCTGTTATCGAGTCGTTTGCTAATAGGGCAATATATAAACCAGATATTATAACCAATTATCCCGTTAGCTACACACCACAAGCCAGTAATTATTATGATATAATAAGGTGCGCGGCGTTAAAAAAGTGCGAATAAGTGCGTCACGTGCGTGTAGCATTGACAAATTTAATTTTGGGTAAAATCCGAATCACTTGATCGGTGAAGACAAAATGCATACTGGCGCGATAGCCTCGATGGTGGATACTGTTATCGGGCCGTGGAATCCGGCACACGCGGTCACTACCAATATTATCGACAATGTTGCAAATATTGACGCTTTATCGCATAAAATGCGCGAGGTTCGTGATCCAATATGCTCGCGACGCCGACGTGGCCGGCCCCCCCCCCCCCCCCCCCCCAAAAACTATGCCCAAAGTCGCCAAATTATAATTTCAAGTTCTAGTTTCCTAGTGGTAGGACAAATTTAAGGATTTTCATCTAACTCGGTTGGTCAAATTTGAGATGATGTAAGGTAGTTTTGTCGATGGGACAGTCGACTGTGTGACTCATTCATATCATAACAAACTAAATTACCTTCTCTAAGGTGCAGTTAAACGGCGGCGTGCTCAACCTCTGGCTCGGAACAGGTCGGCGCAGCTCGGCAAAGTTCGCACGATCCATCGGTTGCGTTGTTTTGATCCACGCGCTTGCTTTTTCGGATTAAAACGAACCGCGCCTACACGGAGATGGCGCGACTCGTCTGGGCGCGTGCCTCTTGTGTAGGGAGTAGGCTTGCCAGATCTGATGTTAGACTTTCCGGGACATATCTACTAACTGCAGTCCTTCACAAATAATATCAATGTTTTATTTTTTACGGCGAACTTTTAGAGTTTTTTTTTTATAGCAAACAACTTTAGTAAGCAACACTATACTAAAATGAAAGTAGAATCTTTCTTTACCATTAATTATTCATATTTCTTGTTAGTTGCTAATTTGAGTAATTTATCAGCATCTGGACTTTTGCTTGCCGTTCGGTTCGCCTTCTTTGCGCGACGTCAAGTCGTAGGTATGTACAAACATATTTTTCTTCCCGGGACAAATTGCACTCTTCGGGACAAAATGATCCTTCGCCCGGGACACGGGGCATTGGAGCCTAGCCCGGGACAATCCCGGAAATCCCGGGCATCTGGCAACCCTAGTAGGGAGGGACGCCGCAATTTCTCATCTTCACATCATTTCACATATGACTTAATGCGTTAAGTTAAACGCTAAATTGATGTTGTTCTGTGGCAAGTAGGTATGTATATGCCCTCTGCACGTTACGGACGGACGGTGGTGCTCAGGCGCAGCTCAGGTAGCTGACATAAGCGCTGACGCAACCGGTCAAGCCAAGCACTACGCTGTTTGTTTACGTTCTTATCTCGCTTTAGGTAATCAATCATATTTAATGGATGACCTCGGGGATTACGTACGGTACGGAACGCGCCGCCGCTACGTCTCCAAGTTAAACGTGTCGCCGACGAATTAGACGTCTCATGGATACAATTTGGTACTGCATACTATCCATTGACGGTTCGTGGATGTGATCTTCTAATAAGTGAACCAGGGACGCGACTCCCAGATTACTCAAGTTTTATCGGCGAAATGATTTGTTGCCTTAAATAAACAAAAAAATATGTATTTAGTTAGCTATACTCAATTAGGAGCAGTAGGTACAATAGGTGCCCACTTTTAAGCGGTACGCCCTAATAAAAGTCCGAATGTTAGATTACAAAATTAAAAATAAAAATATTATTTTTATAAAACCCAACTATGAAAAACAAAGTAAACAAGGCAAGTTGATCTTAAAGAGCAGTATAAAATGCTGTAGTCGGGCTCCCTATTCATTTTAATTCCTTAAAACGATCATACTAAACTTACCTCGTTTTCTTCGTTTTTCATAGACGGCCGCCATTTTGAATTGTATACAAAATTTGGTAGGTACCCATTGTTACCCGTGTAATTGAGACACACCAAATGACACCAAAATCGGACGAGTCGTTTAGAAGTTACAGTCATCCTAACACACATACATACATATATTCAGACTAAACACATTACCCTCCTTTTCGCTTCGACAAAGTCGGGTAATAAAAGGTCTTTCAACCTTCTACCAAAGCTTATACTTCCGCGGTGGCGACGATATCGCGATCAATCATTCAGGGAAATATATCGATCGTTTACATAAAGCTATTTACGGAACACAAGAGAAAGTGAAGGAAACTCACCTCTTGTAAGTACCTATTCAATATTTAAGTGAGGCCCCAAGCCAGCTATGAGGCGGCCGAAAACGTCATCAGCCAATTTGTTCGTACGCCTTTCGAAGACACCCAGGTTGTAGGAGCCAGGAAACCAGCTCACCGGAAGACCGTTTCATATTTTCGCGGTACGACTATAGACAATATTACTGGGCACGACACGGGCACGAATTAGAGATGCAGTGCATTCGAAGTTGTGGGACGTCCACATATCAGGGACAGGAGGGATGCAGGAAGTTTATTCATCAGACCACCGGTCATGTTAATAAGATGAACGATGGGCTGCATAGGTTGAGCGAACCAAACATACATACACACACGTTTTATAAGAAGTAAAGAGTAGAGAAGAGAAGAACGGCTCGGCAGACGCTACCAGCCGTAAACTCGTGTAGATCGCGGACGTCGTAAAAATATACCTAGAAACAACTCTACCGTTACGTTCGCAGAGGAGCTTCCAACCAAACCTACGAGGCGGGACAAACTATAGGAAAATTATAGGTTGGGAAACGAAAATTGTAGGTGTATGGAAGAGATCTGTCAAATTATCCAAGTTGATTAAGGCACGTGGAAATCGTTGTTCCAATTCTGATTTCATTCTGCCAAGATTCTTCGACTGTTGTTCGATTAAGTTAAGGTATCGACGAGGATATCGAACAACCCTCCATTCCACCGACGAAAAAAGCTGACACGGCACCTCACTGGGCGTGGTTTCCTAGAACGATAAAAAAGGTATGGACTCCGAACCCTATCCTCGCCAGCGTAACACGAAATAAGCAAAAGCATGCTTGTTTCGTATGGACTGTTTAAAGTGCCCGCATGCTGTGTGTTTACGTGTAAAAACATTACAGCCAAGTTTAGTGTGCACAATAGTGGAATATCTTATCATCGGTAAGTACACTCCGCTCCCCGCAACTCGGCGACGCTAGTTCTCATACAAGCATTTGACAGTCCGGCGTCCATACCTTTTTTATCGTTCTAGGTGGTTTCGTAAGGTGAGATGGATTAGGCTGAATCGACGGCACAGCCCAGACACCCATGCTGATTATCATACTAAAGAAAGTACGAAAAATTCTGCACGCAGTACTGTAAATGAACTAGACACTAGACCGCCTACGGCTTACACGGTACACAACACCCCACCAGCCTTTTGAGTGTGTGGGCGCCGCGCCGACGACCTTCCGCGCCCGGCGACCGTGTTACCTTTTTAGCCGACTTCTTCAGTGTTGCAGGCAAAACAATTTAAGAATGCCAATTTCTATACCTAGCCTGACCGCACCCTACTAGAAAATATAATTAGACTAGCTGTCCCCGCGACTTCGTCCGCGTGGATACCGGGTTCAATTGTATTTTCAAACCATCCAGGGACCCACCCAAATATACACACAAAATTGGATTCAAAACGGTCCAGCCGTTTAGGCGGAGTTAGGTGACAAACACACGTACAGTAGAATTATATATATAAGAATGAAAGCGAAGCAGCGGTTACGGGACCCTCGGCACGTGAACATGGTTCACTTGACCATTTTTTTTTATTATTACTACGGTGTGTTACATACATCGCCGACGCCGGATATCCGCCCCTCCCCCATTCACTACAGCCCGGCTCCATTCACCTGGAATGCAATGATGTTGCGGGTTGAAGAACATTTAATTGTGATAAGATCAGAGTTTACGTGAAAATGCATTTACCCTTGCATATCCTCAATGATATTATTTCCAAATACCTCCTATCCGATAACTCTACCTACTGCTTAGTCACCTATACATACAATATGTATGATGAATCAGAAGATGATCTTATATGATCTCGTGGCGTTCTGACCCATTCTCAGGACCCACTGTCAAAAGAAAAAAAAATTGTGGCGTTTCGACCCATTTACATTTAATTTTGAGAGGCGTTCTGACCCACTTACCAGAATACACAGATACAGTAAATGAACTTCCTTTGTGGCAATTTGCAAACCTCCTATCATTTCTGCTGCCCTGGTACTTTATTTCCCATTCCCAGCTTACCAAGAAGTCTTCGGGTTTCCACTTTATTTAAGGTGACTGTATTCTGACCATTTGAATACTTTATTGCACAAAAAATAACAAAAGGTGGACTTAAAGCCTAAATGCATATCTGCCAGTCATGCCTGAGATTGTGAGTAGTGTAGGTGGGTAGTGCGGGAAATTAAATGAGAGATTTTTTTCTTTTAAATAGTATAAAAATCCTTATCCTTACCTATAATAAAATCCAACGTCTGCTTTCTGACTGAGTGTCTGAGTGTATGTCTGTCTGTCCGCTTATAACTCGAGAACCACTGAACCGATTTTAATAAAACAAAATTCTACGGATAGCTTGATTCTTCCCATCAACTATAGGCTACTTACTATCACGCTAAATGGCTTATGAGGTTAGCAGTGAAGTGAAATATGAGAGCGGGCGGAGCGGCGGGCACAGCTTGTAAACAATAAAACATAAATAATAATAATGACATACAACTAAATACATTTATTAATTACTTATGTTATATTTATGTTTTTCTGAAAATTAAGAATTTGAATTTTTTGTTGTTTTTTGTTGTAGTGTTGTTTAATCTGATATACACCCCGAAAAAAAAACATAGCACCAAAGATTCGTATATACAATCTTTTGGTAGTGCAGTTGGGAATGAAAAAGTAAGGCTCTTTAAAATTCCATTGTGCACTACTACTCAGTAGTGCAAACGGGAGGAAATAATTCCAAACGACACTACCGGTTTCGCAGCTTGTAGTACAGTAGTGCAGATGGGAAAAAAAATCCAAACAGCACTACTGGTAGTGCAGCTTGGTAGTGCAGAGTGGAAGGAACGGTTTATTTGAACGATGATGTATCCAAATAGAAGTATTCTATACTGGTTTTGTATGTTTACTGTGCTGAAAATTCAGCACAGTAAACATACAACACCAGTATATAAGTTCATAATAAACTAAATATTTTTTTAATAAAGTTTAAGTTTTATTATCTCATAGCTACAGATAGGTAACTGGTAACTGGCCATTTTCTATTCGATATTTAAGAAAAATAACTTCATGTCACATTTTTTTCTGAACAATTTGGTCACATTTTATTTTATATATTATATATTTTTAACCGACTTCCAAAAAAGGAGGAGGTTCTAAATTCGTCTCTATTTTTTTTTTTATTTTTTTTTTTAAATTTTTTTTTTTTTGTATGTTTGTTACGCGATTTCTCCGTCAATTGAGGGCTGATTTAGAAAATTCTTTTTTGTTAGTTAGGTCATACTTCCGAGGTGGTTAAGAATGCCAATTTCTATACCGAATTTTATCGAAATTGGTTCAGTGGTTTTCGAAAAATCAGCATAATACTATGGTGTTCACCATAGTAACCTTCAGTAAAACTTGTGATTTGGTCGTTTTCGGCAATTTTCAGTTTGATAAATTAGTATGGTGTGTGGTTACCTTCAGAAAAACTTTTGTGATGTGGACTTATTCAGCAATTTGCAGTCTGACACATATGGCGAATAATTCTGTACCACTTCAATCGATTCTTGGTAAGCTGGGAATGGGAAATAAAGTACCAGGGCAGCAGAAATGATAGGAGGTTTGCAAATTGCCACAAAGGAAGTTCTCTTACTGTAGGTATCTGTGTATTCTGGTAAGTGGGTCAGAACGCCTCTCAAAATTAAATGTAAATGGGTCGAAACGCCACAATTTTTTTTTCTTTTTGACTGTGGGTCCTGAGAATGGGTCAGAACGCCACGAGATCGATTATATTCACGATTTGCAAAATCTTTTAATATGGCAATGACATCAATTTATGTCGACGAGGAGCAATTACGACAATGCCGGTTCTTGCCGGACCTCTCATCGGAAATATAGATCCATGGTGTGGCACCTAATTTCTACAAAACATTTTTAATTTCTACATTAATGAACTGATCGTGGAGCTCAGCAGTGCCAATGTCGGGTGTCAGTTGGCTGGTGATTGTCTAACTAAACAACATCAGCTAATGCTGATGACATGGTGCTGTTGAGCCCCACGGTCAGTGGGCTTAGGAAACTGATGCGGATGTGTGAGCGGTTTGCGGACTCCCACGGGCTCCGGTAAAACGCTGAAAAAACAGAGTTGATAGTGTTCAGACGGGGTAGGTAGGGCACCGGCAGCCGTCCCGCCAGTATGTCTGTACGGACGGCCACTGAAAATAGTGGACAAATTTTAATATCTTGGCCACATTTTGACCGTACATTTAAATGACGACTGCGACATGGAACGCCAAAGACGGTCGTTGCCAATTATGAGCAACATGCTGGCGAGACGGTTCGCTCGGTGCTCTATAGAGGAGTAAAAATACTCTTATTATCCACATTAGAGTAGAGATAAATTATACCACAATAATTTATCCCTACTCTATAGGATAAAAGAGAAAAAGAGAAATTCAAACAAACAAAATTATCATGAAATAAACAGCGCAGACGAGAGGCCGGCTAGCAACAGACCGGAATAATGCCGACAATAGAAACGGCGGCGGCCTAGCAACAAAGGTAAAGCCCCGTTCTCACGAGGTGAGGCAGTCCTTTTATTTGAACGAGTAAAATCCCAAACGAATTGCGTTCTCGCGATTGAACCGATAAATCGAATCGACAGGACAATATTTAAAGATGGCGCCAAACAGAGTCGTGCGATCGTGTTCTCTTTCGACGTGAAAAGGCCGTTCTCACGTTCGACAATATTTCAACTCGCAACGATAACTTCATGAATTGAACCGACTCTACGCCAAAAGTTGACAAGGAATCAAATTTCTGTCGTTCAATAAAAGTTGATAAATTTTATTGAAAGTATGTTCTCACGATACAATTATCTTTCAATTCGTAAAGGAATTTAAGTTGACCGATTAAAAACGCCCCGTGAGAACGCGGCATAAATAAAGGCGTGTAAGCGAGTCTCCGTCGCGTCGCGTGCTCAATACTCGTAAGCAGTAAGTGAGCACACATTCAGTAGCGAGCGCGAGCGACCGTTGCTCCGATGATCGTAGGACTGCATTTAGCAAAATGGAATTCGCTCGACCCATCGGAAGCCTGCTAGCGGTCAAAATCAATCTGACCTTATGCAACAGAAAAAGTCAGCCTACAGTTTGTTTCTATATCATTTCGCTTCAAGGCCCTACCTAACTTCTGATTC
Source organism: Nematopogon swammerdamellus (assembly GCA_946902875.1). Taxonomy (NCBI): domain Eukaryota; kingdom Metazoa; phylum Arthropoda; class Insecta; order Lepidoptera; family Adelidae; genus Nematopogon; species Nematopogon swammerdamellus. The sequence goes on from OX336343.1 coordinate 11,215,375, forward strand.
GATTCGATTCGATTTACCATCGAATCGCAGACATTTTCGCGAGTAGACTTTGCTACCTGTGCAGCTGTACCACAAACAAACGGTACAACCGCTAGAATACGTACGTCACAATCCTCATACGATACCTTCTCGTATATAGTCAGCTAAAATCAACAAACTGATAACGCAATTGAAATGCCCGCGGTCGCACGCCACTCGCGTTTAACTATTTAGCGGAAACGGGCGTTATGCAGCTTCAACAAAAATACTGAGAAATAAATTACAGAAAAGTAAGTATACTTACTACACTAATACTATTTATCGCGTGCGACTAAGTAATCATGTCCCGATTTGAATATAGACATTTGTCCATCTAGTTTCATAGGCGTATGCTCCTAACAATGCCAACCAAGTATCAACACCTTTTTTCGCTTCGATATAAAGTGGAACAATATTCCGGACATCTCTACCTGTTCTCAATAAAGCAGACTCTGACGACCATCATCGCCGTGGTCTGATGGTGGTCTCGTCGTCGTCTCTTGTTGGGGGGTCCTGTGCTGTGCACGATTCTATTCCGGGTCTCCGATTTCATATTTCGTCGTGTTTGTTTCCTTCCAGGAGCCTCAATGTCTCTGCGGATAACTTGCTACGGTGTGCCCGTCGACTTTTGCTGAAGTGCTGCTCTGCAGTGTCCGTTAGTGCGGATACGAAGTCCGTATACACCTTGTCGAAGTCGGCATCCTCATCTCGTGGTGCAAAGCTTAAAGCATCCTCCAATTTGCCTTCGAAATTTTCGAGCTTATCGTCTGGTATGTTTCTCTCGCGCGGTTTGTGAATGAATTGTTGCAACCCCGGTTTCGCTTCCGGATGCAAAATTCTCAGCGAAGCCGTCACTCAATGAGAAAAGTGACTCAAAGGCCAATTCAACAGAAATGCCTGTTGGCGGTAGGTAAATGGTATTTGCAAATTGGACAAAGTATATTATGCTACATACCGGAACTATGCTTCTGTACACAAGCCGATGACGCAGAAATGTTGAAGCTTTCACTTTTGCAACTCACTCGCCGCCGCTAATGATTCATACAATCGCTTTAATTTAGCCAGACGAGTCGCGCTCGTCTAGCTAGCCAAGGTTAGAAACTTTACCTGGACGTTCAACTTGCGAACACAGGCTCCGCAACGAAGATTTCTCTATTAATAAATTAAGAAAAACTGTAAAATTAAAATACGTAATTTCACTAATATTAGTGCACTTTCGCACAAAGAGAAGTGGTCTAACTCAGTGCTAACATTGAATTTATGAGTTGACATACAACAATAAGAAACCACAGAGACCGCCGCCGCCGCCTTCCCGAACTATTTTCGGAGACAATTCGCGTTTCATATTTTGCATAGGTACAGGACAGACTGAATATAAATCTCAACGAGGAGGGTCAGTGCAATATCGCGAATACCAGTGAACAACGCATTTTATTTCTTCTCTGAAAATATTTATTTGAACCTGGAAGTCTGCGAAATTTAGAAAATCGAAGCTAAAATAATGTCCCGTAATCATGAGCCGCGTATCCACCAGCCAGTTAAAAGTTAATATGAAAGTTTCGTATTAATTAATTAAAAGATTAACATCAAATTATTCAAATTGACACGAATACAAATTAGCCAAACTTTACTTACATTGTGCATGTAAACAAGTCTCTGTCAAACACAAAATAAGTAAGTAAGTAGGTACTGTATGTAACCGAATATTAATAAAAAACTATATCAGTTATTTCTGAAAGGAGTAATGAGTAAGTACATAAATAGGAATTAGAATCTATCTGTATTCTAGTGGACGAAGACACTAATCCTGCCGTGTACGGCATGATTAGTGTCTTCGTACTACTAATTGACAAACGTATACCAATAATTGGACAACTGTTGTACATAACACAATTAATGTATGACTTGATGCCAGCATGTTGTCACACTATTGTACGCGCGCGAGCTTATATGCGACGCGTAACCCCCGCGCGGTAGAATGCGGGTGGGAAGCGCGCTTCCCCTTCCCCCTTTACTTCTGGCCGCGCAGCGCATAAGCTCGCGCGCGCGCCGATAATATCTTGCCAGTCTTAACAAAGGTATTTTGTGAAAAAAATTCTACAAGCGAACTTAGCTAACAAAGCTTAGTCGCCAATGTGCACGCATGCCTTTTTGTGTACTGACTACTGATTTTTGTATTTTCACTGACTGGACGACCGACGGACATAACATTCGCTCAGCCTACCATAGATGGTCAGTTTCGCCTCCAGTTCCGCCTGCGACCTCACCCGATGCAAAATCCTATTGTGTATGGGAATGTGAGCCTCGATGCGTGTGTCCTTCCGGCGGCCTAAGCGATTGAAGGTATTCTTTCAGTTTCGCCTGATGGCCTCTTCATGTTTTTTTTTATGTAAACCAACATGGGTGGCTGTGCCAAGAGACCAATGGTGCATTCGACAGAGCCAAAAACACCTCTCCTCGCGAAACCACGCTCAGTTAGGTGCCATGCCAGCAGATTTGCGGACTGTTGCTAGGCTGTCTAGCCTGTTAATACGACGTTTGAAGACACCCAGGTTAAAGGATTCGGGAAACACACTCGCCGGAAGACAGTTCAACACCCTAGCGGTGCGACAAAGAAACGATTTAGAGAACCGATGGGTTCTCAAAAGCCCAATGTCAACAACTGTAATATGGTGTATTACAGTGGGCTTTATGGCATCATGTTTTGAGTACCTACCTATATCTCTGATTGGTTACCTACTCCACAAACAGACATCACTACGCAGAACATTGCAAGATACTCGTACCACAAGACGCCTGAAAATTCCGAGTGGGCAAACGATCGGCAATAGTGCTTTAATAGCACGCATTCGCATTCGCGAAATTTAAAACTTGCAAATGTTGGGTATTCATTCACTGAACAACATACACGATTCGATATTGTGAATACAGTTCTCCAAGCATTTGATAATGCGTATCTAATGCAAATTCGCAAATTCAACAAACGTTGCCAACTTTCGACGCGTGCTCGCCGCGTGCATAGGGTCAGCGCAACGCATTGTCTCCGCCGGGCAAATGAGTGGCCTGTTCCTGTTAGCGCCACATAAGCGATACGTGAATGATTGAAAGGTCACTTTAAATACAGCACAACAATTTCACAGCACTATGTCAAAGATTGCTGGTATTATTAGCGTTCCACAAACCTACGGGTTGTAGGAGCAAGAATCGGAAATAAAAATAAGTTACAAAAGCTTGCCTTCTGCAAAAGAAGTACGAATTGTTACTCAGTCTAGCGAAGAACAGGAAGTCTGCTCTGCAAGGAACAACGAAACGGAACAGAAATTAACTTGGAACAAGCGGTTTTATTGATGCTTTACAATATTTTGGGCCTCTACAATGAAAACGTTCTTGGCTCATATTTTTTTCTACTGAGCGGCGGCGGCGTGTCTTGTCTGGCCGTCGACCTGGCCGATGACGTCACGCGGTCTCGCGTTAGCACACCTGACGACCACGACGACGACGGGGTCTAATGGGGTGGTGCGGACGGATTGCTATCCGTGTCCGCCCACACTGGGGCTCGAAGGCGGCTGCTCCAGATCCAGACTTGCGCAGGGTTTCTTTTACGTATTATATTGTAGACAGTTTATATTGTAGATATTAATTTATTTTGCAATTCAATCAAATATAGTGAACACCCCCATGAGTGGCGAGTATTTTTGGAGCGGTTTTGTGCGTCGCCGATTGTTTCCCGACGGAGGGACATTTTGCATTCACTTTGGCAATCGCGGCGGCGCACTCTGGTTCGATACCTACCAAACGTGGACATCCACACTTTTTTTCGAATTTCAAATTTTTTTTTGCGGAATCTTATATGTCGACTAAATACAAGGTGCTTTTATTATCTCGTGATTTTCTATCAAGTTGACGGTTACGGAGATAATCGACCGAATCTGATTTCGTTGTATGGAAATAGACACTTTTTATTAAATTTCTCGAAATGTTAAAATTTGTTAGAGTAGTGAGTTATATAAGCGTATTCTACACATGAGCTCCGACACGACTGTAAAAAAAACTCATCCCGCTACGTCCCGCTTTTCGTTTTATTTACATTTAAATTTTTTTTTCTTGCTTATTTTGAAAATAAAAATAAAATACCATAGTGTGCCTACGTTACCAAACGAGTAATCCATTTGCAAGAGTCAATGCTTAACTTTAAAGTTAAATAAATAAAATAAGTCAATTTTGTGTCAAACTATAAAAATAAAGCACTCTGTAAACCCAATTTTTCGAGTAAAAAAGTGGTAATAATGTGCATATTACTTGTATTTTGTATTCTATTGTAACAAAATCTACTAGAAATATTGAAACGTACAACATAATGTACTTTCCATGGATTTTTATAACGAAACATTACCTACTACACGAAAACAGATCGTATAAAACGTAAAAACTTTTAAAAATTATTAATCATCCAGAATCATTCGTTTATTTCGTATCTATCCTTAAAACTGCGGCATGCCTGAGTATGCCGATACACGAAATGAATACACAGACGCGTAATAATGTATAGTTACATCTATCCTCAAAACTGTGGCATGCCTGAGTATGTCGATACTCTATAAAATTCTGATATGACATTATATTTACTCATTACGTTTGTATCAAATTTCATAATTCATTATATCAAAACAGCTACAGGTCCGGGGCCTTGACTTGAGGAATTATTGACGAAAATATACTGTACATTTATTTATTATTATGTTGTCTTACATTTAAGAGTATCGTCATTTGACATTTGTATAGAAATTTATAAACTCATCCATCACTCATTTGTAAAATTACACTTCTTGAGCAGAGCGAAGCGGCAACGTTGCATGAACGGTACAGTTAATCTATGATACAACTAGTTCGTTAATTATATTATGTAACTCGCTCGTTCAATTTTTTGGGAAGATTTAGTTATGAATTACAGTAGTCAATTAAATTATATTAATGAAAACGAGTACCGTGTGGGGCCGGTACTTAAAAAGAATAGCCCAACTGCATCTCTCCCCGTGAATGTCGTAAGAGGCGACTAAGGAATAAGGACAAGATACTGCGCTAAAGGGCGACAGGCTAGCCACTTCTCACCTTGGCGCAGTCCTTCCACCTAGTCATTCAGCATGTGGGTTCTTCGTGCCTTACTTGCTGCTTGATAGTTGTATTGTATTGTTTATTGATCATTCATACAGTAGTTAGGCTGCGCTCGAACTTGTCACAATTTGTTCTATCTTGTCCGTATACTGTGCTAAGCGTGGTGGTCGGTGTTGTGCTGTAATTTACCAGAGTTCTTATAGCACAACACCGATTACTCTGCTTACCCTGATTGTCGGGTTACAGCGTGTGTTATGTATGTATGTATGTATGTATGAGTTTCTTTCTTTAGAATGCATGCAGTATAGCAATCAGTTTCGCAGTTTATATAACTTACAACTGCTACTCATACCAAATTACCAAATTATACAAACTCAAAACAATCTAGCACATCAGGTTGTGAACTTAGATCAATAAATTCTACTTCTTGAATTTCTTTTTCCCCAAGTGGTGAGATCAAGAGAGATCGAACCTCTTCTGGCAGTACTTTCGCAGTGTTTGTTTTTGACTTTTTGACTTTTTGATTGACTTTGTGAAACAGGGATTAGGGACGACAAACGACGGAAATACGGCTCGGCGCTTTTTCGATAATCCCACATTAAGTTCAGACATTACAGGTATTCAAAGACTATCTACTATTCTGATTAGTATTTCTAGTGGTCTGAATATACATATCGAAAAATTCCACGAATATGCCTTAGAAACTGCCAAGCTATTCGTAGCTTTGTATGGGTGGTATCGCATGCCACTTAGCGTTCACGAACTTCTTATTCATGGCAGCGAAATAATTAAACGTTTGAATGTTATTCCTATAGGAATAGAACACCTATCGGAAGAGGCATCTGAGGCCCGGAATAAGGATTTCCGAAACTATAGAGAGTTTCGTTCTCGAAAAATCAGTAGACGCGCATCAAATCACGATATCTTGAATAACTTATTGCTTTCATGTGATCCATACTTTATTTATTTATTTTATTTATTTATTTATTTCTTCATCATCTGTAGGTACACAAGATACACTTAGGTTCGTCATTTAAGTTTTAAGCAAAAAATAGGCCATCGTCAAAAATTTAATACACAACACAGAATTATTTAATATAACGCACCTATAACTAACAAAATGTCAATAAAATAAAAATTAAAAAAAATAATAATAAAAAATAAAAATAAAAAATAACTCGTCAAAAGAATGTACGAACTAAATAACAATTGTCAAAAAATGTCAGAGAATTAAAACTACAGTTAACAACAATTGGTTACTTAACAACAATTGGTCCAAAAATGATTACAAACACTGCGAAAGTACTGCCAGATGAGGTTCGATCTCTCTTGATCTCACCACTTGGGGAAAAATAAATTCAAGAAGTAGAATTTATTGATGTAAGTTCACAACCTGATGTGCTAGATTGTTTTAAGTTTGTATAATTTGGTATCTCACCTATTCCTTTTTCCTTTGTCTCAGGAGCCGCCTTATTCCTGCAATGATTGCTCTATTTGCAACATCCTTTCCCTTTATCAATCCATTCATCCTGATGGGGAGGAAGTAGCAAGATTCCCCGAAGAGTATACGTTCATACTCGAGCCCTCCCCGTGAGTAGCAGTTGTAAGTTATATAAACTGCGAAACTGATTGCTACACTGCATGCATTCTAAAGAAAGAAACTCGTTTTCATAAATTTAATTTAATTGACTACTATAATTCATAACTAATGTGATATTCCCCAAAAATTGAACGAGCGAGTTACATAATATAGTTAACGAACTAGTTGTATCATAGATTAACTGTACCGTTCATGCAACGTTGCCGCTTCGCTCTGCTCAAGAAGTGTAATTTTACAACTGAGTGATGAGTTTATAAATTTCTATACAAATGCATGACGATACTCTTAACTGCAAGACAACATAAGAATAAATAAATGTACAGTATATTTTCGTCAATAATTCCCAAGTCAAGGCCCCTGACCTGTAGCTGTTTTGATATAATGAATTATAAAATTTGATACAAACGTAATGAGTAAATATAATGTAATATCAGAATTTTATAGAGTATCGACATACTCAGGCATGCCACAGTTTTGAGGATAGATGTAACTACATACATTATTACGCGTCTGTGTATTCATTTCGTGTATCGGCATATTCAGGCATGCAGCAGTTTTAAGTATAGATGCGAAATAAACGAATGATTCTGGATGATTAATTATTTTTAAAAGTTTTTACGTTTCATACTATATGTTTTCGTGTAGTAGGTAATGTTTCAATATTTCTAGTAGATTTTGTTACAATAGAATACAAAATACAAGTAATATGCACATTATTACCACTTTTTTACTCGAAAAATTGGGTTTACAGAGTGCTTTATTTTTATAGTTTGACACAAAATTTACTTATTTTATTTATTTAACTTTAAAGTTAAGCATTGACTCTTGCAAATGGATTACTCGTTTGGTAACGTAGGCACACTATGGTGTTTTATTTTTATTTTTAAAATAAGCAAGAAAAAAATATTTAAATGTAAATAAAACGAAAAGCGGGACGTAGCGGGATGAGTTTTTTTTACAGTCGTGTCGGGTTTCATGTGTAGAATACGTTTATATAACTCACTACTCTAACAAATTTTAACATTTCGAGAAATTTTATAAAAAGTGTCTATTTCCATACAACGAAATCAGATTTCGTCGATTATCTCCGTAACCGTCAACTTTATAGAAAATCACGAAAGAATAAAAGCAGCTTGTATTTAGTTGACATATAAGATTCTGCAAAAAAAAATTCGAAATTCGGAAAAAAGTGTACGTGTCCACGTTTGGTAGGTATCGAACCAGAGTGCGGCGGCGGGGCTTCCCCCGCAGGACGCTGACGTCCGTTCATATAGTTTTTGCATGCAAGACTTGAAATTCTCATATGGCTTGAATCCCACAAACTGTTAGTCACCACGAGCTTGGAGAGACCTCGCACGCAATACTTATGTTGCAAAATATATTAGTTCGTCTGCAAGCATGAGTCTCCGATTAGGAGTCGCTGGTGAAATCGGATGTGGCTGACCCACACGGTGGATGTCATATTATTCACAAAACGAAAATCGAAAATAGTCGTAAATATTAAGAGGAATATTAACCCATTGAGATGGGTCAAAATACCAATGGAATTGCTAATGAATAATGACGTGATGCTGTATGTAAAGTCTATGTAACCTTGCTGAGATATGTCTTATTTATTACATGGTTAAAAAACATTGAACCGACCTCAAAAAAACAACTACTTAGAACCAGAAAATTTATAGATGAAGCCCTTTTGTGCTTTTGAACTGCCTTCAACTCAATTATTTTTTATTTTTTTATTTTATAGTTCTAAGTAGTTGTTTTTTTAAGTCGGTTAATGTTTTTAAAACTGTTTTTTATTTCTCTCTTTTTAGTCATATCAAAAAGAAAAAAATATAAGTAATAAGAAAAAAAAGAATCGCAGAAATCGATTATCGTGGTATAGAATGAATCTTCTTGAAAACTACTGAACCGATTTTGATGAAACTTGCACTGTTCCCTAAGTTGAAATAAATGTAAGCCAATAAAAAAAGAATGGTCACAATCCGATTAATGGTTTCGAAGAAATGCGTGGACATACATACAAAAATACATACACCTATAATTTTTTTATATTTGGAACCCGCCACTGGCTTAATCCAAGGCGCCTGGCTGCAGCTCTAATTGAAGTAGTAGGATCTCTTCTGAAAACTCTAATACTTCCTCCTCATCTTCAGGCGGAATAACACCTGGTCTGCCAGCATCTGCATGCCTTCGGTTAATACTTCCGATTTCTCGGAGGCGCCGGTATGTCCCAGAAAACACTCTTACATTAGGTATACGACGATCAGGGTAAGGATGCGCGTATTCCCATTGTACCGCAGCGTCAACGCCGCCGTCGCAAAATCCATAGCAAAACAGAAAATCAGCGTATTCTTCACAAGTGAATGCAGCCATTACTGCAGGCACAACTCAAAAATAACGAACAATTTAGAACAAAAACAAGGAATCAATAACGTGGAATTCGTTTAATACTAATTACTAATTTACTAATTTTGGCGAGAGACAAAACGGCCGATCCCGAGTAAACGTTCTCTCTGTGTCAGACGTTTCATTTTTCGTTCATTTTGAGCACGAGTCTGATACTTGATATCTGATAAAAAAATGTAACTTGTGTGCAAGTGTACAACATTTGTACCTTTTCTGAAAGCTTATGAAATGATTAAGTTATTCCCATAATTTGCATGCCACGTGTCATACAATTTTTTTTTAGTAATCCTCTTCGATTTAAATAAATTTTGTGGTTTTTTTTTTTGCATAACCTGTGATTTATGACCTTTTATTTCTGAGATTACGGATATTTTCAGCGCACATATTTTTTTATAGTAGTCTCTCATTCGTCAGCAATTAGAAAATAGCTGATTAAGTACCCAGAGTGGATTAGTTATTTTATAATTATAATTTTTTGGTATCAAGAAAGAAAATTTCAAAAAAATGTTTTAACGTAAATAACTCAAAAACTGTTCATTTTCGACCCATAGTTTTTTGGGACAAATTTGTTGCAAATTAGCTCTAGAATGACCCCTTAGAAGGAATGTATCGAATTACCAAACAGCCTGTAGATACTTTCGATGGTTTGCTACATCGCTCTGTAGCCATCGCTCGCATCGAAAACATTTACTCATCCAAAGATGCGTTGCCCGCGCAGCGTGGCGTCTCGTCGTCGTCGTCCGAACCGAACGAAACAAGATAAAGTTATCGTCGCATTGGGCATTGGAATGATTCCGTCGTCGGCCGCGGTGCGGCGGCACGGCGCGGCGCGGAGCGGCGGCGGCCGGCGGCGCGGCGGCGCGGCGCGGCGAGGACGGTCAAGGTTCCCCGCCCGCGAATATCCGCGTGTTGCGCGACTATTTATCTGGTTTTGGGTCAACGAGACTTGATCGAGTTGAAGGTGACCCATCTGCGAGTCAATTTCACTACGCAATGAAGGCGCGAGCCGCTTGCGCGCCAGCTTGAAGGTGAACTGGCTACTATACTCCTACCTAATACGCATAAAGGTTCATTCAGATCTTCAGACAATGAACGTGTCATACATAATAAGTCATACATAACATAAGTACACACTAAACACCATCATGTCTGGGAGAATGATCGGTCGTCTCTGTCACACACACACACACACACAAGCGACACAATGTAATAATGTTCTTTGCTTTGGTGGAGTTTAGCACGCACTTTCGCACCACCTTTCCGTAGACATAGTAAGGAGAGTATGTTTAAAATATGCCGTAGATTATCTCTCTTTTAAGGCTGGTAGATTACTGCATATTTCAATCCAATCCTCTAACGAAGGCAACTAACGCAAACTTTGGTGTACACACGTGATCGTCGCCCACGCAGCGAATAGTTCGCACATGAGATGCGTCGCCGAAATAGAACGTCAGCCATCAGGCACGCGGGGGAGGGGGGAGGTTTAACAACGACGACCAGCGGCGAGCAAGTGACACGCATTCTAGTTTAGTCTACATCAAGTCAGTTAAATCGGTCGACACAGGTATGTTCGCCGTATGCCGTATGCACTATGCGACGCGACGCGACGACGACGCGACGACGACGCGCGCGCGACGCAACGCAAGCCCCGCGACGACACCGCGCCGCGCGGTTGATGATCTGATTGAGCGAAATCATTTTATGCTGGCAATTTCAATAATTAATAAATAACTCAAGAGGAAAAATGTTTTCATTAATGAAATGGACATTGAAAAATTTGTTAATTCAATGGAAAACTATTTAAAAATGTGCAAAAATAATCACATTTTATTCATTGTAATCATATCAGTAATTAATTATAATCACTGTTTTCAAACACGCTAAAACTGCTTGATTTTTGTGTTTTGGAACTCGTTCATTTCTGCAAATAAGCATATACCTACCTAGGTACATCTAACTAAACATCCAAACGTTGACTGTAAGAAATATCTGTTAAGAGATCCGCCTTAGCACCTTGTGTAAATGTTATATATAATGCTTGTTACTGTTGAATGTAACTGTATTGGAACTTTGAAAAGCGTGTGATCGAGATATATAACAAATGGCGTCATTTTGCTATAAATGATTTTGTTTAATAAAATTAAATATATCAATAAAAATTCCATTCAAATTCTCTTTAGTTTCTGAGATCAAGTCTTCAAAGTTCACGCGGAAGAAAAAATCGACATTTTGTTACCGTATGTATAGTTTGTATAGAAAATGATAAAATTTTACAACCAGATAGACAAAGAATTGTTCTATATAATAATTGTTCTAAAAGAATATTTTGCAATAGTTTTTATTTAGCCTTTAGAATGGTCTAGTTATCACGGGTGGGCTACTTCTTCAAAAATCCACATGTGGCGTTACTACGCGCCTTGAGTTAAATTTATCATCACATAATTGCATATATTAAGGTTGATCGTTTACTTCTCAAATAGCTGAAAATGCAAACGGCTAAATGTACTAGTATTTTGAATATCCCATCTCTCTGCGTCTACGTCATTCATCCTATTTCCGGGCATTAGTTAGTAGAGCATCCTCCGTTGCGAGGAGAAGCGAATGTTGACAGTGCGGGCGGATAGTTTGAGCAAGATTGCGGATGGGGCGAGTGAAGCGAGGGAAGATGACGGCACAACTAAGTACGTATGTAAACATTGACACGTTTTAAGGTCGTCATCGCGCCAGCAGACGACAACGTATGACAACGTTCGAGGAAGAACCCGGTTGTGTCCGGTATATTGCTAGACATGACGCGATGAATGTAACACCGGTAACAAGCGGTAGTACCCGGCACAGTTCAGTCTAGGAAGGTGTATGATGATGTGATGATGATGAATCAGAAAGTAAAAACAAACAAAAAACAGCAGAACAAAAACAATAATTGATCGTAGTTTATCGCGAACAGGGCGATGGAAAAATTAGAGGTCTAGTACTTTTTTCTACCTTCATTTTCATTTGGCATTTATTCGTTAACAATTAAGTAATCAGCGCAGAAGCAGAAGCGGCAAATCAGTTATGGATCGTTATACACTTGAGCAACGTGTTTTAATTATTAAAACGTTCTAAGCAAATAATCTTCTATTGCGAAAACGTTGTCCAGGTCAATTAATCGCAAGAAATTATGACTTGGATTACACCCAAAGAATACATTATTTCACAGCTCCTGCCTTTTTTCTGTGGGACGTGTTTTCGTCAGGTCGATGAATTTTGAACACTTAAAACAGAATATTCGAGACTCTGTTTATTGTATAATTTCATCCATAGGTAAGGTAACCTACACTTGGACAATTCGAAAATTCTGCCAGTTCTTATTCAATGCGAAGAAAAACTGACAAACAAACTTCGCAAGTCACAATGTTTTGTTAGTACCTTATAATAAGTATGTCATGTATTATAGTAACTTATAATAATTATAATTAATAACTTATAATTAATTATTAACCCATGCTACCGCTCACAAGAACATTAATATTTACAGCATAAACATGAATACACTCAAGAATCTGACCACTCACCTAATCACCTATATCTGGTGTATAGTGAAATCTGGTGTATAGTAAAAAATGATACTTAAATATTTTAAGTCAAATCAACAACAATTTGTATAAGTTTATTACAAAGAAATGTAATAATATACCTAATAATAATAATCACGTGATCACCCACGATCATCGGTCATGAGGTTGTATATCCCGCGGAAGTGTGGGGTCGAGGTATGTTAAATGCCAAGAACCTGCACAACCGCGAGGTATGCAATCTCCGTCAGTACTTTTTGGAAAAGACTGATGTTTGTGAGATGCATCGCGATGTCGTCACCAGCGATAAAGGTCTTACCCCGCTGAGCATGGGAAAAGAGAACTGGCGGAAGCCGGTTGTACTGAGCACCGAGGACCGCATGGAAGTATGGAAAGGCAAGGAGCTGCACGGTAGGTACTTCCGGTCTCTCACGGGACCGGATGTAGACAAACTTACTTCCGTGCACTGGCTACGCTTCGGGGACCTCTTCGGGGAAACCGAAGGGTTTGTCTTTGCAATACAAGATGAGGTTGTCAAGACGAACAACTATAGGAAACACATAATGAAGGACGGGACCATTGACATCTGCCGCGCCTGCCACCAACCTGGCGAGTCCCTCAGACATGTGATTTCCGGTTGTTCGCAGCTTGCCAACACCGAGTATTTGCATAGACACAACCTAGTAGCCAGGATTATCCACCAGCAACTTGCCTTAAAGTTCAACCTTGTAGGTACCGAAGTGCCTTACTATAAGTACAATCCGCCGCCAGTTCTCGAGAACGGTCATGTCACACTCTACTGGGACCGGTCCATTATCACAGACAGGACTATTCTCGCGAACAGACCTGATATTGTGATAGTGGACCGGGAGGCAAGGCGCGCAACGCTCGTCGATATCGCCGTGCCGCATGATGGTAACCTCGTCAGTAAGGAAGCAGAGAAGATGTTAAAGTATCTGGATCTACAGCACGAGGTTACCAAAATGTGGCCCGTCGACTCGACGATCGTTGTGCCCATAGTCGTTTCGGCGCATGGGCTGATAGCGAAGAGCCTCGACGACCACCTTGAGAGGCTCTCGCTGAGTGGTTGGGTCAAGAGCCAGATCCAGAAGGCAGCCCTGCTCGACACTGCACGCATCGTCCGGAGGTTCCTCTCTTTGGGATCCGACCATCGGTAGCTTGGGCTCGCCCCGCCGCCGGTGGTGGAAACTCCATTTGTTTTTGTATTAATTTTAGATTTTAAGTTTGTAAATATTATGTAAAATTAATATAAAAAAAATGTGTAAATAAATGGATGAAAATAAATAATAATAATATTAATATACATTAATGTAATAATAATGTAATAATGGACCTCAAACGCAATAAATACGGTGATCTTGCAGACAGTTTTCACTTTGTTGCTTTTGCGGTAGAGACGCTCGGTCCGTGGAGTTCTGGTGCCAGGAGTTTCCTGAAGAAGCTCGGGAAGCTTCTAGTCGATGTAACTGGTGTCCCGCCCGCAATCGAAGGCTTACTTCATCCAACGAGTTAGCCTTGCCATCCAGCGGGGAAATGCCGCAAGTGTGCTAGGTACCTTTACCTTAGATTCATTTGATAACTATTTCAATGATAATAAGTGATATTAAAAATCTAAAGATACAATCCAATTGTCAAAAGTTATGGGATACCGCTGGAAATATGCGAAAATATGATGAAAAAGCCAGAAAAGAGCTCGCATTTGTTATGCACCAATAGGCGGACATTTGACAGATATGTTATTTTCCATATGTAATTATTGCCAAGCTCGAATAAAATAATTATGGAAAATATCTGGTATTTTTAGTTGTTTGTTATAGAAATAATCTAAATTTAAAGTTATACCACTCTTATTTGGCCAGCCTGTACTATGTACACCGAATTTCAGTGCATGTTCAGTTCGCTAAACAGAAACTGAATTTCGCTCTCACCCTTAACCTCTTAAACCCCAATATTCTGCATTAGGCCTGTGATTAAGCCTTCAAAGCACGAGTTTCAAAGGCTGAGTTAAAGAGGTGAAGGGAACTGCGTGTGTGTGAAGTGGAGCAGCGAAACGGGAGTCAGGTGCAGTGTACAAGTTCGCCTATCATTTAGTCAGGTATCCATCACGCAAGTATACGCAGACAATCAGAGCAGATAGATACGAACGGTTCACCGCCATCGATGTTCACCGCGTGTTCCTTTCGAAGCCACACAAAACATTCCCGAGCGAGACCGATCGGTCTGCTCTGCCCCAGCTGCGCTCGTACGTTCTAATTTCAAATTCACGTCCAAAACATTCTCCGCCGCCGCCACCGGCCGCCACGCGCCTCTGCGCGGCCGTTCACGCGCAGCACGAGAGACGAAGATAGAACATGGATGTGGGCGAAATCTCGAAATAAAAATAACCGAAAGCGCTTGGCTCGGATGGATTTAGTGAAGTCCAGAAAAAACTTCTCGTTGCAGCAATACAGATATTGTATTATTTGTTTATTTGTTTGATAATTAAGCGGTCAGTGTTTATCTAAGCAACGGGTCATTTCTTGGCTATACTTATTACGCACATGACAGCGATGCGATATATCCTTAGGTAAAGGAAAAGTAAGCAGTTACTTATCGGGGACACAGCGAACGGCTGCCAGTCAGCTAAACCGCCTGCCACCTGCTGTGATGCAGCGCCGCTGGTTAGATAACTGGGTCATTTTATTATCAAATTCTATTCTAGCGGTCACACAACGATATCAGACTCAACATTATTTTAATATTATTGTTTACGTACTAATCAATTACACTGTTCAAGTGATCGATTTCGGGTGGGAGTTCTGTCAAAAATGTTTTTCTTTGCTCAGCAGTTCCGCATCAGGGATCCGAATACGGGCATTCAATTTACAGGATCATCTCTAGTAAACACACAGGGTCAAATAGATTTTTTTTTAACTTTTCCCGATAGATCTTTTCCCGATCCCCCCCCCCCCCCCCCCCCCCCTCTCCGCTTCACTGGTCATCATTTTTTTTTCAAAATGCTATCCCTACAGTATGCAGCGTCCAACAGTAATCTGCTAGCATAGATGGGCTCCACTTTCCTTGGTATCGCTTCTCCATAGCCGCAATAACCTGGTGAAATTGTTCTCCGTGCTCGTCGCTGATATCACCCATATTTTCAGGAAAAAAATCTAGATGAGAGTGCAGAAAGTATTTTTGCAGGCCATGAGCACTTCAGACACAAGGCTTACATAGTTTTAAATTTTATGGTTTCCAAGAAAGTTCTCGATAACATGCTTGAAGGCTGACCAAGCGGGTAGCGCAACCGGTCTCAACACTGTACTAAAATTCTGATCAGTCAAGACCTCCCATATTTGTTGTCCACGAATATTCTTTCTTAAATTTTTGCTTCGCTGATCTTGGGAAACTTTTGCTTCGAGTAATTCATACCATCTCCATCCTTAGACAAGCCTTTAATAACATTTTCTGAGAGTTCTTGGAGATCGTACACAAATAACGTGTGGAGCCCATGGACTATTAAGTAATCTGTGCCCATGGGTGCCCATTACTTGTCCTGGTCACCAACTTTGCACTTAAAATAGAGTTCATACGCTCTTTCTCCAAAACAGCCATAGTTTTTTTTGCGAAATTGGTGTAAACTCACCGCACATATAGCAAAGCGTGTCCGCACTATTTTTGCACTTTCGAGGCAATTTGTTTTTCCACAATTTGGCAAAAACAAACACAATAACATGTGCTCAGATGAAGAAAAGTTAAGAAAGTGACAGGAGAAGCTCTCAAAGTGACTTTAGAGTCTGGTGTTACTTTAAGTTGGAAAAATAAGGGAAGACACACAAACAATTTTTAAATGAATGCACAGTTTACAAAAACGAAAATCCCAAAAAAACCTGACGTGCTAGAAAAAAACTAATTACGTTTCTGAAATCAGCGTTAAATTTCCTATCAGATTCAGCTACTCTCGTTAAAGGGACAACAATTTGTTGACCAGTTGCTGACCGTTAGATCTAACGGGCAGCATCGCGCAATACCTACATACAAATAATTTGTATGCGGTGACGATGACGTGACCTTTTTGTACGCAGTTTTCTCTCCATTTTCATACCGCTCCTTTTTTGTCCAATTAAGTAATTTGATTAAAAAGTATCGGCAACGTTTTCCAAATTCTCAACGACCCCCTCCCGTCGATGGGATAAACAAGAACCACCGGAAGCGTGTAAACGAGCCATTACAAATACAGTAACACGCCCGCTTGAGTTGAACGACTCAAATGAAACCGTCGAGTGCCCCATGCAATGTGTTAACTTGATCGCATAAGAACACTGTATTGTTTTAGCATCTGACGATAGATAACGTGTGGATGCCAACGTATCTTCCACGTGTGGGTACAACCACCGCTCTAGTGGAAAAACATGCCTGCATGTGGAATCATATTAACTTTCTGCGAGTATGTTTTTTTTCTGGAACCTGACCTGTGTACAAGCGAGATTTTAGCCTGATACACCTTGTTCCTGTCATTCTAGGTGCCGCGTCAGCGCTTCCCTTCGGTCGTGCCGGCTAAAAGGAACTGATCAGAAAACACCGGCAATATTTCATAGCCGTTTCGGTCGGCCTTCACCCAGTGCGGCGGTATCAAATTATAAGGTAAAGGATGGGACCACCCGCTGGTGTGGTTCAAAGCTCCTTGGATGGGACCTATAGTTTTCAAGGAATCAGAAGCAAATCATGTTCACGAAAAAATGCAGTGAACGTGTGATACTGATAAAGTTCTGATTGTATCTTCGCCGCAGGTTCATACTCACTTACGTGAGTATGAACCTACATACATACCTACACAGAGTTGAGCGAGACGTGAGAAGGTCGCCGCCGCGCCGCGCCGCTGCGCTGCGCTGCGCTGGGGCGCTCTGCTTGTTTACCAATACGCGTTACGTAAGCCGGTGCAGCACGGTCGGAGCCGGCTGCCTGTGTACAAATTTAGGTAGAATAACTTGACTTCGCCAATCCCGGCGATAAATCCATACCTAGAATAAAACCATTCAATATTTGTGTAAAATTAAAAAAATATTATATTTAGACCAATCGCAAGAATCCGACCGCTTTCCCGTCTCCTGCTGCCTGCTGGCGATTTATTCTGTAGCCGCGCCGGCGCCGTCTCGCCGACAAAAAAAAATGCGAACGCAAGCGAATTCCGTTGCTTGTGTAAATGTCCCATTATACTTCACTTGGGTAGCAATTCAGAATAACTCTTCCTTTTCATCGTGCAACCCCGAACAAACGCACACTGCGAAATATGTAGGTATAAGAAAGGCCTGACAATATGCATCCCGTCAGGATTGCCGAATTTGTCGAAATTTGGCCGCAAGGAAAAACCACTAGATCACGTGCACAAACGATTTTCTCATGGTAAATTGTTTATGGCACACGCAAGCACGGTAAAGGTACTTTCAACTTGTTATCACCACGAGGCTCGATCATGTATCTGCTCCTCGGGCATTCACTACAATCGGAACTACTATTCACGCCAAGGCGCACTGTTCCTGCATACACTGAAGCACTGTCATTGCACCTAGCCCATATGGACACAAACAAGGCGCAATTGGCTGACATCGCGGGAGTATCAAGTTCGGCTATAGTAGTATATAGTTTGCGTTACGATAGGTTTCATAATAAAAATATATGCATCTCGGCCAGTCCGTATGCTCGTTGAGCGCGGTACGTACGGTACCTACCTACACACATCAACGGTCGTTGTACCACACAGTAAGCGCATACAAGGTGACCCACATACATTGCATTCTACATTGCAATAACAAACACTCTACACTGCCTGCACACTGCACACCGGGCGGAGCGCGGTGGCGGCGGCGCACTCTGGTTCGATACCTACCAAACGTGGACATCCACACTTTTTTTCGAATTTCAAATTTTTTTTTGCGGAATCTTATATGTCGACTAAATACAAGGTGCTTTTATTATCTCGTGATTTTCTATCAAGTTGACGGTTACGGAGATAATCGACCGAATCTGATTTCGTTGTATGGAAATAGACACTTTTTATTAAATTTCTCGAAATGTTAAAATTTGTTAGAGTAGTGAGTTATATAAGCGTATTCTACACATGAGCTCCGACACGACTGTAAAAAAAACTCATCCCGCTACGTCCCGCTTTTCGTTTTATTTACATTTAAATTTTTTTTTCTTGCTTATTTTGAAAATAAAAATAAAATACCATAGTGTGCTTACGTTACCAAACGAGTAATCCATTTGCAAGAGTCAATGCTTAACTTTAAAGTTAAATAAATAAAATAAGTCAATTTTGTGTCAAACTATAAAAATAAAGCACTCTGTAAACCCAATTTTTCGAGTAAAAAAGTGGTAATAATGTGCATATTACTTGTATTTTGTATTCTATTGTAACAAAATCTATTAGAAATATTGAAACGTACAACATAATGTACTTTCCATGGATTTTTATAACGAAACATTACCTACTACACGAAAACAGATCGTATAAAACGTAAAAACTTTTAAAAATTATTAATCATCCAGAATCATTCGTTTATTTCGTATCTATCCTTAAAACTGCGGCATGCCTGAGTATGCCGATACACGAAATGAATACACAGACGCGTAATAATGTATATAGTTACATCTATCCTCAAAACTGTGGCATGCCTGAGTATGTCGATACTCTATAAAATTCTGATATTACATTATATTTACTCATTACGTTTGTATCAAATTTCATAATTCATTATATCAAAACAGCTACAGGTCCGGGGCCTTGACTTGAGGAATTATTGACGAAAATATACTGTACATTTATTTATTCTTATGTTGTCTTACATTTAAGAGTATCGTCATTTGACATTTGTATAGAAATTTATAAACTCATCCATCACTCATTTGTAAAATTACACTTCTTGAGCAGAGCGAAGCGGCAACGTTGCATGAACGGTACAGTTAATCTATGATACAACTAGTTCGTTAATTATATTATGTAACTCGCTCGTTCAATTTTTGGGGAAGATTTAGTTATGAATTACAGTAGTCAATTAAATTATATTAATGAAAACGAGTACCGTGTGGGGCCGGTACTTAAAAAGAATAGCCCAACTGCATCTCTCCCCGTGAATGTCGTAAGAGGCGACTAAGGAATAAGGACAAGATACTGCGCTAAAGGGCGACAGGCTAGCCACTTCTCACCTTGGCGCAGTCCTTCCACCTAGTCATTCAGCATGTGGGTTCTTCGTGCCTTACTTGCTGCTTGATAGTTGTATTGTATTGTATTGTATTGTTTATTGATCATTCATACAGTAGTTAGGCTGCGCTCGAACTTGTCACAATTTGTTCTATCTTGTCCGTATACTGTGCTAAGCGTGGTGGTCGGTGTTGTGCTGTAATTTACCAGAGTCCTTATAGCACAACACCGATTACTCTGCTTACCCTGATTGTCGGGTTACAGCGTGTGTTATGTATGTATGTATGTATGAGTTTCTTTCTTTAGAATGCATGCAGTATAGCAATCAGTTTCGCAGTTTATATAACTTACAACTGCTACTCATACCAAATTACCAAATTATACAAACTCAAAACAATCTAGCACATCAGGTTGTGAACTTAGATCAATAAATTCTACTTCTTGAATTTCTTTTTCCCCAAGTGGTGAGATCAAGAGAGATCGAACCTCTTCTGGCAGTACTTTCGCAGTGTTTGTTTTTGACTTTTTGACTTTTTGATTGACTTTGTGAAACAGGGATTAGGGACGACAAACGACGGAAATACGGCTCGGCGCTTTTTCGATAATCCCACATTAAGTTCAGACATTACAGGTATTCAAAGACTATCTACTATTCTGATTAGTATTTCTAGTGGTCTGAATACACATATCGAAAAATTCCACGAATATGCCTTAGAAACTGCCAAGCTATTCGTAGCTTTGTATGGGTGGTATCGCATGCCACTTAGCGTTCACGAACTTCTTATTCATGGCAGCGAAATAATTAAACGTTTGAATGTTATTCCTATAGGAATAGAACACCTATCGGAAGAGGCATCTGAGGCCCGGAATAAGGATTTCCGAAACTATAGAGAGTTTCGTTCTCGAAAAATCAGTAGACGCGCATCAAATCACGATATCTTGAATAACTTATTGCTTTCATGTGATCCATACTTAACAACAATTGGTCCAAAAATGATTACAAACACTGCGAAAGTACTGCCAGATGAGGTTCGATCTCTCTTGATCTCACCACTTGGGGAAAAATAAATTCAAGAAGTAGAATTTATTGATGTAACTTCACAACCTGACGTGCTAGATTGTTTTAAGTTTGTATAATTTGGTATCTCACCTATTCCTTTTTCCTTTGTCTCAGGAGCCGCCTTATTCCTGCAATGATTGCTCTATTTGCAACATCCTTTCCCTTTATCAATCCATTCATCCTGATGGGGAGGAAGTAGCAAGATTCCCCGAAGAGTATACGTTCATACTCGAGCCCTCCCCGTGAGTAGCAGTTGTAAGTTATATAAACTGCGAAACTGATTGCTACACTGCATGCATTCTAAAGAAAGAAACTCGTTTTCATAAATTTAATTTAATTGACTACTATAATTCATAACTAATGTGATATTCCCCAAAAATTGAACGAGCGAGTTACATAATATAGTTAACGAACTAGTTGTATCATAGATTAACTGTACCGTTCATGCAACGTTGCCGCTTCGCTCTGCTCAAGAAGTGTAATTTTACAACTGAGTGATGAGTTTATAAATTTCTATACAAATGCATGACGATACTCTTAACTGCAAGACAACATAAGAATAAATAAATGTACAGTATATTTTCGTCAATAATTCCCAAGTCAAGGCCCTGACCTGTAGCTGTTTTGATATAATGAATTATAAAATTTGATACAAACGTAATGAGTAAATATAATGTAATATCAGAATTTTATAGAGTATCGACATACTCAGGCATGCCACAGTTTTGAGGATAGATGTAACTACATACATTATTACGCGTCTGTGTATTCATTTCGTGTATCGGCATATTCAGGCATTTTTTTTTATTTTTTTTTATATGAAAACTGACACGGTTGGCTACATCACCTACAACATCCGTGATGTCAGCCCATAACACCGGGTGAACTTGGTGCCACGTCAGTGCTTCCCTTCGGTCGTTCCGGCTACACTGAACTGGACGGAAAACACAAACTATTTACATAGCCGTTTCGACCGACCTTTCATTCAGTGCGGTGGTACCAACCCGGGCGGGTTAAACCCTACCACCTAGTAATATAAGAAGGGAGTCATATCCCTTAGTCGCCTTTTACGACATACACGGGGAGAGATGCAGCGGGGCTATTCTTTTAAGGTACCGGCCCCACACGGTAGGCATGCAGCAGTTTTAAGTATAGATACGAAATAAACGAATGATTCTGGATGATTAATTATTTTTAAAAGTTTTTACGTTTTATACGATATGTTTTCGTGTAGTAGGTAATGTTTCAATATTTCTAGTAGATTTTGTTACAATAGAATACAAAATACAAGTAATATGCACATTATTACCACTTTTTTACTCGAAAAATTGGGTTTACAGAGTGCTTTATTTTTATAGTTTGACACAAAATTTACTTATTTTATTTATTTAACTTTAAAGTTAAGCATTGACTCTTGCAAATGGATTACTCGTTTGGTAACGTAGGCACACTATGGTGTTTTATTTTTATTTTTAAAATAAGCAAGAAAAAAATATTTAAATGTAAATAAAACGAAAAGCGGGACGTAGCGGGATGAGTTTTTTTTACAGTCGTGTCGGGTTTCATGTGTAGAATACGTTTATATAACTCACTACTCTAACAAATTTTAACATTTCGAGAAATTTTATAAAAAGTGTCTATTTCCATACAACGAAATCAGATTTCGTCGATTATCTCCGTAACCGTCAACTTTATAGAAAATCACGAAAGAATAAAAGCAGCTTGTATTTAGTCGACATATAAGATTCTGCAAAAAAAAATTCGAAATTCGAAAAAAAGTGTACGTGTCCACGTTTGGTAGGTATCGAACCAGAGTGCGGCGGTGTGGTGGCGCGGCGGCGCGGCGGCGACACTCGCTGCGAGGTCGTCGTTGCGAATGCGCTGGCTGTCACTTGAAGCTGAAACGTGCGACATGCGTGAAGTACCTACCTAGCAGACCACAGTCTTCGTCTGAGCAGCAGAACGAAAAACGCTCGGCCATTTGACCGCAATCAATCCGTAATAAATAAACATAGTGCGCGTCGGACTCGCGCGCGCATCGGGCGGGAGTTCCGTCCGTAGTCCGTACCGCCACACGTAGTTGGACCGTGTTTATTATTTGTTGTTTTACTATAGTGTTTGCACTGTAATCGCACCTAGTTTGACGCGCTTGTATGTATTACAGTTTTTACGATAGAGCAAACATAGAAATAGAAGTAAAAGAAGTAAATAAAAAAAGTAAGTTTCTTGTATGGGAAGTGGGGATCGCCCTTAATTTTTTACTTTTTAGTTTTTTTTTTATTATTTGCTAGGATATCCGCCATAACATATTTTGTGAAATGTCACCCGGCTACCTATTACGGTTAAAAAAATACGGTTCAATAGATCCAATTGCGTTTTAGGATCCTTGTTGGGAAGCAGTACTTAAGTATGTCTGGTAGAAAACAATATTTTTTTTTCTAACATCAAACTCAAGATGGCTTTATACGAGAAACGTCAATGTCGGGAGCAACCGATTTTTAGTACTGAGCCTTACGCCGCCGCCGCGCCGCCGCCGCCGACGATGTAATACCTATTAATATTCCCACAGCTTTACTATTATCTATTACTATGTCGCCATAGTAATAGATATATAAATAGAATAAATAGAATTGTTTTGAACTGCAATTGTCATACACTTGCATATGTACTTCATCCCCAACATAATCAACAAATGCACAATGAAACTATAAATAAATATAATACCTATTATAAAGATACGCGAATCCACAAAAGCGACTGAAATTTACAAAATTTTTATAATTTATTTATTTTTAGCTTTGATCTGCACTCCGCTTACAACTTTAACGGCTGGACCAATTAATTTAGTTGACAGACGCGCCGTCTATCCTTCGACTTGTTTCGCTGCGCGCATTACGAACGAACTACGACGATACGACAGATAGACGCAGTTTCCACTTTCCACTGGCTGTTTAGCTGTAACCTTCCGCGCGCATTGTCGGCTCAAACAAGGCGATAAGACAAACGCGACAACGGTAAATATGGAAGGCGATTGTGCTTGAAGCACGTAGCAGTCGGTGAAAACAGATAAATGTATATCTGTAGAACCATATCACATTAAACTAGCGTTCACTGCACTCCAATGATCCCTTTTCAAGACGAGCAAGCGCGTATGCGACAGGGTTCTAATGTAATCTACTTATAGAGCTGTATGTAGGTACACGCCCCTGATAAAAATGTAAACAAAGGTATTTGGGCCTTCCCGATGACATTGTTGTCTGCAATGATTGGCTAATTAAAATATCACCTAGGCTAGAATATTTGTCAACCTCGGTAGCTCAGTGGTGCGGTCGGTCAATCATCGGTCGTGATTATAAGCACACGGTCGCGGTCAATACTTGGATGGGTGACCGCTCGACCGTTGGAGGCTGACCGTAGTTCGGATTCCATGTAAAACTCTAGGTCCCTTCCCTTCTTACCTTACAACGTGGTAGGGTTCCCTTCTTACTTTACAACCCGCCCAGGTTGATACCACACCACACTGAATGAATACCTAGTTCGTGTTTTCCGTCCAGTATAGAGTAGCCGGCACTGACATGGCACCTAGTTCACCAAGGTGTCATGGGCTGACAGCCAACCTGTCAATTTCCATTAAAAAAAACTAAATAAAGGTCCTTCATTCATATATTATATAAATTGTCTATATTTTAAAATGTGCGCTCCATCACATATTTAGTTACTGCTCAATGCAGCACAGGGACACGTTGATGGCTTGAAAAGTGATAGAAAAGGGGGCAAGTGTCATTCAAAAGTAATTAGGTTCAGTCAGAAATAGACCCTTAAGGAGGACCCAAAACCGTATGGCTCAAGATGTTCAAATTCAGAAAGAAATATAATTGAACATTTCATAGGAGACATTAAGTAGTGTGAATTGTTTTATTGTTTACTAGCTTTTGCCCGCGGCTTCGCTCGCGTGAAATTCCTATTTCAAAGGAAGAAAGTAAGTAACTAAGGGCGAGCTGGGTTCAGGTAAACGATAAACCGTCTCGAAGAAAGTGAGTAACTTTTTGAGGCCGAAGGCGAAGTTGCGTTCAGGAAGACGATAAACTATCTCGAAGACAGTAAGTAACTATGAGCGAGGCCGAAGGCCGAGCTGCGTTCAGGATGAGGGTAAACTTTTCAAAGAAAGTAAGTAACAGAGGGCGAGGCTGATGGCCGAGCTGCGTTCAGGAAAACGATAAACCTTCTCGAAGACAGTAAGTAACTATGGGCGAGGCCGAAGGCCGAGCTGCGTTCAGAAAGAGGATAATCTTTTCGAAGAAAGTAAGTAACAGAGGGCGAGTCCGAAGGCCGAGCTGCGTTCAGGAAGACCATAAACCTTTTCGAAGACAGTAAGTAACTATGGGCGAGGCCGAAGGCCGAGCTGCGTTCAGGATGAGGGTAAACTTTTCGAAGAAAGTAAGCAAAAGAGGGCGAGGCCGAAGGCCGAGCTGCGTTCAGGAAAACGATAAACCTTCTCGAAGACAGTAAGTAACTATGGGCGAGGCCGAAGGCCGAGCTGCATTCAGGAAGAGGATGACCTTTTCGAAGAAAGTAAGTAACAGAGGGCGAGGCCGAAGGCCGAGCTGCGTTCAGGAAGACGATAAATTCTCGAAGACAGTAAGTAACTATGGGCAAGGCCGAAGGCCGAGATGTGTTCAGGAAGAGGATAAACCTTTTCGAAGAAAGTAAACTTTCTGAACACTGCTCGGCCTTCGGCCTCGCCCATGGTTACTTACTGTCTTCGAAAAGGTTTATCGTCTTCCTGAACGCAGCTCGGCCTTCGGCCTCGCCCTCTGTTACTTACTTTCTTAGAAAAGGTTATCCTCTTCCTGAACGCAGCTCGGCCTTCGGCCTCGCCCATAGTTTCTTACTTTCTTCGAGAAGGTTCAGTTTTCCTGAACGCAGCTCGGCCTTCGGCCTCGCCCTCTGTTACTTACTTTCTTCGAAAAGTTTACCCTCATCCTGAACGAAGCTCGGCCTTCGGCCTCGCCCATAGTTACTTACTTTCTTCGAAAAGGTTATCCTCTTCCTGAACGCAGCTCGGCCTTCGGCCTCGCCCATAGTTACTAACTGTCTTCGAGAAGGTTTATCGTCTTCCTGAACGCAACTCCGCCGTCGGCCTCAAAAAGTTACTCATTTTCTTCGAGACGGTTTATCGTTTACCTGAACCCAGCTCGCCTTTAGTTACTTACTTTCTTCCTTTGAAATACGAATTTCACGTGAGCGAAGCCGCGGGAAAAAGCTAGTCTTTAAGAAAGTAAGTAACAAAGGGCGAGGCCGAAGGCCGAGCTACGTTTAGGAAGAGGATAACCTTTTCGAAGAATGTAAGTAACAGAGGGCGAGTCCAAAGGCCGAGCTGCGTTCAGGAAGACCATAAATCTTCTCGAAGAAAGTAACTTCTTTGTTAGTTACTTTCATCAAAAAGGTTTATCCTCTTCCTGAACACATCTCGGCCTTCGGCCTCGCCCATAGTTACTTGCTGTCTTCGAGAATTTATCGTCTTCCTGAACGCAGCTCGGCCTTCGGCCTCGCCCTTTGTTACTTGCTTTCTTCGAGGTTTATGGTCTTCCTGAACGCAGCTCGGCCTTCGGCCTCGCCCTTTGTTACTTACTTTCTTCGAGAAGGTTTATAGTCTTCCCGAATGCAGCTCGGCCTTCGGCCTCGCCCTTAGTTACTTACTTTCTTTGAGTAGGTCTATCGTCTTCCTGAACGCAACTCATTCACAAACTTTCGTGTTTATAATATTAGTAGTATTTATTTTGGGTAGGTTTGGAGTGAGGCCTGATTTTAGAAATTATTACCTAAGCAAAAGCTAACAATATATAAATTTTTGAAATGTGCTAATTAAGCCCTTTCATTTGATAGCCAACACGGCATCATTAAAAATTATTTTTTTTAGTTCATTACTTTATGTCCTCTAGAGGGCGGCATATCTAATAGCCTATAGACGTTGGATGCGTCTTGACGACCAGCGGACGGTCCCTCCCGGACTCTCCCAGGCTTTCCTTTATTCCCCCCCAAGTACAGTAACAGGACCTTGAAGAGGAAAGTGAATAGGTGCCTGTCAGGCCGGCACGGCACTCGCAACCTCTGCATACGACCGGATGTCCATGCACGTTGTTAGCCACCTTATAATAAAATCCCCAAAATAATTCATTAGGTAATTCTAAATGTACAACATTTGTATCACACAGCTCTGTAACATGCAATTAATTATAATATTTCTATCTCTGTGACAAAGATTATAATATCTATATCTGTAATGTCTTTGTGCACATGCATAAATTAACAAATGAATTTTCTCTTTTATCTGCTGAAAGAACCATCCGAATAAAACAGCAAGGCACCTCATGGGTACAGAGTTCCGAAAAAAAAGATCTCATGGGTGCCAATAGCGTACAATTCACTAGACTAATTGACTTTGCCGTAGTCGGGTAAAAAGGAACAGCGTTTCAAGCTTGACCTCAGGATTTTAATCCAGACAAGAAGAGGGTAATGGAGTCAATGGCCCTCACCCCAGTAAGTCATATCGCA
Source organism: Nematopogon swammerdamellus (assembly GCA_946902875.1). Lineage (NCBI taxonomy): Eukaryota > Metazoa > Arthropoda > Insecta > Lepidoptera > Adelidae > Nematopogon > Nematopogon swammerdamellus. The sequence continues at coordinate 11,242,884 of OX336343.1, forward strand.
GCAAGAGAAGCAACCAGCATCGTTGCTTATTGCGGCTGCGGCACCAGTGGAATCGTGAAAAAGAAAAAAAATTGCTTAAAGAGTTCATGCTCCTTTCTTTAAGGAAGTTAGGTAGTAGTAGTAATCTGCATCTGTAAAAAAGGTATTAGTCATACAACTTTTACACCGTTAAGGTATTGGATGTAATGTTGTACGACAATCGCAGTTCTATGCTTTCTAATTGTTATTTCGACACTGTATTGGCAACCCTAGCTACGGCGTGGAATGTCGCGATTCAGCTATACGCAGCCATCAGCGACCGGCCAGTCAGACGCGCGGCACGTGCTCGCGGGTTAACGCACCGCCCATCCGCACGCATTCCTCTCTGCAAGCGACCATATCGAGCTGAACTTTACTGCACTCCACATCCTGGAATATTCACCAGGAAACTACACCAAACTTAGCTGAAACTTTTCATCAAATTAGGGAAGACTTCATATTTAGCTAATTCTCGTAACGTGGGTCACGTTACGAGAATTAGCTAAATATAAAAATAGTAATTTTCTAAATGTCTAATTACCTAGATTGTTTTACATCCGAGGTAATTTAGTTGCAAGCTGTCAAATTTACATTGTAGGTAGGTACAACAAAACAAATATATTAACTGCAAGCTACTTAATATTTATTAATATTAACTGCAAGTTTGTTTTCATCTAATATTAAATAAATAAGAAATGATGATAACTTGATTATTATTCACTACAGGATGGTATGGCTGATAGCTGTCAATTTAATACCATACGCTGAAAACATGCTGCATCTGTATTTTGTCTACCTCAGTTCTACTCTACAAAAATTTGCATGTTCAGAAAAACAGGAAAACGTATACGAAAGATAAACATTGCGTCACAGTGAACACATATCACTAACGTAAACCAACAAAAGAAAGATCAATAAAAACATTCAGGCTAACTAAACACATTACCCTCCGGTTGGATTCGCCGTAGTCGGATAAAAAAGGTCACCATCACATGAAATGATGTGAGTTCAGTGTAGCCGACTCAGCCAAAAAGAAGCACTGACATGGCACCTAGTAACACTAGTTCACCAAGGTGTCATGAGCGGACATCACCGGTGTAGCATGTGAAATAGCCAACCATCTTCCATAATAAATAAAGCATGTACAATATAATAAGCACAATGCCAGGAATCAGAAAAAAACTCCATCTTCAAAATGAGTACAAAATACAAAGTTTTCGCTTTCATTGTTTCGACAATTTCCACAGCCAATGGCTGTTAATTTATTATCTGTGTATACATTTGCGCTGCGGAGACCAGACAAGGTCATATACACGCATACATACTTACATACATAAATATCCACGCACACTTGATGGGGGTACCAATATGTGCGTGTATACATACAATACACATGTAATTTTTAAGTTACAATTAAGTATACCCGCTTTTACACAAATGAGCCATTTTCACAAGCCCTCGAATAAACAAAATGTTAATTTATAAACTCGGCTTACCGGTGCGATAATAGCGAGCGTGACTGAACATATTCGAGCGGTCAAGAAAGGACAAGCGGACAAGTCAGCGATTTGTGACCACATCGACTCCGGACAAAATCATTGGATTAGATTCGATCAGGTGAAGATTCTCGCCACCGAAAAACGACATCTGCCGCGTATTGTCCGTGAGTCGATAGAAATTGGTAAACACGATAACTTCAACCGCAAAGATTCCTTCAAGATCTCGCCGATATGGAAGCCGGTACTGGCTACGCTGCAGTCAACACAGAACCGAAGCGACGATCTCCTAGAGCTCGACACCGTCAGCAATTTCTGTAGGTCCGAAGAGGCAAGGAACGCAGCGAATCCGGAAGTCATACGTACCCCCCACTACAATTTGAGAAGCAGGCGGGCTCCTGTCAGTGACGTGCTGGCTGCCGGAGGAGCTAGCACGTCCTCTTGAAAACGGGTCCCATAGAGGACTCGAAACGTCGAGCTGCAGCGATGCGCTCGCCATTATCGCACCGGTAAGCCGAGTTTATAAATTAATATGAGTTACGGTGCGGGACTAAAAACTAATTTAAACAAAATGTGTTCACGAGAATGTTCCCTAAAATGCCCAACATAGTTAGTAAAGGAGCATTATGTTTTGCTACAGTTGAAAAAATAAATATTCTTCAATGGGGATGGGGAAGTCGCCGAAATGGTTAACAATATGTTGTTTCACAAGCATTAATTACATTGTAATCAATGATATTTTAAGAAAGATGACGTTGTCTATACAACATTCGGTGTTCACACACGGCACGAACTTGAAACGTTGACAGAAAGAACTATAAAGTGATGCGCCGACTCGAATAATCTTATTTCAATTATTAAGGGAGGGAATTCAAGTTATGTGGCGGTTGGTATAACTGATGACTACTTAGGAAGGACGACGCACGTCTGAACGCGTGTGCAGTTGGTGCGCGACTAACTTCAAACAGGACTGTGGTCTTGTATTTAATGTGCCGCTTTGGGAGCTCGTATAACCTATCTACCTCCTTTTTTTAACATATAATATCATTGATTGTAATAAATACTTATTTAAAAATTATTTTGTATGTGTACCTACATATAATATGCAAAAAGAATAATGAGCGATAACATTACAGAAAATATACGAAAATTGAGCATTGCCTACAAGTCAGAAACTACTTACTGAGTCCAAAATTATGGGAAGCACAAGATGTGGCTTCGTTACCTATCTACTGGCAGGTGGCTAACAATGCCAACGGACATTCTTTTTTTTAGGGTTCCGTATCAGGTACGGGACCCTAACGGGATTACTAAGCCTACGCCGTCTGTCTGTCTGTCCGTCCGTCTGTCCGAGGGCTGTATCTTTTGAACCGTAATAGGTAGCCCGTTGAAATTTTCACAAATTTTTTTTTATTATGGCCGATATAAAAACAAATAATAAAAATAAGAAAAAGTAAAAAATTCACAGGGGTTCCCATAGAAGAAACCAAAGTGTATACGCGCGCGCCATCTACCGAATAGATTATGAAGCATGACATTAAGTAATATGAAGCATTTCATAACACGCCATCTAGATGACATGGCGATACGGGACCCTCGGTGCGCGAGTTCGACTCGCACTTGGCCGGTTTTTTTATGTAATCCGGTATGAGTGGCTGAGTCGGAGGGGACAAAGCGCATGTTCCGACCAGCCAATAACACCTCCGAGAAGGTAGGTGCCATACCGGAGACGTCCCTGGATTGCTGGCTATACTGGACTAGAGAAGAACACAGCCGAGGCTGCTATGCAATATAAAAATATTGGTACGTCTACAGAAGTGACTTTGATTTAAAAACAATTTCTGGGATTTTTAATAAGGTATTCATACATTACACCATGTTACAAGTGTCAAAAGTTACTAACTATATCACTACCAGGATGTATTTTTCAAATTTCGGAATTCCTTGGAATTTTTTAGAATTTCCGAAAGAGTTGGTTTTATTTAACCACTCCATGTTGTGTCTTGTCGCGAACATTCGGAATTTATACTCTACCTATTCCAATCTCTGGTAATAAATAACGCTAGTAATATAATAAATGTTATAATCATTAATTAAATAAAATTACAAATCAGCGCCACGTGGCTTGCGCTCTCTCGTGCGCTACATGTACACTCATAGCAAGCCTAGTAATGAGGGGGTTAGGTTAGGAACCGCTGGATCAAGGGATCCTAGTTTTTCAGATAGTCCGTGATAGTAGATACCTGTAAAACAGACAAAGCAAAACCTCTGTGCCTCAGAGACTCTAGGGTCTCCAAACAATGGCGGGCCGGAATCAAATTAAATTTTTTTTTCTACATACTTATACACGGTGAACAAAAAACCTGTCGAACACCCGAAGGCAGGAAGTACAGTTTCAGATACTGAATCGGATAGGCTAGTTTTTTTTTTTTAATTTGGACAAAATTTTTCAATAAAAAAAATTGAATTTGTATCACAACCTTTTACTTCTAATGCAAAATTCTCTAGAAGGCGTGGAGGCGAGGCGGCGGCGCACGCGAGACACAAAGCGCCCGCCGCCGCCTCGCCGCCAGTGTCATAAATTATCTTGAGGCGGTGAATGAAGTGAAGGCAGTGAGCGTGTTCTTATGTCTTTAGTGAAATTCTTTGTCAAATAATATGCCCATTTTAATAATTTTTTTTGTCTTCTGTACTGAAAATGAAGTCGGTAAGTGCTTTGAGATCAGTTAGTGTGCAACAAACTATTATTTTGTATACCTAATAAGTTTTAGAATACCTAGGTAGTTACCTAGAAGACTGATATCACGTGCTTAAGACATATTATGGTAGAGTAGGGTTTAACTTCACATCACTGTTATGATGGCATGCAGACATAATTTAGGTATTTAAAGACATCTTGATACTTAGGAATAATTGGAAAAGGGCATATTTTCATATAAATTTCGAGAAAAAAACTAGCCTATCCGATTCAGTATCTGAAACTGTACTTCCTGCCTTCGGGTGTTTGACAGGTTTTTTGTTCACCGTGTATAAAATTTTTAATAAATTGTAAACTCAAAATGTGTAGGTACTTTTCTTGAATAATAAGTATAATAATGAGAAAAATAATGTTATTAATGTGACATATGCAGTTACCGATCAACAAGAGCCTTGTGGTGCGGAGCGGCGCTGCGCCGCTATCCGACTGACCGAATAGCACTGGTGCCATTGGTGATATATTTACTCTAGTTAAGAAACTCTACCTAGAGTCTAGGTAAGCAGCTCGCCCATGCACAATTTAGAATGAATTAAAAATAAATGTTTAGGCCACAAACGTGGCGCGGGCCGAATAAAGTGGCGAAGTTGGAGACTCCTGCTCTAACTAAACTAGGTATCCATAAGTATTTCTACTGTTTGTAACCGTCACATAATATTGTGTCTCCGTAAGCAAGTGTGTAAAAATGTTCTTTGAGATCGATAAAGATTCTATTGTGATTCCGTATGTGTAGACTGGTTTTATTATCGCTCGGGAAACTGTCAGCATCTCCAGCATCCAAGTGTTCCAGCGCATTCAAAACAAAATATTGTGAAAAATCTGCAAAGCTTGCGCAGGTTCGATGACTACGTTAACATGCCTGCAGTAAAAGAGGAGGTTCGGCACTACAGCACTGAGAAAAAAAGACGACTAAGTGTACACACAATGAGCTCGAGATACTACGAGATAAGTGCAAGGTTCGACTAAAGCGTCCCAAGGTCCTGGAACTCGACAACAGGCCGTTAAGCGGCTCAACTATGAAGGAGTAGTCGTCAATGAAGGATTGAACCAACGCATCGCCTAACCGTCAAAATATCTGTATCGTGTTTGGACCATGTGGGGCCGGTACTTTAAAAGAATAGCCCCACTGCATATCTTCCCGTGTACATATGTCCTAAAAGGCGACTAAGGGATATAACTCCCTTCTTATATTACTAGGTGGTAGGGTTCAACCTGCCCGGGTTGGTACCATCACACTGAATGAAAAGTCGGTTGAAACGGCTATGTAAATAGTTTGTGTTTTCTATCCAGTTCAGTATAGCCGGCACGACCGAAGGGAAGGACTGCTATGGCACCAAGTTCACCCGGTGTTATGGGCTGAAATCGCGGATCTTGTAGGTAATGTAGACAACCGTGTCAGTTTCCATAAAAAAAAAAAATCTGATTATAGCAAAGACAAAATATAAAAAAATTTATAAACAAAGATTCTATAAACCGAAGTTTCTAATATTTAGTAAAATAACTAAGTCAGATCAATAAACTCTATTGGCACTTAACTATAGCCAATTAAATTACCCACAAAATTATGTAAAACAAGTAAGGATTCACATATTTAGTATGAATACCATATGGATTTTAACTCCAGGAAAAACGAAACACACTCAAAATTTTTTTCTTAAATTTTTTAACCAAAAATCTACAATCCAATGTGTTCTTGGGGAAAGCAAGGTTTTTTTATCCATACACCCGCTATTTTCATTTGTTCAAATTAAAACATTTAAACCCAATGAGTATATTCTAATTAGAATTTTGGGGCCCGCACAGGCCCCAATGGAAGTGTTTTAATTTTTTTTTTTTCAAAGTTTGACAATACGGTGTCTCACTGCCGCCATATTAGATTTACAAAAAGAAATATAACTGGCACGCGACCATCGAGACGAATTCAATAATATCTCATTATTTTAAATCAGTTTTAAGTAGTTTAGGCTGCGAGGGTGCAAACGAACACACATAAATACGTACTCTGCCAAAATCATAACCCTCCTCTTTGCCGTAGTCAGATAAAAAACCTGTGGCCACAGATTATACTTCATAAGAAAGTGGTCATAGAATATATGCTCACAAAAATTTTTTAGTTAAAAAACCCTACATACATACATACATAACTCACGCTTTTGTATCCCGACAATCAGGGTAAGCAGATTAATCGGTGTTGTGCTATAAGTTCATACATACATACACATACATACGTCACGCCTGCCTGCCTCCCAGTGGGGCAGGCAAAGACAACGGACCCAACCCACGCAAACAACCCAACCCCTACGCGCCACGATCCTGACACACTTTTGCCGCCTCTTCCACTCTCATAATGTTCTTCATACATGCTCGTCGGTTACGGGTACTACGCACCTGACCCTTTTCGAGCACATGCCCGATCTGGTCCAGGTACGTGCGTCTAGGGCGACCCTTCCCGACTCTTCCACTAACATTCGCTCCATAGATTTCTTTCATTAGTGTCCTATCATCCATTCTACAGACACACATACTCCTCCTATTCCACACAACGCGCTCATTTCGACATCATTTATCCTGCTCTCATGCTTCGCCTGCCATACCCAACTTTCACTCCCATAAGTACTCTGGTAAATTAAAGCACAACACCGACCACCACGTTTAGCACAGTATACGGACAAGATAACTATCAAGCAGCAAGTGAGGCACGAAGACCCACATGACAAGGTGGAAGGACCGCACCAAGGTGAGAGGTGGCTAGCCTTTCGCCCTTTAGCGCGACATCTTGTCCTTATCCCTTAGTCGCCTTTTACGACATGCACGGGGAGATATGCAGTGGGGCTATTCTTTTTAAGTACCGGCCCCACACGGTACTAAAAAACCCTATCTAAACATAACACAGAATGTGGCACTACAATATACAGACACTTTTCATTTCCAAACTAAGTAGCTATACATAGTAAATAACATTTGTGGCTCGAGATCAGGGCCAAAGTCAAATGTTTACCAACTATAATGCCAGTCACCTTCATTGACCTTCATGACATCTGTCAAAGGTAGAGTAAACTAATAGAATATTTTCATGATAACAGTCGTTGGTAAACATTGAATAAATTCACACAATTAAAAATTACATAGGTAAACAATCTCATTTCATTACCAGTCCAATATCCAATAAATATTATAACCAATAAGAATGTTCATTTGTGAGGGTACACTAAGAATCATTCATGTTGCTTGTTTACAAACAAAATCATGTAAATACTGCACAGATATAAAGCGCAATAAACGACAGAGGCTGTTGGACGGGCGACATAAGCGCTGGCGATCACCGGGGGGCCACCGGCGCGGCGGCGGGCGGGTGACGTATGTTCCCGCGGCGCGGACGGGCGCAAGTTTGTTTACAGTAAACAAGCGGGCGCCGACACGCGGCGGAGGCGACCGCGGCGCCGGTGACGCAACACGATCGATACACGCGCTACTCACCTCCTCGGCAGCTGCATCGCGGCCGCGCCGCGCCGCTGGAACACGCCATCCACCAGCACACCATTCTTGCTGTTGCACGTCAGGTAGAACTCCGGGTGGTCAAAAAACACTTCGAGGTGTCGCCGCGAAACGAACGACGAGTGTCCCATGTTCACGTCCACGTCTCCGCGCGACGAGTTGCGCCCGATCACGACGCGCTTCTGCCGCACCAGATACTCGAAGTCCCGGCCGGCGCGCGCGTCCAGCCGCGCTATGGGCACCGGAAAAGGCTCTTGCGCCCACTGAACCTTGGTCGGGCTCGCCGGCGCCGACTTCAGCGATAGCAGCGCCCAGGCGTCGCTCTCGGCGGCGCCCCCGCGCGAGTACCCCGACTGCGCCATGTCCTACCGCACCGAGCTGTGCTGCGGACCGCGGCTCTACACATACATGCCGCGCACACACGACATCACTGCGCGCACTGACTGACCCTCTCCGGAGAGGTTAGTCCGGGCGGCGCATGCGCTCACGGCACACCACACGGAACACACCGACCGCCACCGTAAACAACAAATTATATAAACCACCACGTGACGGCCGAATCACTACCGCATTTCTCGAGCTGAATGAACGCCCTTTATCTGATCCTCTTCTTCACGTGAGCAGCAGACAATGATCACGGTCAACACGCACCGGCACTGTATCTGTATAGCTCCGATGTACGGACTACGACGGACGGGCCAGTACGGGCGGAGACCTTATAAACACATACAGCGCAAAGTAAACACGAGGCGAGAACAAAAATAACCAAAAACGTCACTATAGGGCAAAATGATCTGGCAGTGCTGCCAGAGAGCTATCATTAAAATACATTCATTGTATATCTATTAATTTTGTTATGTGGTCCCTAATAAATATAAAGCTGAAGATAAACATAAAAATTCGTCCGCGGCTAATGTTTGAACATGGGTTTTTTTGGCCCGAGCCGCACCAGTGCGCACTTGGATACGTGCAGGTTTCTTAAACCCCCGGGAAATATGGCAATTCTGATTGACTAATGGCAATTTAATAAAATCAAGTGCAGCTCCGCGGGGTTTGACACCTGAAAGCCTTTGCGGCTCCTGCGGCTCCTTTAGGAAACACGGCTCGGGTTGATTCGGCTCGAAACGAAACACTCGGCTCGAAACGAAACGTAATGCCGGCTGTACACACTCGGCGAGAGGCTCTCGCCGAGTGTCTCGGGCGAGAGGCTCTCGGCGAGGGCGCACCATGTACACACTCGGTGTTATCAGTTGAACTGCAGACACCCGCCACGATGCACCTAGAAACTGCTGCTGCATTTGTCCTTTTGCTGCTAGTTATTATAATTTATTTAGCTGTATATCATAAAAAAATATTACCAAGCCGTGGCGAAGAAGAAGATGGTGGATGGTTACCATGGAAACGCGTCGTCACTCAAACACAGTTAACGGGCAACTAAACGTACGAGTGTGTACATGCTCGCTCTCATTTTCCTCGCGAGACATCACGAGACTCTTTGACTCGGGACCAAAAAACCGACACACGACCGAGAGGTAGCGAGGCGAGACGAGAGAGGGCGAGACGAGACGAGAGCACCATGTACACACTCGCTCTCGGCCTGCCTCGGTATGTCTCGCCGAGTGTGTACAGCCGGCATAACAAAAACGACATGCACAACCTCAACATTAGGTTAGGGTTAAAGAGAAGATGCGTCGCATTTCTTTATATTTTTTGGTATTTTTTTATGGTATATATTTTCTTTATATTTAAAAAGGTTATTTTTTTTAAACCACCAAAACATCACTCATACATACATAACATACCACACTTTCTTCGAGCCGAAGTCTGGCCGAAATGAGCTAGAGGAGCCGTAGGAGCCAGGAAGTCTTTCAGGTGGCGGACCGCAGCTCAGCGCTCTCTCCATAGAACAGATTGCCATTTTGTAAACTGTATTTACAGTTGATTGACTATTATACCTACGACGGAAGAGATAAAACAACATGGTACACAAACACAACACAACTACAAAGTAGGAATTTTAACAAACCAGCCAGCCAGACAGACAGACAGACAGACGGACAACAAAGTGATCCTATAAGGGTTCCGTTTTTTCCTCCTTTGAGGTACGGAACCCGAAAAACGAAAATATTAAATGATTTGATGAGTTATGTATGTTATGTTATGTCTGACTTATGAAGTTATGATTTAGATTATCAATAGGTAGGTTTTTGACGTGATAACGTCACGTCTTATAAATTGATGAACACTGGCTGCACGCACGAAAAGGTGTCACGTTCCATCTGAGCCTGTGTGTGCAAGCGAGAGCGCGTAACAAGCGATAGAGAGGCACAATCGGCCCAAGCGTCGGCTTGTACACATTTATCTCTCTGGTTCTAACAGTGCCTGGACACTTCAAACAAATTTGCGATAGTACCGTGCCAGGTACTCATTTATGCCAACATAAGAAAAAAATGTACAATTCGTCAGTGTCGCCATACATACGGATTCATAAGGATTTTCAAGAAAGATTACGGATTAAGAATACGCGAGTTTTCAGCGAAATTTATCACTTACCTATACGGATTTTTACGCAACTTGATTTGTAAAGGACTTTTACATAAAATAAAATAAAATAGGGATTTCCTGTAAAACTTTTAATAGAAAATACGAATTTCGAAATATCTAATACCGATTTTACTCCAATTACGTCTGGCAGCGCTGCATGTCGATCGACCTAAACATTATATTCTTTGGCCTAAACTAATACGTGTGCCGTGCTGTGGAGAAATACGTTATTTTATCAATCACTGTGTCTGTCTATTTTGGCTTTCGATACGAATTATACGAAACAACGTTCTTCTGCTGTGACTTTGTGCTTGGGAAATTTAACAACTTTGGCTTTACTCTGGACTTCGAAAATCTCGCTAATACGACAACCTGTGGCTTTGAACCTGACTCCGATCATCTGGCTTAAACGTACGTTCTGTGGCTTTGCTCCTGGACTCTGACATGCCGAAGCATCGGGATAATATTATGTTCAAACATGGGCGTATCTAGGATTATTTTCCAGGGTGGGCCTGGCCCCTGAAAAGCGATGGCCGATGAAGCCGAAACCCGATGTACCTACGCAATAAAAGTAGGTAATTTGAACTTGAAGTGTTGAAGCCGTATTTCGACCATTGATTTCGGAAAGTTTCTTTACGTAAATAAAATAAAAAAAAAAAAAAAATAAAACTTTTTTTTTTAAGTTTTTGTTTTGATTACCTGGATTGAAATATAATTTTATTTAAGTGCCCACCCTAGAATTTTGGGTTGGCAACCCAACATCCTGGGGTGGGCACCGGACACTTCTGGGGTGGGCCGTGCCCACCCGGCCCCCCCTCTATATACGCCAATGTGTTCAAACACGGTGAATTGCAGGACCCATTATTGTTATTTATTATTTTTAATTCATAGATACTAAGGTGTTGAACTTAGCTTACAATAGCTTCACCGAATATATCCGGGCTAATTGGCAGTAGAGAACATACAAACAAATAAAATGCTTTAATTCAAACTTATAATTGTTTAATTTCCCCTTTTTAAAATAAAAACATAACCTGTATGGTCATCTACACGGGTACATCTGTGTGTGTGCATGTATTAGTGTGACTACGTATGTGTGCGTGGTTTTAGTTTTTTCATGTTGGTACTTCAGAAATACTCCATGCATAGAAACGCTTGTTTTCTTTTTTTATTCGCGAGTGCCGTCTCTTAAAACGCAGTGATTATTTACTCTGTGGGTTCTAAAGTACCAGGGCAACAGAAATATATGATGTTATCATGTAAAACTATCGGCCGTAAACCGACTTTACAGACAACCAATTTTTTTTTAATTCATACAGCTTGATAATGGAACGCATCCTTTGAAATAAGTTACACTTCCGTTTCCTATTTCGAAAAAATACAAATAAAAAAAAAACCAACCAGCACGCTATAATTTAGGCATCGGCAGTTTAGTTCCAAGAATATTTTAATTCGGTAACCCTACCGGCCAACCACCGGGCTGAGTCAGAGAGGCCCATTTGGTGGGGCCAGAGCACATGCTCCAATCCAACCAGCCATTAGCATTAGCACCTCCGAGAAGGTGTCATACAGAATAAAAGTGAAATGGAAGTACTTTTAGTAATTATTCGGTTCGATTACAATATTATTATTATTACTAGCTTTTGCCCGCGGCTTCGCTCGCGTGAAATTCCTATTTCAAAGGAAGAAAGTAAGTAACTAAGGGCGAGCTGGGTTCAGGTAAACGATAAACCGTCTCGAAGAAAGTGAGTAACTTTTTGAGGCCGAAGGCGAAGTTGCGTTCAGGAAGACGATAAACTATCTCGAAGACAGTAAGTAACTATGAGCGAGGCCGAAGGCCGAGCTGCGTTCAGGATGAGGGTAAACTTTTCAAAGAAAGTAAGTAACAGAGGGCGAGGCTGATGGCCGAGCTGCGTTCAGGAAAACGATAAACCTTCTCGAAGACAGTAAGTAACTATGGGCGAGGCCGAAGGCCGAGCTGCGTTCAGAAAGAGGATAATCTTTTCGAAGAAAGTAAGTAACAGAGGGCGAGTCCGAAGGCCGAGCTGCGTTCAGGAAGACCATAAACCTTTTCGAAGACAGTAAGTAACTATGGGCGAGGCCGAAGGCCGAGCTGCGTTCAGGATGAGGGTAAACTTTTCGAAGAAAGTAAGCAAAAGAGGGCGAGGCCGAAGGCCGAGCTGCGTTCAGGAAAACGATAAACCTTCTCGAAGACAGTAAGTAACTATGGGCGAGGCCGAAGGCCGAGCTGCATTCAGGAAGAGGATGACCTTTTCGAAGAAAGTAAGTAACAGAGGGCGAGGCCGAAGGCCGAGCTGCGTTCAGGAAGACGATAAATTCTCGAAGACAGTAAGTAACTATGGGCAAGGCCGAAGGCCGAGATGTGTTCAGGAAGAGGATAAACCTTTTCGAAGAAAGTAAACTTTCTGAACACTGCTCGGCCTTCGGCCTCGCCCATGGTTACTTACTGTCTTCGAAAAGGTTTATCGTCTTCCTGAACGCAGCTCGGCCTTCGGCCTCGCCCTCTGTTACTTACTTTCTTAGAAAAGGTTATCCTCTTCCTGAACGCAGCTCGGCCTTCGGCCTCGCCCATAGTTTCTTACTTTCTTCGAGAAGGTTCAGTTTTCCTGAACGCAGCTCGTCCTTCGGCCTCGCCCTCTGTTACTTACTTTCTTCGAAAAGTTTACCCTCATCCTGAACGAAGCTCGGCCTTCGGCCTCGCCCATAGTTACTTACTTTCTTCGAAAAGGTTATCCTCTTCCTGAACGCAGCTCGGCCTTCGGCCTCGCCCATAGTTACTTACTGTCTTCGAGAAGGTTTATCGTCTTCCTGAACGCAACTCCGCCGTCGGCCTCAAAAAGTTACTCATTTTCTTCGAGACGGTTTATCGTTTACCTGAACCCAGCTCGCCTTTAGTTACTTACTTTCTTCCTTTGAAATACGAATTTCACGTGAGCGAAGCCGCGGGAAAAAGCTAGTCTTTAAGAAAGTAAGTAACAAAGGGCGAGGCCGAAGGCCGAGCTACGTTTAGGAAGAGGATAACCTTTTCGAAGAATGTAAGTAACAGAGGGCGAGTCCAAAGGCCGAGCTGCGTTCAGGAAGACCATAAATCTTCTCGAAGAAAGTAACTTCTTTGTTAGTTACTTTCATCAAAAAGGTTTATCCTCTTCCTGAACACATCTCGGCCTTCGGCCTCGACCATAGTTACTTGCTGTCTTCGAGAATTTATCGTCTTCCTGAACGCAGCTCGGCCTTCGGCCTCGCCCTTTGTTACTTGCTTTCTTCGAGGTTTATGGTCTTCCTGAACGCAGCTCGGCCTTCGGCCTCGCCCTTTGTTACTTACTTTCTTCGAGAAGGTTTATAGTCTTCCCGAATGCAGCTCGGCCTTCGGCCTCGCCCTTAGTTACTTACTTTCTTTGAGTAGGTCTATCGTCTTCCTGAACGCAACTCATTCACAAACTTTCGTGTTTATAATATTAGTAGTATTTATTTTGGGTAGGTTTGGAGTGAGGCCTGATTTTAGAAATTATTACCTAAGCAAAAGCTAACAATATATAAATTTTTGAAATGTGCTAATTAAGCCCTTTCATTTGATAGCCAACACGGCATCATTAAAAATTATTTTTTTTAGTTCATTACTTTATGTCCTCTAGAGGGCGGCATATCTAATAGCCTATAGACGTTGGATGCGTCTTGACGACCAGCGGACGGTCAAGACGCATCCAACGATACCTCATTTGTCAAATTATTATAAGTAGTTTCGAAGGTAGGAGAGAACAGATGAACATACGTACATACATACATACATACATACATACATACATACATACATACATACATACATACATACATACATACATACCGGTCAAAAACAAACTCTCCTTTTCGCTTCGCCGTAGTCGGGTAGAAATAAGAATCTTTTCGCTAATATTCCACGCATACTACACTACGTACCTACAATATAATAAACAAAACATACGATCAATTAACTTAAATCAAATAGGAACTTCAGTTAAGTAAATATCCGCTAACATCGACTCGCAACAACACTTTTGCACCTAAAATTAATCAAATAGATACCTAACGAAGTTAACCTACATAATATTATGAATCGAATTAAATAAGAAACTCTGCCGAGACAATGCATACACACACCGCGCTCCGCCAGATCGCATCCCGCGTCGCACCCCGCGCCTCCTCCTCCGCGCTGCCAGTCTCCGCGAGCGAGACGCGCTACTAACCCCCGCCGCGCCGCGCCGCCGTTTATTTCGGCGCTTGGAACAATTCGATTTGTATGGGAGCCACATCTTAGCGTAGCCGGAAGTGAATTTTAGTAAGCCTATCCTGTGTCCCGTATAATAAAATGGGCTTGTACTAAGTTTCATCAAATTCGGATTATGGCTTTAAGAGTTATGGAGGAACATACATACATACATACATACATACATACAGAAAAGATTTCTAAAAATCGTCAATTTAGCTTTAGTATCATACATAGAGGCTACAAACTCAATATTTCCTAAAACAAAGTAACTTACTCCATGACCATCCCTTACAGATTTATTATTAGTATTGATGATATTGTAATCGAACCGGATTGTAAAAAGAAACTAAACAGGACAAATTCAAGCGTAGTGTACTACCATACGAATGATGAATAATAAAGAATATTTAATTTTTCTGTGTATAGTTTTAGTTAGCCGTACTCTGTGTATCCATAATCGGTGTTCCATTATGCAGCTACGACAGACCGAGCATTTTTATTTGTTTCGATAAGGTTAAAACATACAAGAATGATGAGATACGAGTGACAAAATTCCTGTGTATTAGTTGACTGTACAGTACTCGGCAATAAATAATGCACATCAAGCTGTGGAAGGAGACAATCCTGATTAGAAATCATGGCCATGGGTTCGTGTCACCTTGTGTATTTTATTTTTTATAAGTAAATTACTTATTTGTAAGCCTGGGGTTTTTCAAAGGGGGCGTGAAAAGGCTCCTATCAGGCCGGCATGGCATTCGAAATCCCCGTGCATCACAGAATGTCCATGGGCATAGTTAGACACCTACTTGTAGGTGAAAAGAGGCCACATGTCGCGCTATCCATAAAAAAATTACGGTATGAGCGGTCACGTGACATGGTCAGAAAGAGCCGCCCTGATCCTTCCTTGACGGACTCGCCGCTGCGCTGGAGAACACAGAATCGTCAATTGTCAAATTGACATTGACTTGGAATAATAAAAGAATATATTCTTTGCTAATAATCATCAATTTGCATTGGGCGGGGACTATACTCTTTGGGGCGGAGAAATTCGGAAAATGTTATTGCTTCCTTCGTTCACACTACACTGTTTAATATAGACGAGCTAGCGAATCGTTAGGTTTAGGTGGTGGACGTGATAATTTATTTGAGTGCTTGTGTGACTCGAACGCTGTGGGGAACAGTTACCCGACGGGCGCAAGATCCAACAGGTAAACCTTTTTTTATGAATCGATCAAGTTCAGGCTCCCTTGTGTATAAATCCACGGAGCTTGTCTCAAATTTACTCTCCGTCCACTGGGCCCCCCCGGGGGATCCATGTGGATTTTTTGTCCAAACGGATCCCCTTATTTAGGGAAATCATTCCAGGGGATGTATTCGGACATTTTCTCCACACAGATCCCCTGGCGGGTAAGTAAGTATTTAACCTTTTTTCGGTGAATGGCAGATTCTTAAAACAACAGATTTTTGTAATGGCAGATTCTTAAAACGGCAGAGGTACAGTTAACCTTTAATCCCAAAAGCGGCACTTCGGTGCCACGCGAAAAGAAGACCGGGTCCTCCGACGGCACTTAAGTGCCAAGCCTAATATTGACGACCGGAGTTGGTTTTTTATTTTTAATTCTTTATGCTTTGACCTTAGAGCTATTTCTGTTCCTCTAATAATTAGTTGAATAGTGACAGAAGGTGACAAAAAATGCTCGCATAGAATGCGAGCTGTGGACTGACCGTAAAAAAATTGTTTACATTGTTTGTAAACAAACGCGCTTCAAAAATCACGGCGGCGCGACTCTTCGACAATAAATTCGTGTTTCTGTAAGCATAATTCTAATTTTTCATCGAGTGTGTGGTATTGGTGTAATCGCGGTGAAATTTACTATTTACTAGACGTGTTTGTGTGCAATGGTAAGTTGTTTTGAATTAAATATACCTGTCCAAAGTTGAGCAAGTGATTTTGTGTTCCAATTGTATCGTGTCGGTGTGGCTAAAAGCGTGATTATTATCAACGTTTCGATAATATATCAGATTTCATTGTATGTATGGACTAGACAAAACTATATCACATATGAATTGATATGTCACATGATGATCACACGAGTGTTCATGCCCAAATATAAAAAAAACTCTCAAAAGCTGAACGGCCGGCAACATTTGATGGGGTGTAAAACCGTTATGACGTAGTGTCTGTGTAATCGTGTCGTTTTTTGCTCGTGACGTAGCTGTCTGCCGGCCGCGCCAATCTTATACAGGCGGATACCCACAAACTGACAAGTAATTACTATTTTGATGAAATTTGAAATTTATTTTTGTGATATTTTCAAAAAACTGTTTTTTTATATGGCAAGTGATACATCGCTGGAACCGGATCGACTTGTAGATTCTAAAAATATTTGAAAAAAAAAATAGCACGCGCGTGCCATCTGGGAGTTTACGGAATGTCCAATGTTGAACATCAGATTTCGCCGATTTCTGTAAAGAAAACGTATTTTTATTTTAATTTTTTTATGTAATCCGGTATGGGTGGCTGAGTCGGAGGGGCCAAAGCACATGCTCTAACCAGTCAATATCACCTCCGAGAAGGTAGGTGCCATACCGGAGACTTCCCTGGATTGCTGGCTATACTGGACTAGAGGAGAACACAACCGAGGTTGCTTGCGGCCATCTTACATCCAGTACGGTGGTACCAACCCAGTCGGCTACAATTTGAGCCTACCACCTAGTAAGGGACAAGGGAAGGGACCTACAGTTTTACACCGGTTCCGAACGGTGAAGCAGCGGGTGTAGGTATGCACGTAAATTTTTTCGTCAGAAAAAACACATTGGTACCGACGACCGGATTCGAACCTCGGACCTCCCGCATGAGAAGCCGATGCCCAAACCACTCGGCCACCCGCCGCTCCAACTATATTATACTTTACTATTTCTAAATGTATGTTTCTTTACGAGTATAATTCTGATATAGATATTGTAAAGGTATGTTTTGAATTTATATTATGATGAATTTTTAAATATTTTTTTTGGATTTTTTTTTCTAACTAAATTATCTGGTACTTCTAAACAAGGTCAGCCTCACTGTTTCACATGGATTTTAGGAAATTTTCTAGGCTTTCTAGGCCACGAGAGTTTATAGATCTGACTTTATTAGTTTCCGAAATATCTGCGTTTATGTCGAGGTCGGCGCGCAAGGTCGCGCGCGCCGTACCACGGGCCACGCCCATGCGGGAGCTAGACCCGCTGTGGGCATATTATAACGCGGGAGCTGACAGGTTAAAAAGTAAAAAAAAAATGATCTCATATTTTTTTTTATTGTAAGCTCGACATATGGCGCCGAGTTGTTTCTAGATCGCGGACACTTCGGGGTCACCCATTAGTCGCACGGCTCGACGCTGGATCGAGTCCAGAGGCGCAAGCTGGTATTTGGCGGAGCCATCCCACAGGTGCGAGCAGTACTCCAAGCAAGACCTTTACGCGGCGGGTGGCCGAGTGGTTTGAGCATCGGCTTCTCATGCGGGAGGTCCGAGGTTCGAATCCGGTCGGCGTGTACCAATGAGTTTTTTCTGACGAAAAAATTTACGTGCATACCTAGACCTGCTGCTTCACCGTTCGGAACCGGTATAAAACTGTAGGTCCCTTCCCTTGCCCCTTACTAGGTGGTAGGCTCAAATTGTAGCCGACTTGGTTGGTACCACCGTACTGGATGTAAGATGGCCGCATAGCAACCTCGGTTGTGTTCTCCTCTAGTCCAGTATAGCCAACAATCCAGGGAAGTCTCCGGTATGGCACCTACCTTCTCGGAGGTGATATTGGCTAGTCAGAGCATGTGCTTTCGCCCCTCTGACTCAGCCACCCATATCGGAGTAGATAAAAAAAAAAAACCTGATCTGCGATTTATACAGGAGCAGCTTTTGGTCCGCCGTGAAGTACCGTCGCACCTTATTGAGTACGCCCAGCTTTTTAGAAGCAAGCTTGGCCTTCCCCTCGATGTGGGGACGAAAGTTCAAGTCGTGCGACAGTTCGACTCCGAGGACCCCGAGGTGATCGCTTAATTTGAGTGACGTGCCTTGGAATGAAGGAGCCGGTGTGAACGTCGCTCTCTTCGCACTGAACGCGCAAACTTGTGTCTTGCAAGCGTTGAACCCGACCAAATTACTACGGCCCCATTCGGAAATAGAGCCGAGTGTATGTTCGAGCTCAGACACAAGTCTTCGTATCTTCTCATCCACAACATCCCGACTGGATGAAGGGTGACTGGTGTAGGATCCGTGTGCCGTACTGTCATCTGCATAAAAATGTATGTTGCCCAGAGACAGCATATCATTGATGTGCAGAAGAAACTGCGTGCGTGACAACACAGATCCTTGTGGTACGCCGGCGTTCACTGACATGGCGTCCGACGAGCAACCGTCCACTAGGACCTGAATGTTACGCCCATGTAGGAAGTCGGCGACCCAGTCACAGAGGCCAGAAGGTAGTCCGTAAGCCGGCAATTTGCCCAAGAGCGACTTGTGCCAAACCCGGTCAAATGTCTTGGCAATATCAAGGCCAATTGGCAAGGATTCACCATGACCTTCAAGCGATTCCCCCCAAAGGTGAGTGACGTACGCTAGGAGATCACCAGCAGATCGTCAACTTCAACGTAGCTAAGACGCAAGCTTGTGCCTTCTCTACTAAGGCTGATCCGTTTCCCCTCCAAGCCACTTTCCAGGGCAGCCAAGTCCCCAATGATGGTAGTCTGGGCGTCCTGGGTATGGAGGTGTCCAGGGACGTTGGATTTCGATCGTTCATAGAGTCCAAAGCGAAACTAGCATCTTGGATTCTATTCAACGACGAGCCATTCGCCTCATTGGCGATTCTGTACTCACAAAGGACCTTCAACCTCTAAAGCACAGACGGATCGTTGGGTCATTTAGCCTGTTTTATCGGTACTACTATGGCCGCTGCTTTGACGAAATTGCTTCCCTTATCCCTCCTCCTCCTGTTCGCCTTCGCCAAACCCGCCATACTCTCGCGGAACACCCCTTTGTAGTGGACAGAAGAGTACTTCAAACTGCACGATTCTCTAAATCGTTCTTGAGCCGCAAGATGTGGAACGGGCTTCCGGGGAATATCTTTCCCCACTCCTACAATCCACGGATCTTCAAATCGCGGGTAAATAGCCTTTCCCCAGCGACATTACTCCACCTCCAAGCCGGACGTACACCTCCTTGGGGGTGATATTGGCTGCGCCTGAGGATTCGACCTCGGGCACAGCCTAGCCTAGTTCGGAAACAATAAAAAATTCAAAAACCGCTCAAATGATTTCGATGAAACTCAAATATGTTGTTACACTCGACGAGACGCTTCCGACTAGGTATCAGACATCTCGATAGGACTGCGCAGTCCAAAGTTGTCAAACTAACCAATCCTAACCCAACTTTTTGAGTAGGGGAGGGGGCTGGAGGGGTCAAACTCTGGAAAACGTTCGGAACCATTATTATAGACTCCTACACCAAGTTTTACTCGATCCGACCTAAAATGCGATCGCTATAGAGCGACAAACATTTTGGAGCCCACATTTCAAACGCCGATAATTCAAAAACCGCTCAAATGATTTCGATGAAACTCAAATATGTTGTTACACTCGATGAGACGCTTCCGACGAGGCATCACACATCACGCTAGGACTGCGCAATCCAAAGTTGTCAAACTAACCAATCCTAACCTAACCTAACCCAACCTTTTTCGTAGGGGAGGGGGCTGGAGGGGTCAAACTCTAGAAAACATTCGGGACCATTATTATAGACTCCTACACCAAGTTTTGACTCGATCGGACCTAAATTGCGATCGCTATAGAGCTACAAACATTTTGACGCCCACATTTCAAACGCCAATAATTCTAAAACCGCTCAAATGATTTCGATGAAACTCAAATATGTTGTTACACTCGATGAGATGCTTCCGACGAGGCATCACACATCACGCTAGGACTGCGCAATCCAAAGTTGTCAAACTAACCAATCCTAACCTAACCTAACCCAACCTTTTTCGTAGGGGAGGGGGCTGGAGGGGTCAAACTCTAGAAAACATTCGGGACCATTATTATAGACTCCTACACCAAGTTTTGACTCGATCCGACCTAAAATGCAATCGCTATAGAGATACAAACATTTTGACGCCCACATTTCAAACGCCAATAATTCAAAAACCGCTCAAATGATTTCGATGAAACTCAAATATGTTGTTACACTCGATGAGACGCTTCCGACGAGGCATCAGACATCTCCCTAGGACTGCTCAATCCAAAGTTACATTTCGGATCGAAGATCTGAAAATAGTGTAGTGAATTAAACATCAAGTTGCTCACACAATTTAGTCGATTTTCAAATTACGAAAACTTACTTTTGAAATAGACTAGGTAGAGAGGTATAACTATATATTCGGATAGATATCGGGGAGAACAAAAATTCCCCTCCCCCCCACTCCCAAATTCCCCCTCCACCAAAATTTCATCAATTTTACTTCCATTTAAACTGTCAAATGTCAAAATCTGACAATGTCAACTTGTGACAGAGATCGAACTGTCAAACTTTGTAGTACATGACAACTGTCAAATCTGTCAATCTGTCAAAGTTGTCAACCAAAAATCTGTCGAGGACTGTCAAATGTCAAAATCTGACAGTGTCAACTTGTGCCCTATACCCAAATCTCAAACTTTGTTTTTCATGACAACTGTCAAATCGTTCAAACTGTCAAGCTGGAACCCAAAATGTACATTTGACAACCCCGTTTACGCTTATAACTCGGACCCCTTACTAGTTAGACCCAATAAACATCTCCCCAAATCCCCAAGATGTCATCAATTCACTCCGATTTACACTGTCAAATGTCAAAATCTGACAATATCAACTTTTGACAGAGATCAAACTGTCCAACTTTGTCATACATGACAACTGTCAAATCTGTCAAACTGTCAGACTATCAAACAAAACAACCACCCCTCCCCCCCGCTGCGTTACGTTACAGTTACAATCCAAAGTTGTCAAACTAACCAATCCTAACCTAACCTAACCCAACCTTTTTCGTAGGGGAGGGGGCTGGAGGGGTCAAACTCTGGAAAACGTTCGGGACCATTATTGTAGACTCCTACACAAAGTTTAGACTTGATCGGACCTAAAATGCGATCGCTATAGAGATACAAACATTTTCACGCCCACATTTCAAACGCCAATAATTCAAAAACCGCTCAAATGATTTCGATGAAACTCAAGTATGTTATTACACTCGATGAGACGCTTCCGGCGATGTATTACACATCTCGCTAGGACTGCGAAATCCAAAGTTGTCAAACTAACCAATCCTAACCTAACCTAACCCAACCTCTTTCGTAGGGGAGGGGCTGGAGGGGTCAAACTCTGGAAAACGTTCGGGACCATTATTATAGACTCCTACACCAAGTTTTGACTCGATCCGACCTAAAATGCAATCGCTATAGAGATACAAACATTTTCACGCCCACATTTCAAACGCCAATAATTCAAAAACCGCTCAAATGATTTCGATGAAACTCAAATATGTTGTTACACTCGATGAGACGCTTCCGGCGATGTATCACACATCTCGCTAGGACTGCGCAATTCAAAATTGTCAAACTAACCAATCCTAACCTAACCTAACCCAACCTTTTTCGTAGGGGAGGGGGCTGGAGGGTTCAAACTCTAGAAAACATTTGGGACCATTATTATAGACTCCTACACCAAGTTTTGACTCGATCGGACCTAAAATGCGATCGCTATAGAGCTACAAACATTTTGACGCCCACATTTCAAACGCCAATAATTCACAAACCGCTCAAATGATTTCGATGAAACTCAAATATGTTGTTACACTCGATGAGACGCTTCCGACGATGCATCACACATCTCCCTAGGACTGCGCAATCCAAAGTTACATTTCGGATCGAAGATCTGAAAATAGTGTAGTGAATTA
Source organism: Nematopogon swammerdamellus (assembly GCA_946902875.1). Taxonomy (NCBI): domain Eukaryota; kingdom Metazoa; phylum Arthropoda; class Insecta; order Lepidoptera; family Adelidae; genus Nematopogon; species Nematopogon swammerdamellus. The sequence goes on from OX336343.1 coordinate 11,265,418, forward strand.
AACATCAAGTTGCTCACACAATTTAGTCGATTTTCAAATTACGAAAACTTACTTTTGAAATAGACTAGGTAGAGAGGTATAACTACATATTCGGATAGATATCGGGGAGAACAAAAATCCCCCCCCCCCCCACTCCCAAATTCCCCCTCCACCAAAATTTCATCAATTTTACTTCCATTTAAACTGTCAAATGTCAAAATCTCACAATGTCAACTTGTGACAGAGATCGAACTGTCAAACTTTGTAGTACATGACAACTGTCAAATCTGTCAATCTGTCAAAGTTGTCAACCAAAAATCTGTCGAGCACTGTCAAATGTCAAAATCTGACAGTGTCAACTTGTGCCCTATACCCAAATCTCAAACTTTGTTTTTCATGACAACTGTCAAATCGGTCAAACTATCAAGCTGGAACCCAAAATGTACATTTCACAACCCCGTTTACGCTTATAACTCGGACCCCTTACTAGTTAGACCCAATAAACTATCTCCCCAAATCCCCCCCCCCCCCCCCCCCCCAGATGTCATCAATTCACTCCGATTTACACTGTCAAATGTCAAAATCTGACAATGTCAACTTTTGACAGAGATCAAACTGTCCAACTTTGTCATACATGACAACTGTCAAATCTGTCAAACTGTCAGACTATCAAACAAAACAACCCCCCCCCCCCCCCCCCCCCCCCCACCCCGGCTACGTTACGTTACAGTTACAGTGAAAGGTTAGGTTGGGCGACGAAGCCTTATACTAACCTAGTATTTTTGTATGGAAACTGACACGGTTGGCTACACCACCTACAAAATTTATTTATAATTTTTTTTTTATGGGATCTGAAACGGTTGGCTACATCACTTACAACATCCGTGATGTCAGCCCATAACACCGGGTGATCTTGGTGCTACGTCAGTGCTGCCCTTCGGTCGTGCCGGCTACACTGAACTGCACGGAAAACACAAATGTGGTGGTAGCAACCCGGGCGGGTTAAACCCTACCACCTAGTAATATAAGAAGGGAGTCATATCCCTTTGTCGCCTTTTACGACATACACGGGGAGAGATGCAGTGGGGCTATTTTTTTAAAGTACCGGCCCCACACGGTTCATTCGTGATGTCAGCCCATAACACCGGGTGATCTTGGTGCTACGTCAGTGCTGCCCTTCGGTCGTGCCGGCTACACTGAACTGCACGGAAAACACAAATGTGGTGGTAGCAACCCGGGCGGGTTAAACCCTACTACCTAGTAATATAAGAAGGGAGTCATATCCCTTAGTCGCCTTTTACGACATACACGGGGAGAGATGCAGTGGGGCTATTCTTTTAAAGTACCGGCCCCACACGGTACATTCGTGATGTCAGCCCATAGCACCGGGTGAACTTGGTGCCACGTCAGTGCTTCACTTCGGTCGTGCCGGCTACACTGAACTGGACGGAAAACACAAACTATTTACATAGCCGTTTCGACCGACCTTTCATTCAGTGCGGTGGTACCAACCCGGGCGGAATAACCTACCATCTAGTAATATAAGAAGGGAGTCTTATCCCTTAGTCGCCTTTTACGACACACACGGGGAGAGATGCAGTGGGACTATTCTTTTAAAGTACACACTTGACCAATAGCATTTGTGTTTTACAGCTATTCCTAATTTGTTCACACTTGCTTGACCAACCGTAGCTAAATATAAATATTTTTCGTTATCTGTATATTGCAAACACCCTGTATGTATCTTTCGAGAACAGGTCGTCGACTTACTAATACTAGCGCACGGCTGCCGGCTGACGTCATTGTGTGCATGTGTGCGTGAGCCACTTCAGTTTTTTGTTTGATTTCAATAGGCCAGTGTTATTATAATATGTTCAGTGAGTGCTCATATGACATTGACATATTGATAAACATGTCATAGACTAATTTATTAGTGGGATATAACCTTTACGAAGTTTTGTATTATAGCCAAAACATCGCTCCAACCGGAAGTAGTTTTCTCACGCACTAGAAAGGGATTGCGTTGGTTTTTTATTTTTCAAAAAAAATCTAATACGTAAAATGTTATGATTTCTTCTATTCAATATGGAGGACACTTGGGGGCAGACGACAATGGCCATACTTTTTGTATTTATTGCTCATTTTCGATAATAACAGCACTTTTTTGTACCATTCAAAATTCTGCCGCCGGTACAAATTACGCGCCGGTTGGCTCATGGTTGGAGGGCTCTGGTGAAATATTTATCAAGAAGATATTTACTAAATTTGATGTAGGTTTATTGCAAATGTATTTTAGTTCTATTTTAAAACAAAAAAAACATATGTTATCGATTTACTTTTTGAGGAATCTTCATTCTTTCCTTCCGACTCCCGTAAATCATTCATTTCTAACTTTGCCTATTTTTCTATGCATTACAATTGCGAACCAATTAGCTCAAACCTATGTCATATGAAAGATAATTTCATCTAGATTACAATGACGTGCAAATTTATATAGGGTTCTGAAGGAAATTTCATAGTTATGATTTTTTAATGGAGAAAGCGCGGAAAATGTTTCGCGCGCGGAATTGTGTGTTTACCCGGAACGTTACGTGGAAATTCGCGCTGGCGAGGAGCTAAGGGTTAAGTTAGCGGTAAGAGTTCTCTCTCTGGCACGCACGCGCAAGCGACACGTTACCGCCGACCGGCTACCGGCTAGCCGATTCCAACTTATGCGCAGCGGTGCAGATAACGTAAGTGTCCCCATTTATAACCTAATCCGTGTTTTGATGGCGTAGCTGAGCGGTCTGCGCATCGGCTTCTCTTCCGAGAGGTCCGAGGTTCGGATCCGGTCGGGATGTACCAATGACTTTTTTCTGATTTAAAAATAATACGTGTACGTATACCTTCACCAGCTGCTCCATTGTTGGGATGTCATGCAAAACTGTAGGTCTACCGGATTGACTGGAGGACATTTCACAAAGCAATAAGTCGTCCCTAGCCGCCATTAAGGGCCGTCTTACTTAACCACTTCTAGTTAAGCCTCGGTAGACATTTAACTGTCAGTCAAATTGACATTTCTCTTACAGTTTACAGGAGGTGTGACGACGACATCAAGTGCGTCGGCGGAAAGCAGTGTTTCGGTACCGCTGAAGACCGGGAGGACTGGAGGAAAATTGGAGAGGCGTATGTCCAGCAGCAGAGAAGAGAGAGGGAGAGAGAGAGAGAGAGAGAGAGAGAGAGTTCATATCAAGTTTGCGTACAAGTTGGAATAGAGCTGCAGGCGTCGCCCGGCGACGCAGTCGGTCAACGCAGCTTGTCCGGAACACGCAAAACGCTTTCAGTTGTAAGCTGGAAGTATTACGTAGCCCTTATGTTATTATTTGAGCTTATGTCCCCTGTTTTCTAGCTAGTACTCTAAAGCTCATAGGCGAGCTGCGAATTAGGTGCCATGTCAGTGCTTCCCTTTGGTAGGATAGTAATATGTTTACATAGGTTACCTACGTAATTTTAAAAACGTTCTGTGATCAGCGGTAAAAACGTTCTGTGATCAGCGGTAAAAACGTTCTGTGATCAGCGGTAATAATGAAAAATACATTTATTTATTCTTTATTTTTATTCGGCGGCGACGACGGTAATTTTTGTCTCACTTTGTGCTGGTTTTCAGGTTTCAGGTTTTCAGGGGTTCCCCTTTTGAAAAACAAAAAAAAACACAATAAACCAACGAAAAATGACAAAAACAAACCACGTGGCAGCTTAAACAATATACGAGGGTGACAGAGATAGGAATTGTAAATTGGGGTATGGGTCCCAGTTCAATGTAGCCGACATGAAATGAAGGGAAGCACTGACATGGCACCTAGTTCACCGCGGTGTTATGGGCTGACATCACGGTTGTTTTTTTTTTATGGAAACTGACACGGTTGGCTACATCACCTACAACGTCCGTGATGTCAGCCCATAACACCGGGTGAACTAGGTGCCATGTCAGTGCTTCCCCCTTTGATCGTGCCGGCTACACTGAACTGGTCGGAAAACACAAACTATTTACATAGCCGTTTAGACCGACGTTTCATTCAGTGCAGTGGTACCAACCCGGGCGGGTTAAACCCTACCACCAAGGTAAGATTAGGAGGGAAGGGACCTACAGTTTTACGAGGAATTCGAACCTCGGTCAGCCTCCAACGGTCAGCGGTCACCCATCCAAGTACTGAGTTGAGTTGTTGTAGGTGATGTAGCCAAACGTTTATTGAACTAATAAAGTACACAATACATTATTGGTCTCTGTCCTCTACACTAGTCTGGGTAGACTGTGCCGTAGAGGACAGCTTACAATAGGTAGGTAGTGAGACAAAAAAGGGGGATTAAATAATGAAATACGCTCAGAAATATAAAGTTATCATTTATTCCTTGTAATACAAGATTGGTATATAAAAAGACAGGGTGTGAGTTATCAGAATCACTTGAGCATCGTAGGGGTGACGACCGAGCTAATCGATTAGAGCTATAATTCTATCCGAGAACTTAGCTTCGGAAGGGGAGACGAAGGTCTTCGCAGGAAGGCCGACACGAAGCCTCCGACGCGTCGCTCGATCTCCACCCTCTTCACAATGTTCTGCTTCGGAACAGCCGGACGAGGAGTAAAGCCCGGGTAGCTCGTACCGGCTATGCCGAGCAGACGATGCAGGCGTCCTCGGACGGAGAACGTAGAAGCGTAGAAACGTGGAAGTCTACGTGTACGTAGAAGGATCTACGTGTAGACGTAGAAGCTGCACACACACACACACAAACACACCCACATTAAATAATGCACACATATCAAGGTGCCCTGTGGATGGGAAGAGAGAAAATACACAGATGGGCGTTATACGTTTTGTGCGTGAAGCGCAACGACAACCGCTAGGCCGGCGGTGTCTCACAAGCGACAGGCAGGGCAGAGCTGAAGAGATTGTAATGTTACCCGTAACCCTGGCTGTGGGGACTCCTGTCTCAACGCTGAGATGTGCGGCTGCAGGCGTCCGTGAGGGAGTGCTCGGCGACGCGTGACCGACGCGGTGGTGCAGCGCCGTGGCTCGTTGACAGTGGCACGGTCGCGAGGGAGACTAGTGTAACTCACGGCGGCAGATCGAGCGCGTTATATTTTATCTTGTAGCGGAGAATTATTTAACAGAAGAAGTGAAGTCTTGGTTGACTGAGTTCCGCTTTTATAGGTGACAGCGCGCGTTTGTGGTGTGGCTGCGGAATGAAGTCGGCTAGCACGCAATGACGCGCACTGTATGTGGTTACCTGAATCTAAGTGGCTGAAGGCCTGTAACTCCATTTGTTGATAATATTGGACCTCTACTAGGGGTCCTCCGATGATGTCTGAATTAATAAGTAAGATAAATACAACCGAGGCGAATGTGAATTCCCGTCTATTTGGGATATATTTTAACCGCCTGGCAACCCATTAGTCAACACCGCGATGTGCTGTGTTGCCAAATTCAGCAAACAGAAATTCCATACAGACGCTTGAGATCTTTTTCGTTACGTCAAACAATATATAGTTTTAGTATGGGCTGACAGCGGGAAGGGATCGTGGAAATTCACGCTCGGTAAATGATGCAATAATGTGTGCTCGGTTACGTAGTGAGAGTGTAGTACGCCGAGATATGTGTGATTGAATTTTCAGAAATGTAGGTTGGCAGTAATAATATTGAATATAACGGACGTCTCACGTGTACCGTAGCCTTAGTACGGAGTATTTTCCTCCGTACTGGCAATGTGTCTCTGACACTTCGGTAAACGCATTTCGACAGTCCGCTATTAAAATTCACTACGTGACAGTAGTTAGCGGTAATATTTTAGATGTGCGGGTACTTAGTTTTTGGTCGGCCATATCCTTATCCTTCCTTACCTATAATAAAATCCAAAGTCTGCTTTCTGTCTGAGTGTCTGAGTGTCTGAGTGTATGTCTGTCTGTCCGCTTATAACTCGAGAACCACTGAACCGATTTTAATAAAACAAAATTCTACGGATAGCTTGATTCTTCCCATCAACTATAGGCTACTAACTATCACGCTAAATGGCTTATGAGGTTAGCAGTGAAGTGAAATATGAGAGCGGGCGGAGCCGCGGGCACAGCTTGTATATTATAATAAAACAAAATAAAATAAAATAAACCTTGTTAGTATGGGTGGATACATGAGGGTGTCAGTGGTGTGTGTGTTTGTGAGAGGGGATTAGGTCTTGTGTGTGAGTGTATGTGTTAGGTTTTAAGAGTGAGTATGTGTATGTCTGTCAGTGTGGGGTGAGTTTTTTTTTGTGTGATGCGGGCAGCCCATGTCACGTAACATATGAACAGAGTGTCGGCGCCAGAGCAATCGATCAGCGATTCGGGAGGAGCAAGACGGACAGGTGGCTGGCTGGCTGGCTGGACGGCGCGCGGCGACCGGTCGGCGGCGGACCGGTGTGATGTGTGGCGGGAGCTCCTGTACGAGTTCTACCGATCTTGGCATGCTAAAGGCCTACCGGGCAGGCCTAGTTTTACTCAATATGTAGGGCAGAGGAACGTTGATTTAATATAGACCACATCGATACGTTCTATTTTTATTAAGTCACTTATTATCTCCCTATTTTTTAGGGTTCCGTATCCGTCCTATTACTACGCCTACGCCTTCTGTCTGTCTGTCTGTATGTCTGTCTGTCTGTCTGGCCGTCTGTCTGTCTATCTGTCTGTCCGTCTGTCTGTCCGAGGGCTGTATCTCTTGAACCGTAAGAGGTAGCCCGTTGAAATTTTCACAGAATATGTGTTATTATGGCCGATATAACAACAAATAAGAAAAATTAAAAAATTCACGGTGGTCCCCCATAGAATAGAATAGAATATCCTTTATTGTACTTAAATATAAATTTTACAAAAGGCGGACTTATTACCTATGGCAATCTCTGCCAGTCAACCTTCTTAATTGAAAACATAAATAAAGGTAGCAACAAAAGAAGAGAAAATGAAAGAAACTTAATACTAACGAAAGTTAATTC